>JAVIXY010000001.1:584337-695067 GCA_033030565.1 Fusarium nematophilum
CCCCCCCCCCCCCCCAGGAATTGAACAAGATACCAAGGCCCGGTGGGCCGTGTTGAGAGACGAGAGAGTCTGACTTTTCGAAATAATTTCCCTGTGAGATGCGATTGGGCTGATGTAGTCGAGTTTATTTGTCATGGGCGGCGCTCATGTCTGTAATATTGATTACATATCCTCGACTAGATTTCTTGAGCCGGGATGTAGCGCACTCGTCCTCGCACCGGGCCTCGTACACGTGTAACACGGGAGCCAGGGTTGCATGACATCAAACACAACCCGACGCGGCCCTGAAACAAGGCCCTTAAGCTGAAGTGTTCCTCTCTGCCTTTTCACCACGCATTCCGCCCTGGAACTGAACCAATTGATCGAGACTCTGCGGAGCTTCTCTTTGCGTCCTTCTCTTTCTGTTGGGAGAAGTGGGCTCCTCTGGATGCACAGCCTCACGCCGGGGGGGATGTCGAGAGCCCTGGATCATGCCATGTCTGAGGGCCCGGATTTCGGTTAACGGTTGGATCCGGAAGCATGGGGGGGAAAGGGACAGAGACGGGATGGCAGCGGCGGTTTTGGAGTTAAGTTTTGACTTCCGATCTGAGACATTAATGCTGGGTACTAACGCAGCCTTAGACTTTGGTGATATATTGCCATGGTGGGAGTCTCTTGCGGACTTCCGTCTTCTGTGGATGACACCTCAACTGAGGTACTGACAGCTCCTCCTTGTCTTGAAAGGTTTGGTAGCACCCGCAAACTCCGCAGCCCTGAGACCCCTGTTCTGAGTATCATCTCGGAGATAAAAAAGAGGGAAGACGAAAGGTGGGCAAACGGAGCCTTACACAGACAAGGGCCTTTTTTCTCGAGAAGCAGGGCCAGCTTCTTTTACCGCTGGTGAAGGCGGGCTTTCCGAATACGTACTAAAAAAGAAGTTATGTGGGGTTTTCGATAGCTGTTGGACGCATTCAACTCGTGCAACTCCAACAGGCGCCCACTGGATATAAGGGGAGCATGTGACTTTGACGCATTTAGAGGCGTTTTTTTTCTTGGGGGCGGCATGCTGTACGTCACCGTCGGCGGAGGCTTTTTTAAGCAGACGGGGCTATTCTGCTTGCGGACAGTGATAGATGGGCACGCTTCCTCCCGTCTTGAGCTGGCGGGCTCTGTAACGGCTGATGAAGCAATCGCATTGAAATCGACGTTAATGCGGACTTCGGCACTGGGGAAGAGCCGGACTGGGGTGTATCCGCCAAATTGTCATGGATTGCTGCCGCGTAAGTAGGGCAGCAGCAGGTCACACTTTTCCCCCCCGACTGCTACAATACCTAACCGGGCTGTACAGTATTTGTCATTGTCCATTGGGAGGAAGGGGATGTCACCTTGTCAACTTGAGTCGAAGGGACTGACCGGACCAGATCCCGAATACGCAGCGCTCGTTTTCTTTCCCACAGCCCAGGCAGCCAAGCCAGGCTGGAGCAACAGAGAGGGCGCTTATGGTTCTGGGGAATGCCGGGCCGGGGTTTAATGGGACTCCGAAAATAATTAACAAGCGGATTGGATATCTCTCTGTCAAGCCATAAATTTTTTTTTTTTACTTACTTTAGCTCAGGCCCAAGCCGGGGAGAGAGAGAGAGCGCACGTCACGTAGGTGGTTGTAATTGGGCAGTGATAATGACATCTTCCTCGATGAGGCAAGAAAGGAAGCGCGCTGGCGGGCTACATAACGCTGCGGACCAGGGGGGTTTTGCAGCATCTCTGGTCTTTCCCTGATTCGAACGACTAACCGCACCTGCCCTGCTTGGCTGAGTCCTTCCCTGCAACTCTTTTTGTTTCACTAAGAGGCAAGTAGCAAGGCTGGTACCTAACGTCAAGTATTCCAAGGGTACCTTTTCCTCTTTCATCCAGTCTCTCTCTCCCCTTGCCTCTGCCATTACAAAACTTCAACATTCACCCTCATCGACCTCGCCCTGACTCTTTCTCACTCAACAACAAAAGAACGTCTAATAATAATATCCAACCCTCCCCGACTCTCCCGACCCCGACCCCGACTCCGACCCGCCCCTTTTCCCCGGCAGTCAACACCAAGATCTTACCTCGCTACCTTCAATCTCACGGTCAGCATTTCGTTCGGCATCATCGCGCTGCCGCCGCCTTCTGCCCCAATTCCGACTGCATTGGCTCTCGCTCCAACCTTTAACCTACGCGCTACCGCCAAGGGGGTCACACCTAAGCAGAAACCAACAGGACTCCGCCACCCCACCCGCCTCCGCCTCAGTCACCGAGTCTGAGGGTCCCAGTCGCCGACATTTTGCTTTGGAACTTGCGGACTTGAAGCTGCTTCGACGTGGGGTCCTTTTTTTAGGGGGGCTGCTTTTTATCACCTTGCATTACCGGGGAGCTTCTCTTACCTAGCGCGACCTGTACCCTTCAGGCTGTTGTTCCGCCTCGAACGATTCTCCGACACATTTATTGTTCAATCGTCATACCGATCCCGTGGGCTCCGATCTGCGACCAACACTAGCGACTGAGAATCGTCAACCTCTCTTCCGCAACCACACTCGCATCTTTCTTCGCCTCATTTCAGAGGAACTCTTTTCATGATTCGCCGTGCGACCCCCATTGGTGATAGTTAGTTCTCCAAGAGGTTGCCTGTTACGGCTTCAACAATTGTTTTGCCTGCTCTCCGCTGCGCCCCGTGCCCCCCTGGTGTACTGAGGAGGCCGTCAAGCTGCAGGTCGCTGCCAGCTGCCCCGTTCACGCCGCTTGCGCCGTTTCGTTCAACTCGAAGCATCGACGACGCCTTCATCGCATCCGCGCAACGGTCGATCTGACTTGGAACAAGATGGATCACATGGGTTTTCAGGTGCCGGGCATGGCCCCGCCCATCATGAATCAACCTCCTCAGATTTTCGGCGGTTATGATGGCCTACCGCAAATGCCCCCTGAGCTCGCCGCCCAAATGTTCTCCGATTCCTCGATGCTTCTCGATGACGCCAGTGACCCGAAGAGGAGGAGAATTGCTAGGGTAAGAGGCCCCGATCAACAAATCTAGTGCGCGACCGACCCGGGAGGTTCAGGTGCTGATTTAAGTTTCCCTTGATAGGCTTGCGACATGTGCCGGAAGAAGAAGATCAAGTGCGATGGCAAGATGCCCGCATGCACTCACTGCATCAACTACAAAACCGAATGTGTCTTTACCCAAGTTGAGAAGAAGCGCGCTCCTCCCAAAGGGTAATGCTGCCTTGATTGACCTAGAACTCTCCTCGAAAGTTGCTTATAAATCCATAGTGCAAAGTACATCGAAGGTTTGGAGAACCGTTTAAATCGTATGGAGCATCTCCTCAGACTATCTGGTATGCCAATGCCTATTTCCTCGTCAATTCACCGCCTATTATATTAACCTTGCTGCTGCAGGGCTTCTCGATGAAGAGGATGGAGATCTGGGCGCCCTGGAAAAGAAGTTGATGGAGAGGAACCAGAAGTCACGACAGGCGTCAATGGCTACAGCATCTACGCCTGCTTCTCCAACTCAGCCAGCTTCACTCCCTTCTGCTGCTGATGGAGCTGATTCGACCCCACAGAGCTCGCTGACTTCACCCAATCCCATGGTGAAGGAAGAGAACAAGCGCAAATCGGCAACACCGGCTGCTGAGGGCGGTGATCCCGAGGACCAGCAGGAAGTTGAGGCGCTTTCCGAGATGATGTGCTCCTTGGTGACCAACAATTATGGCGAGACGAGATATATCGGTATGCTGCGCATTGTGCTAGTAGTAACCATGACATCCCCAGTCGCTGACATGTATTAGGATCGTCATCTGGCTTCTCCATCTTCTCTCCCAAGGGCATCTCTTGGGTGAACGCCAAGACAGGTGACAACTCCTTCCAGCGGACCATTTCCGATGTGTCTGTCGATGACCACAAATGGACCAACTGGAAGCCCGAGGTCTTTGGCGATTTGTTCCAGCGGCCCATCTTCCGGCCTCTGCCTTCCAAGCCCGAGGCTTTGTCGTTGCTCAAGGACTTTTTTGAGAACTTCAACTGTATTTTCCCCCTCTTCCATCAGCCAACTTTCATGCACCTCGTGGAGCGGCAATACTCGACAGACCCGTACCACGGATCTGGGTGGTGGGCGAGTCTGAACGTCGCACTCGCCATTGCCCACCGCCTGCGCGTCATGAGCAACCTCGTGCCTCAGGAAGAAGATAACAAGGCATGGGGCCACCTCAAGAACGCCTTGGGTGTCTTCTGCGAGTTGACCATGCGCAACACGGATCTCTTGAGTGTCCAGGCCCTGCTTGGGATGGCTCTGTTCATGCAAGGAACACCTAACCCTCAACCCACCTTCCTCCTGATCTCCGCGGCGATGCGCCTGGCTCACAGCATTGGCCTTCACAAGCGCGGAACTGGCTTTAACCTCAACCCCATTGAGATTGAGCAGCGCAAGAGAGTCTTCTGGATTGCCTACATGCTCGACAAGGATCTCTGCCTCCGCTCTGGTCGGCCGCCGGCGCAGGACGATGATGACATGAATGTCGAACTCCCTGACGCCGACCCCCAGGACAATATTGGAAACATCCCCCTGAACGATGGCAAGGGGAAAATGAACCTATTCCGGGTCATGTGCGAGTTTGCGACCATCGAGAGTGAGGTCTACAAGCGACTCTATTCAGTCCAAGCAACAAAGCAATCGGATGGCGAGCTCCTCAACACCATCGGCGAGCTTGACCAAAAGCTCGAGGACTGGAAGGACCGCATTCCGATCGATTTCCGACCCGAGCATGACATCAAGGCTTCTCATACTCCTCTGATCCTCCACGTCGTCATGTTGCACCTCACCTACTACAACTGCTTGACGACCATCCACCGCATGTCGGTCCACCGTGGATACTGGACCAGCCGTTTGTCAAACTATGCCATTCAAGGCCTAAATGCGCGGCCACTTAACCCTCGAGTCTTCTCTTCAGCAGCTCTGTCTACCGCTGCGGCACGAGCGTCCGTCTCGCTGCTGAAATATGTTCCGCAAGGCGACTTTGCTTGTGTTTGGTGAGTCAAAATATGATCCAGGTCTCGCGACTGCAATGCTCACATGTCTCCCAGGCTCATCCTTTACTTCCCCGTCTCGGCGCTGGTGACTCTCTTTGGAAATATCCTGCAGAACCCTCTCGATCCTCGAGCGAAGTCGGACACTCGTCTGATGAGCATGGTCGTCACCTTCCTTTCCATGCTTGGGCAGGAGGCTGAGCAGGGTGGCGTTCACAGAATGCTTGGTATTTGCTCCGAGTTTGAAAGGATAGCCAAGGCCATCATCGAAAAGGCCGAAAAGGAGCAGTCCTCACGACGCAAGCGGAAGAACCAGGATACGAGCAAGTCGTCGCCCAATCCGACTGCTGCCTCGGCCAAGAGCTCCACGTCGACTCCAGCGACGGTGGCCTCGACTCAAACTCCTCGGCCCTCCACTGCCGCGGCAGGAACTTCGCCTACGTCCGTCTCCGGCCATGACAGGAGGCCATCACAGGCCCACCTCTCCCCGCCGCAGACCGGCGATCCTAGGTCGGCATATTCTATAGGCACACCGATGAACGGCTCCTCGCCGTCGGGGATGTCAGTGGGCTGGCCACAGGAGTTTCCAGTGCCTGATATGTCTCAGAATGGAGACTATGAGTCGTTCAATTACAACAATGGGAACGTGCAGTCTCCGCCAGGGCCCTCTGGAAGCATGCTCCAGCAGCCCCTCCTCCCCCAAGACCTCTTCTCTCTGCCAATGACACTCGACTTCAGCTGGGCCGAGATGACCGGAGTTGCGTACCCGACAGTTGAGAATGGCAACTTCGGCGAGGACTAAGGGCAAATGCCTCCCTCCTCTGTCACAATAATGATCTCTCGCAAATCAATGCGCAAATACCCTTACATCTTTTTTTTTTTTCTCCCGGCGTTGTTGTATATCAAAAGGCCCGACATAATCATCGGAGGTAATCATCTGGACAAGGGAAGGCTTGGATATATCCCTAATGGATAAGGAGTAATGAGACATGCGACATGACACATACCACGAGTTAGGCTGGGACTGAATGGACTGTCGTTCTTTATCTTTTGTTAATTCATGTAGAGTGATAGTTGTTGATACAGGGCAAGCACATGCTTCAACAGTCAAAGTGTGAAGTTCATCTCGGGTGCATCAGGTTCCAACAACTCGGCAGATGATTACCTCGCCACATGTTGTCTGCCCACTAACGACTCATGAAACATGAGACGAGATATTAAATCTGAATCAACCAGTGTCGAGGCTTGAGTCAGAAACACTTGGGGCATTCAAATCCTCTCTTCGCATGGAAACCAAATCACAGACGGCGGCGATAGGCACAGAATCATATCAACTTTGATCGCTTCACATGGTATTACACAAAAAAGCAACATCGACTCGCTGTAAACCAGGCGTCGAATTGCGACTCTAGCTGGCATCTAATCCAAGAATAACAACAACGACACACTCAAGGCCAGGCCTACCGCCACATCCGCTCTTTCTTTCCGTTTCTTTTTTTTGGTGTTGTTTTCTTTCTTTGTTTTTCTTTGTTTTCTTGCTCCTCCCCCTCGCATGCACGCTTTGTCGTGTGTGTGCCGAGAACGATTCCCCTATTTTCCATCATCAGAGAGGGAGACCACGCGCGTGCGCGCAAAAACGCATTGCTTCGTCGCGGTCCATGCAGATAAAAAAAAAATAAAAAAAAAATAAACGAAACCCATCGTTAAAAAGGAAAAAAGGTATTTTACCACCTCCCTTTCTCCCCCTTTGGTTGCCCCTGGACACCCCCCCTTCCCCCGTGTTCCTCGTTGAGCATTGATAAAAAACAAGTGTAGTTAATAAGACTGCAGGAAAAAAATTGAATGACTTAAAAAGTGCAGGAAACCCCCGAGGAGTAGTAGTAGGAAAACTTGGAGGCCGTGTCTTGAGAGATGAAAAAGGGTTTTTTTGTTTAAAAAAAAGAGAGGATGCTCCCTGCCCGGAGGTACCGCACTCCCGTTACCGTCCGGCCGGTTTCCATTTCTCTCTTCCCCCTTAGCAAATAAAAGAAATCCATTCTTTCATCCCCTTTGCCTGAAACGCCGTGCTCATTGGGGGACGACGAAGTCGTTTTGCTCGTCCCCATATAATGCAAGAGTAAAAACGTGGAAAAAAAATCGACGAGTTGAAAAGTAAGATTGACACTGGGATTTTGTGAATGCAACACCTGAGGCGACCGTGTCTGTATTTTTGAGTTCTGCGGGTTCCCCTTTTTTTCGGAGGGATGTCGCCTCGTGCGGATCGAGATGTAACCTGTACAAGGTAGAAAAGAGATGCGGAAAAGTCAACCGTGCTGGGACGTGACTCGAACGCGGCGCGACGAGGCTTCAAGCGTCAAGCGTCCGTGTGGTGTATGGCGGAGACCTTGAGCCGCAAGACACCTTTCGGTGAGGTCTATTAGTCGGTTCAAGGGCACCTCACTGTTGAATGAGAGTGCACGTGAGGAAAGGAGCGTGCTGCAGATGACGCGCGAGAGGGCGGTCTTCATGCGCCCACCATGCCCGGGCCGTAGCTTTGCTGGCGCATAGCGCTCGGATACGGTGATGCATTCCCTGGGTTCTGGACAAATGGTTAGATGGCCAGACTAAGCAGAGCGACAGGCCTGGGGTGTCTGTACCTTCTTGCGCCGCTTCTGGCTTCCCTCTGCCTCTCCTGTTGAGTATCCCCCTTCTATGCCTGTGTCGTCATCGGGGTACCCTTCACCATAGCCTTCGAAGCTGCTATCTCCGTATGTTCGCTTCTTGATGTTCCGCCGCGGCCGTGTAGGGTCATTCGCCGAGGCCCCTTGAGCCTTTAGTCGTCCTACTGCGCCGGGAACGTTCAGAGGGGTATTTGGGGCGGTGGGCCTCGCCGAAGACGGTTGCTTCGAGTCCCCTGGTGTCTGGTGCCCCAGCACCGAGGTATCGAATACATCCTTTGGTATGGGGCCTTTTGCCATGGTGACTGCTCGTCTGAGGCTCGAGAGGGTCGTTTCTGATAAACCGTTTCTCATCTCCAGGCCCTTGACGACGGTGTTGTCCCAGTCCTCGTCAGGCACGTTCAGCATTCCCAAAAAATCCGATCCTTGTTCCCCGTTTGTCCTTTGCACTTTGAAGTGACCGGCGACACCCAGTCGCTTCATGTGGCCAGTGTAGGATGAGCGCAGGGCATTCTTCTCTCCGTTGGGCTTTTCTCGAGCCACTTCGGCGGCAAGGCTGGTGAGGTTGAACATGTCATAGAGATCTTCCGAGGTCCGCGGTAAAGATTCCGGATGGGCTAAAAAGACGACTGAGGTTAACGTACAATTCTCTTGGCGGGAATCACATGATGACAATGACGATTGCCCGTGACACACACTCTCTCTCATTTCAGAGCCAAAAATCCGAGCGCCAGGAGGAGCGGGAAGAGATCTATGAAGGGAGTCTTACGAGTTTGGCAAAGCAGGTATTTCTTCCCCACATCGAGATGTAGGTCCTCAATGCCAAGCTTGCTTTCCTCGACATGGACTTTCTTGTGCTCGCGGTCGCCGCTGTCATCCGTGGAGCGCTTCCGCTTGTGGGGAGAGTCGTCGGCCATGACGACGTCGTGATGGGAGGCGCTTCCGCTGACGCTGTGGGCGGGAGTCGGCAGGGTGGTGGCCGTGGCCGTGGCCGTCATTGAGGTGGCCACGCTTAACACTGGCTCCGAGGTCCCGGAGGAGAATTGCGATGGGCTCTGGGGCGTCTGGGGGTGGAACGACATCGTGGACGACTCCGCGAGGGAGGGTTGTGGGCGAGAGTCGCGCCGGTCGCCGACCGAGGGTCGCTGCGCTCCGCTTCTTCTCTCAGCTGAACGTCATGCACTGGGTTTTTTTCTCGGCTCGGTGAGCGGCGCGCGGGTGCGGTATCGAGTCGCTGGGCGGTAGAGATCGGATCGGGAAGAAAAAATCGACGGCTTCGAGGAGAAAAGGGCGAATGTCGCTGGGGAGCGAGGGTTGGCGTCGAGGAGGGCGATCGTAGGGTCGTTGATGGAGGTTGAATCGGGGGCGAAACGAGGTGGTGAAGGGTGTGGAGTGGGAAGTGTGGAATGAGGGAGAGAGATGTTTGAGCCTGAAAGACGAGGCAATTTCAGAGGGTGGCCCCCCCGGCAAACAAAGGGCTGGCAGGCGCTGGCAGGCACAACCCACCCCCAAGTTTTCTCGCCTTCCGCCTCTGAATCAGCGCCGGGCCACTGCCACCGCAGGCTCGGCTCACTGACCAACTCGCCAGTACGTTCTTCCGCTAATCTGAGTGGCTGGTTCCGAGGAACAAAGGGTCCGCCACGCGAGCCACAGGGTACGTACCTCTCAGTCCTCCACTGTCGGAGTCAGCCCCACGGCGTTGCCGAATCACGTCGCTGGCTTGCCTGCGTTTGAGCCGCTTTCCACAGGTTCCAGACTTGAAGTTTTTCTCGAAGAACTCCTCTGTACGTACCTGAAGTCTAAGGCAACATCACCCTCCCCGGCTCAGCCGTCCAGGATTCTGACCCAAAGCGGTGGGTTCCTCACGTGATCGGCGATCTCTGATAAGATCGTGGATCTCGCTCCCAAATTTTTCTTCCTTTTCTTCCATAACCCAAGACCACCTTCATCCCCCAAAAAAAAATCCGCCAGCCTGCTCGATTTCTACGCTGCTGACACAATCCGGGATGCGTGGTCGAGAGCAAACCTTTGTAACCTTGCCTAAAACCATCATCACGAGGGCCCCTCGTGCGGCTGCCATGATGCGGTGATGACCTGATGCAAGTGACATTTCCTCGCCCTCCGAGTCCTTGCTTCTTGCTTGGGGGAGGACGCGCATAGGCGTTTATTTGTTTCGGGATCGCCCTGCTTCCCTACCGAATTGGTGACATGAACCAGTCCGTCACTTGCAGTAACTGCTTCTGTTTGTTCAGCCGGTTTCGTCATTGGTAAGTTGAGAATTGGAGCATCTTGCTTGGATGCGTGCTTTTCTTGCTCTATGTGATGACACCATACATCTGGTAAACCCAGTGGCCTTGCTCGTCGTTTTCAGCTTCCTGTACTCAACCAGTACTGTCTTGCTGATAACCACTTGGCTGCCAGGAGGAGACTTGGCATGTCTGATTACAGCAGGCTCGCATCGCCAACCTGATTCTGTATTTGTCATATAAATATTCGTGCGAGGACCTAGGCTGATAGGGAGCCCTGGTGCAGGTTTCACAATAGCATTTTGAGGCACGCCGTCCTCTTCCTTGGAGTTGATCCAAGCTGGCAGTGCCAAATAACCCGAATCGTCTCGAGTGAGTTCACTGTCTTTCAACCTTCACTGGAAACAACACGGTTTCTCGAAGCAGCTGGTCCAAAATGAAAAGCCATGCGCGAATACCACCTGAGCGGGTTATTATCGCATCGATTCCCAGTCGCATCTAAGATATATACACCAGAAGTGGAAACTAGAACCAGTCCGTTCCGAGTAGAAAGTGAAAACATGCGCCAACTTGAACCGTTCACCCCCCCTTTTTGGTATCCAAATCCCAGCTTTAGATCGTCATCGTACCAAAGGCCCATCTCGCCATGACAAAAGAAGGAGTCATCATCATGGCCGAATATCCTTACTTGTGACCGGGGCCAGCCCACTCCAAAACCCCGTTTACTACCCAACCACCCTGTCACGATGCGCCGAAATGCAGATTGGCCGAGGTCATGAAAATTCAAACCAAAAGAAAGACGGCAAAAAAAAGAACCAGACTTGAACCTGAAACCGGGAGAAAATACAACAACAAAGACTAAGATGCCTTGATCACGCATCGACGAAGCTGAGAGAAAAGCATGGCAATCATGAAATGCAACAATGCCTGAGGGAAGAGGAGCGCCAGAACGACATAACAGGCAACAATCGTGGAAATTTGAGCAAAGGGGGGGCCAGAATGAAAGAGGTTCAAATGGGAGTGTCGCAATGGTTGATCGTGTGAAGAGTGAGTTCGATCATCATAGTCAACAAAGCGCCATGGAGTGCCGGGCCATGGTACTGAGTTGGACACGAGGGTCGAATGCAAACGCACGGTTCCGACTCGGAGGACTGATAGGGTAATTTCACAAAGCTGGTATCGCCAGTGGAAGGCTTAGGAATCCCCGACTATCACCGTAGGGACCTATGAACCAGCCTCGACGCTATTAAGCGCCGTGAACTTCCCGGCTGGGAACGTGGTTCCCGGGCGGAGTTCTGGTGGTGGGAATCGAGCTCACATCGTAGGTGCTTGTAGAGTGACTCAGAGGTGCAGGCTGATACAAGGGCCCGGGACGGTC
Organism: Fusarium nematophilum; assembly: GCA_033030565.1. NCBI lineage: Eukaryota > Fungi > Ascomycota > Sordariomycetes > Hypocreales > Nectriaceae > Fusarium > Fusarium nematophilum. The sequence goes on from JAVIXY010000001.1 coordinate 595,644, forward strand.
TGAAAGGCTCGGGCTTGTGTTTGGGCCCCGGTATGGAGCGTAGTCGATCGATTCTCCCTTCCAAGACATGCTTGTACGAAGCGGAGACTGAGAAGACTCCGATCGGGCTCTGGACATTGTATCGCGCAGATGAGGCGGTTGAAGGGGATGGGGGCTATGTCGGTTGATTTCGATAGGTGTCTCGAGGCCATGCTGTTGTCCGAAAGGGTGCGATGTCCTGGGGCTGGCTGTAAGAGGGGCAGAGAAGTGGCCGCCATAGGCGTATCGTTCGCTTGGAGCAGGCGAAATTGGAGACACCAGGCTAGAGCTATTCATGCTCCCGACAGGGCTGTACCCCATCCCTCCGAATCCTGGAGTCATGGTGGTTGGCGAGGCATGTTCAGAAGAGTCGGCCCTTCGCACGTCGACAATCAGTGGTCTCATCATGTGCTGGGCATACGACTGTGTATTAAACTGCCCTGGTGCAGACGATGGGGTTCCCAAGCCATGAACTGCACCATATGGGGAATGGAGCGCCTGAACGTTATCAAAGCCCTCGGGAACCGCTCTCATCTTGATCATACGGTCACGGTCGTCCGCGTTGAGACGCTTTATTTTGGCACGTCTTGCCGAGGATCAGCGATGGGGAATGAACATGATAGGTAGAGGCAACATACCGGTTCTGAAACCACACCTGGACCTGCCGCGGGCTGAGGCCGGGGATTTCTCTCGAAAGTCGCTCGCGATGTGCCGCATCAGGGTGCGGTTGCTTCGCAAACTCGCTCATGAGGAATCGTGTTTGCTGGTGAGTGAGTCTGTAACAGTCAGTTTCCGCACCAGGAAGTTGTTCCTAAAAAACTAACCTGAACCTCTTCATCTTACGGCGGGCTGCAGCGCGTTCTGCTGCGGTCTGACCAGAATGCTCTCCCTCTCCATCGAGCATATCGTCATCATCCAGGTCATCCTCGTCCTCGTCTTTCAGGAAGCCTGTCCTCGCCCCTTGCCCAGGTTGAGATGGTGGCAGCTCCGGCCCCTGGCAAACCGATGAGACCGACCCGACAGCTTTCGCTCCTAAGGAGGGACTCCCCGACTCTGCGGAGACCGAGCGTTCCGGGCCTGAGGTGGCGACTCTTGTCGTATAGCCCTCACCGTGAGGACCCGGGTGTCGCGGGCCGGACGAAGGCAGCTCGCGCTGGTCTACCATGATCGGGGCAGGAAGGTGTGTCTGGCTTGCATCAGGCCTGATATGAATACCGAGGGCATTACCTCTGCTTCCTACTGCTTGACGCGGTTGTGGGAGCTGAGTGCCGTCGCTGCGTGGTCCAAGAGACTGGGCATATCCGTTTCCGCTGTGGGAAGGGCTCGAATTCTGACCTTGCCAACTCGACGGCGCCGGCAATTCGACGTGAACATCGTAAGGGTTCGACATGCGGGGGCTTGCCGGATTGCGAGACGGGTCGTATTTGCTGAAAGGCCAGTGGCTATGTTCCGTATCGTATTGCCTGGTGACAAGCATCTGGGCGAGGTGCTGACCCGGAAGGGCAGAGGTCGACTTAAGTGAAGAAATGATTGGGAGGGGGGCCACGAGATGGCTGGCTACTGTGGTGGGCAAATTGAGCACACACAGCACAGTGCAGTTCGAAGATTCCTTCTCTGTGACCACAAACGGCTTATCACCGTCGGATTGCTGCAGAATAGGATGATAACGTTCCCGAGATATCCACAACGCTATGTGCGTGGCGATTCCGTCTGTAGACAAGCACGTTGACTTGGGCCGTGAGTCAGGGGATATAAGTTTGTGAAAAGTATTAAAAAGAGAGGCATGCAAGTCAGGCTTGGCTTTGAATATTGCTTTCAAAAAGGAGAGTCGAGCCTTGTTTGCAGAGTAAGAAGACGTTGTTGAGCGAAACGAAGTCCTGACCTTAAGTGCTTTGTGCCATGAAAAAGAAACGAGAGAATACAGGCCGCAAGTCGGTTGAGGAAGTTGACTGAGATATCTCCGGAAGAGGTGATTCCTATACCACAAATCAAGCTCTGCAAAAGCTGGCTTGGGATGGATATAAGGATGGTTTAAAGTAAGTGAGGAAACGATTCCCGGTGGGGTTTGAATGATCGAACCCCCGCAACTGGCATGTCCTTGCCAAGGGGTCCGAACAAGCCCATCCTTCGAGGAACCCCCCTGCTGGTGTGTATGGCAGAGCAGGAGTCAACAACGACAGGGCCGGAGAAATCATAGCATCCTGCCTTCGGATGTATCCAGTCCAGGGGTCTACGCAAGAAGTGGAAACCACCACGACTAATGAGAGGTGGGGGTATCGGGTGTGGTACCTGGCGGAGTTGAGCGGGCGATCCGGTGCACGTTTGAGCCCGTTGGTGCCGCATCTTCACGGACCAGGTCTCCTCGGGTATTCCTTGCTCGGTATCCCACATGGCCAGACGAAGGGCCTTTTGAGTTGGTTGAAACTTGTTCATAGATCAAGCAGTCCAGGCCAAACATCGGATGGGTGCTGGGTAATAACCAAGCCTACTGGGCTCGAATAATGAAGCAGAGAGCTGGTATGATCTGAACTACAAGCCTATACAGCTTATCCGCTCCAGGAGTGACTTATTAGTCTGAGGGACAAAAAGACTGCGTATGGGCAGTACGCCCTGCCTTTCGTCTCCTCACTGGGAAGCTGCTATGGCTGGTGGAGGTGAGGCCGTTTGGAGGTCTCCTATAGGGAGGACAACAGAACGCCTCTCCAAGCACAAGGCAGGAAATTCGACCCATCAGTGACGTCCAAGTTGTGGTGGTCACAGAGCCACACAAGCAGCATCGATCGAAGTTGTGCACGCCATGAAGCACCATGAAACCAGAAGGCATCCCAGGCGACGGCACAGCAGCCAGGAGACCGGGATATCTGCGAAGTGACGATTGGTCCGTCATGATATGGACCCTGTGTAGAAATCACGGCTGAGCGCATGTTGCGCATAACCGTTGTCGCAACTTGAGCAGGCTTGAGCCAATAGGCACTCAACAAGAGGGGTGCTTGGCAACGTTGTGAGGAGGGCGTGAAGGTGTGTATGCAAGGATCTTTACGGAGGTACGTAGAGTCAAAGCATATTATGGGTGACAGGGGTGTTAACGCTGCGTCTAGGAGGGGTATTGTTCGAGATGAGATGAGGGTTGAGGGATCACCCTGCATATTGGCTTAGAAGGCTCGTACTCTGAAATAGCGGAGGGCAGTGGATGAACGATGGGGAGATCGTAAGAGTGATCTTCATCTTCCCTGTGGCATTTGGAACAAGGCTGGGTGGTGTGGTAGCCCAGTAGCCTGGGTTGAAGCTGGGAAGGGTGGCCAGGTGAGTTTTAACACACAGAGTGCACACATCGAGTGAGCCCACGGTCCTGAGTTGAGACATCAATGTCGCTCGGCGATGGACAGGAAAAGAGGACACGTCCGTTGAGCAGGGCGAGTCCGTCAGGAAACCACCATCAACCGTGGCCCAGCTTGTTTCGACATTCTGTGGCTATGTCTGAGAAATGACTGAGCTCGTTGTGTTTTTTGCTCCAAGCTTCGTGCTGTGGGTACGAAGACCAGAGCAGAGCGCAGGACAAGAGTCCAGAACTCCGCCATTGGCTCCATCGAAACGCAGCAAGGACGGCACTTGGGGGCCAGGGGTCATAATGAGATGATTGCCCGTACATCAATAGGGCCGACAGTCTGCGGGCGGCAATGCTCAACGGCGGCGCACGTACTCGTGGCGGAGGCTCAAGGCGCGTGTGCAGACGGAGGGAGGCGGCGGTTTGAGCGTCCCGCGGGTCAAGGCCATTTTGCGTGACTCGATCCATGGGAATCCCATCCAGCGGCTGCATCGACCAAACATGGAAATAGCCTTCTATTTCTGGAATACCGCCATCCTTGAACACCGGCACGTCGGCGGCGGATGAAGGGCTAAAGCCAAGGTGTGGACTGCTCGGGAGAGGCCGTGGAAGATGCACTGTACTGGCCCCTTCTGAGGTCGGCTTATTCAGTCGGGTTTTGTGCCACTCAGCAAGAAGCATCTCGAGAATTGTCAGCCCGGTCGAGAAGAATCAAAAGTCTTGGCGCCCTGTGCAACACCAGCCCATGGTCCGTCGTTTGCGGATGTGTCTGAAGAGTTTTGAGGGTTGGATCCAGCTGCTTCCATGTAACATGCTTGTGCTTATGCTTGCGCCTGCGCTTGATCTTGCGTTGGACGTTGAGTTCGACTGGACTGAGGGGAGGGTGGTGTTGTTGTTGGAACTGAGTCGTGGCCCGCATCACGGTGGACAGTGCTCCAAGATGCCGCGGGAAGGCAGTCGTTGGCAAAGGGGATGGATGCCGATCATCGGGCTGTTTCTTTGCCGCTTCGCTTCACTGCCCCCGTATACCGGGATGATTCCTGCCACTGTGTGGCTGACCTTGTGCAGGTCCCCCCTCTGCCCGCGGCTTCTAATTCGGCCGACCCTCGAAATCCAGGGCAAGTGCAGCAACGTGGAAGTTCGATAGCCGTGCTTTCCATACAACATTTTCTTCAACAGATGCAGAGCGACAGAATTTTTTCCCGGGCCGCTACTTCCTAGTACCTCAGAGCTGCGTACGCAAAACTGAGCAGCGCTGCCCAGGGTTGCCCAGGATCAAGGATCTGGGTGTAGCCAACCCGCCTTGAAGTTTCATCCTTCAACCAGGTGCTGCTGGCTTGAGCGTTGGACGATGGGGCATGGGCATTCTTTGGCGCTGTTGCCGACGAAACATCCATGAATCCAATGGCGATGACGACTCCCGAGGCCTTCGAAACGGGCCCATTTTCTCACGGCATAGGCCATGGGGCTTCTCCTCGTCAGCGTTGATCCATCGTCCCTCTGAGGGGCCGCCGGGTCGAGAACAAAGCCCATCACGGCCAAACCAGAGCGGTCTTCAGAGTTCTCTCCGATATCCACATTCTTGCCTTGCAAGGGGTACTGAAATTATTGCTAGTAGAACCCAGCCCGACAATTTCGGTCCCGCGAGGCCATCGGACCCGGTGCTGGTCGGCCGTCCACATCTCCATCATCTGACCAGATGGACTACACGGAGTACGGATGCAATATCTATCGCCGCGGGACAGTGAGGAAGCCGTTCGCCAAACGATGCGGATTCAATCGCCAAAATGAAGGGTCTCCACTGAAGAACAGCTGGGGAGGGAGAGTATCCGAAGGCCCATCTACAGTCATTCGAGACATCAATCCTGCATTTTGATATTCTGCCTCTTTGCACAGCTGGTTGTTGGGTCACGTTTCCAAGATCTTCGCTGTTGCATGCGAATCTCGGCCTCCCGACAGCATGGAGCATCGGTGGGGCAAAGACGAGGGACGAGAGACATCACCCTGTCTCACTACTTGACTGTCAGCGTGGCTTGGGGAACCGTGGCACAACCTAATATCTCACAATACGACGGGATCGTGCCGGTAACGTTGCCTAGCCCCATGTATCTCGATGGCCAACTTGTATGGGCACAAGGCTTGTGCCAGTAGCCGAGATAGAGTACAGTGCGGTCAAACAGCGAATGACGGCAGAAAAACGGCAACACAAGCAGCAACACTATTGCCCATTGTCCGACCGACCCTATACGGATAGCATTCGAAAGTCTAACGTTGCTACGGAGTACACGATAGGGAATCCCACTTACATGGACCCCGGTCAGCCCATGGCACCTAGTCCCAACCACGAAGCCACACTTTCGGGGACGAGGTTTCTATGCTTTCACAGGATTCGCCGTGTTCCATTAGCATCGAAATATCAAAGACACATGGTAAGGGTAGGACGACACGGCCTCTGGGCAACCTGTATTGTGCCTCGACGTTCGACTTCGCCAAGAAAACTGCTGATTTGGAATTTGAATTCAGGTTTCTGATTTGGAATTCAAGCATCTGACTTGAAAATCAGCCCTCTGATTTGGAATTCAGACTTCATTCAGTATTAGCAATCATTGTCAATCAAGCGGTTCCCAAGACTCCGGCCATTTTATCGTCATCGAGACGGCGATGTTGTTTCGACACTCGAGTCAAGCCCCTCGACACCAACAGACTTTGAGTTCATCACCCTAGTTCCCGCGACGGTCCCGAAACGCTGCTTATTTTACAACCTGGGAGGAAAGGCTTATACGGACACACCTCTCTAGCCCCCAGATTTCAGGGGCGCCATCTCCGCCCCCGGCGAATGGGGCTCTGGGGGGGTTCACAACCAGGAACCCTGGACGCCACGCATTGCACATCATCCCCAATTCTTCAACGTTTCGCAGCTGGGAGTGAGCGACTGTTTGAAAGCTTCAGTGATGACTTCAGACAGCTCACAAGAGACCTCTCAAATTATGATCAATTGGGTGGCCACCCTTGTAATCCTGCTCCGTTCTATCCTCTCGTGGCAACTCGGCTCGAGCCTCTTCCACAGACCTGGCAGAGGACCTCTCGGGGCAACAACTCATGGAACGAGACAACGGGGCCTCAGCGAAGGGCAGAGATGACAGGAGCGCTACAGGGATCTTCTCCGGCTTCACCCTCCGCCCTGATCGCCCCGTGATTGCTGAAGGCATGCGGCAGACGTTGGGACCCTATTTTTCGTCCAACAGGGAATCAGGGTTCTTTTCCTTCGAGAATCTTCAATCCCGGCACTTCATTTACGTCCCCTTGTCCCCGAAGGATGGCTTGCACAGGGTCGTTCGATTCGCTGAGGCAGCGTTGTATGATGAACGAGAAGAGATGCACCTGGGTTGAAGCAAGGTGGCGGCTTGATGTCACTCACAACAAGGACAGGATCGAAGATCGCGGCAGTTGGTGATTTCGCTGCTACGTAGGTAGATTGACAGCGATATCAACCCCAAATATTGACACGAGAATATGCAGCAAGTCAGGACCTTGCTGTAGGGCGCCGGCACTCGGCTTACCATGGGGTTACCTGCAGTCCTCTTATCCGTGCCCGACGCAGATCCCGCAGTCATCTATCTATCTATATTGCAAGAAGCCACACAAACACGCGAGTCGATACTATTCAGAGATCATTCCCCGTGTCCCCCGTACCAGGTCTGGGGGCGCGGAAGCATCCCGCCTCGCGTCTGCCGCCATCACGGCCCGTTTGATGGGCACTCGATATTTGCATCTCCCCATTCCTGCTGCCTGTGTGCGCGTGCGCCAGGTCTGGGGACATGTTGGCTCCAGTGGCGATGTTATCCAGACCCGCCTGCGGCCCCGTTCCTACTCGGGTCCTAGCCCTGGCTCCCCATGTACGGTGTCTGAAGTCTCTGCGCAGCATCACAGACAAAGACGGTTTTCTCTGATGCCGGATCTGATCCCGCCCTAGGCCTGCAGCAAAGGGGACAAGCGGTGTCCCCAAACTTCCGACCTCTGAACAACCAGTCGCATCAATGTATGCCCCAATCGATAGTCTCTCCACCCACCCTGCAAGGTTTTTCCGGACGGCATCCGCTTAGCAATGCGGCTGGGCCATCCATCCCTCCTCCCTCTTGCTAGCAACCCCTTCCCTGATAGCATGTTTCATCCGTGGAAGGGCGACGAGTCCCCAGATGCACCCTCTCCATCACTGGCCCAAGAAATTTTCAGCGTCTCCGCATGCTTACCTGCCGAAAGAACCCCCAGAATGGAGACTCACCAACAAGTGTGTGGTAAGCATTGACCTCCCCACAGGTCATGACATCTTCAACATTGACATCTATCGGACAACGAAAACGCAGTTCGTACTTCATCTAACCGGGCTTCGGTAGCAGCTCGCAATGTTGGCGGAGGCGCCACGGCTGTCTCGGGTGCTGTAGTGACCACGGCTCTCAAGCTTTGACGGTCATCACGATGCTTTTCGGGGAAATATGGCCAAGAATCTGACCGTCATTTTCTAGCTCAGCCCTGAAAACTTGATCCTGTTTAGGCCCACAAGTTCTCGCAAGCTGCCTACGCAACGATACTGACGGCCCACCATCATGAGAGCGAAGGTTTGGATCTGATACACAAGACATTTTGGAGCATGGCCCTTCTACTGTACAAAGCCGAATGTTCGACGTCGAGCTAACAACAGGTTGGCTGTGATTCGGCAGTTTTTTTTTTACGCTTCCTCTACGCAGTAAGGGTTCCAGGTATGACCAGATGAAGTCTATGGTAACATGTCAAGCTAAGAAGATGTCCTCTCGAATCCCCAACAAGGCTCACCTGAGGCTCAAGGTCCCTTGCCCCGCTGGGGCAGTCGTCCTGCATCGATCTCTGCGTCAAGGACTGTAGCCGAGGAATACTAAACAGGTTTTTCTTTTTGTACGGATCTCCGACCTGGCATCTTCACCGATCAGGCGAAGCAAGTATCGAACCATTTTGATGCTGGAGGTGCTGTCCTACAGCCTCGATGATGCACATTAGCTCGCTTCTCGTGATCGGACGAAGGCAATCTTGATAGGGTTGTCCCTGTTGCGGCATCAGTCGTCTGGCGGGTGAGTGGCTCGGTTTGGGTCAGCGGAGACCCTGTTTCCCTGCTAGATCCGCGGGCTTCTCATGACTTGACTAGCAGTGTAGTATCTTGGCCCTGGAGAAAATCTTTCTCGTGGGGTAGGTAGCCTGATGGCCGACCGAGCATCTGTGCTCCGAGCGTTTTTACCCGCGATTGTCGCCCCGGTGTGGAGGATAATAGCCTCTCTGGCCTGCCTGGAGATATGCGGCTTGGCTTGGCTTGGATCGATTCCCGCTGGCTGGCATTAACAAAGGCCTCTTGGGTTTCTTTGCCCCCCTCCCCCCCCCCCCCCCCCCCCCCCCCCCCCCCCCCCCCCCCCCCCCCCCCCCCCCCCCCCCCCCCCCCCCCCCCCCCCCCCCCCCCCCCCCCCCCCCCCCCCCCCCCCCCCCCCCCCCCCTCCGAACATGTCATGTTCATCAGAGGCAATATTCCCTATTTTTAGCGCCGTGGCCCGGGCGAGGCCCCATTCTTTGAGGGCTGGAGTCTTGTTTCTTGGATGATGGCGAGTCCAGAATGTCAACTTGAAACTTGTTTGGATCAGGGCCATCTTCAACGAACGGGGCTGGATGTAACCTCACGGGCTATCGTGGACTGAAAATCCGGGTAGGTGCCGGTATGGGGGGGATGGGGGGCTAGGCAGATTGGCGATGATTCCAAAAAGCTTTGCAAAGAGTCCCCGTGGTGGCCATCACTAGAACCGCTCGACCGAGAGATACCAGCGGTTTCAAGCTTTGACACGCATATCCTTGCCACCCATCTTGCCACCCGGGAATACTGTTTGCTAGCTCGTGAACGTCCCGTGGTTCTTTTGTGTAACCGGGTTGCAGGATCTGGAGCTCTGGCACGGGGAGCAGCTGAGCGTTGAGACCAGCCCAATGACGATCATACCGCGAGGCTCCAAGTGCCGAGCTTGACCCCCCCCCCCTCCCCTATTCTTCGAGATAGAGAATTTGTTTCCCTTTGGGCAATTCCTCCGTCCCGTCTCTGTCTCAGTTGACCGTGCTATGATAGAGGCGCGGTCGCGCCCACGTGGGTTGTGATTGCGCGTTTGGGCCCATCCGCGTGGCCCTCTTGTCTCCATCGCGGGCCTAGGAGAGATCACACGTTGCATGTGTCATATACAATACGGAACCGAGGCTGCCCTTTTGCTCGAGCCGCGCGTTTGTTTCTTGAAGCCCGCGATGAAGGGGTTGAAGAGTTGCGATCATGTGTTGCTGGGGGTGAAAGTCTTGGCTCGCCACGATAGTTAGAAGGGGCAAACGTGATTTCCTTTCCTCCTCCGTCCCCAAACTTCTGCCCGCAGTTGTGAGTTCCGAGGCAAGAAAGGTCAGCTATGCGATTCGGGATCATGACAAATCTCCATGGTAACGGCTTTCAACATGAATGAGTTCTGGCTGTATGAGCTGCCGAGGCAGACAAGGCCAGGCAGACAAGTTGGACATGATTGACACGAAGATGAGAGAACCCGGGCAAAGGGGGAAATAGAATGTTGGTATTTTTCATTGACTGGACGAGTAGTGCCATTCTTGGCCCTCTTCTCGTCAGCTCCGACCTTGCTATGGTTTGGTCGTCACTCTCAGACTATTGGACTGATATCTCAGTAGTCGTAGAAACCCTTGCCGCTCTTCTTGCCGTACCACCCAGCGCTCACCATGTTCTTGAGCAAAACACTCGGCCTGTACTTGGAGTCGGCCGTCTCCTCGTACAGAACCTTCATGATAGAGAGACAAGTGTCCAGACCGATAAAGTCGGCGAGCTGCAGCGGGCCCATGGGCACGTTGGTGCCGTTCTTCATGATGGCGTCGATGGAGTCGCGGTCTCCGACACCGGTCTCAAGGCAGATGATGGCCTCGTTGATGTAAGGCATCAGGATGCGGTTGGCCAGGAAGCCGGGCGAGTCGGCGGACACGGAGGGGACCTTGCCCATCCTCTTGCAGAACTCGACGGCCGTGTCGAGGGTGTCCCGGCTGGTCTGCAGGCCGCTGATGATCTCGACGCCCTTTTGCACGGGCACGGGGTTCATGAAGTGGGTGGAGACGACGCGGGAGGAGGCGGACGTGTCGGTAGGGTCGGTGGTGGTGGCGGCGGCGATGCGGGTGATGGAGATGGACGAGGTGTTGGTCGCCAGGACGGCATGCTTGGGGCAGATCTGGGCGAGCTTGCTGAAGATGTCGAACTTGAGGCTGGGGATTTCGGGGACGGCCTCGATGACCATGTCGGCGGACGAGAGGTCCTCCATCTTGGTGCTGGGGGTCAGGAGGGTCCGCGCCTTGTCGGCCTGCTCCTGGGTGAGCCTCGACTTGGACACATCCTTCGCCAGGAGCTTGTCTGCGCGACGCGGAGGAGGTTAGCCGGGCCTGAGCTCAGGTGGACAGCCGTTGAGAACCCGTACCAGCAAAGGCGAGGCCCTTGTCCAATGCCTTGTCGGAGGTGTCAATCAGAGTAACGGGGACCTGGGCCCTCTGAGCGGCAACGAGGGCGATTCCCAGTCCCTAAGCGTGGTGGTTGGTGGTTGGTTAGCTTCGTTCGTTCTGGCTTGGATGATCCCCTATCACATGCGACTAACCATCTGGCCCGCGCCGATAACACCAAGCTTCTTGACCTCCGCGGCAGCATATTGTCGGGGGGAGGCGCTGAAGCAGCGCACTTGGCGCGCAGCTCCCATTGATCGCATGCGAAGCACCGAGGCAGCCATTGGGAAGTTTCTGTGAGGGTAAAAATAAGTTGACGGCGAAGTTGCGAATTTGTGTCTCCCAGTTGTTATAACAAGTTCCCCGTGGGGAGGTAACTTTCGCGGTCCGCCCATGCCATCATATTGCGGGTAACCTCGGCATGCCCCGGACATTTTTCTGTACCGGAGCCGACGGCTGGGCCTTATCGGGGACCGAAGAAGTGCCGCCTTATCTTTGTTCTTATCTTATCGTCTCGCGTCAATTAAACACGCCCCGGAGCCGATACGCGTTTCGACGCGTCGTTTGGAAGGGGCCCCGTTAGTGAAATGTTCCAAGTCGACGACGCAGCCCCACGACATGTGATGTTCCAACTACGGATACAACTGTTCACATTTTGATGATACGCAGTTATGGAATTGGCGGATGGCACGACGGATATTGTCCATCCAGAAGTGCGAGCGCACATCAACAGCCTCGTCTCAGCAGTATGTCCCCCATGCGGGCTCGTCTTGGTGGGTGAAGATGCTAATGGGAGTTCCAGCTTGGTGGTATCAGCGCCGACGACGATGGCACATATCAGCTCGGAGATGACGCCCTCGAGGTGCTTCGGGATCTCAAACGATGGATCCGCTTCTACGACGAAAAAACGAACCGGATGGACGTTGCGCGATGCATCCACCAGGCGAACCTGATCGAGGGCGATCTGCTCCCCATCCTAGCGACATGGCCCGAGAACACCACAGACAGCAAGTTCAAGGCAAGAGTGGCGCTGGCTTGCTTCGAGCTCATGGTTCCTCTGACCTGGCCGATGGAGCGGGATAGAGAGCGCATGACCGTCAACCATCATCGGCACATACCGGTCCTGGAGCTGGCGCAGGTGGAATACAAGAGGGCCATGATCAACTTTGATGGAGCAAGAGTCCTTCACACAGCCGCCCGAGTGGCTCTCCCTGCCATGGCTATGCCAATCGGAGACCGAACTGCCCGCGACCAAGCCATCATCAAGCTGGTCTTGTTTTTCCTCCGCAACGTCGCCATGATCGAGCCGCCAACCGGAGTCAAGTACGACGGCGACGAGTCCCAGATATCGAGGTCCGCCACGATCGACGCATTCTCATACCAGGACATCTTCCTCGTGCTCCTGACCATCGCTTCCAACATGGGAGAGGATTTCAGGACCGAGGACACCTCCGTCATGGAGATCATATACCACCTGGTCAAGCAGGTCGACACCGAGAAGCTCTTCATGAATGAGCAGCAGCTGAGCAAGGCCAAGGCCGGGGAACTGGCCGCGATGATGAACAAGGAGTCGTCCATGCTGAAAACATACAACCGCAAGGGACCGACGCGCCATAACCGGTTTGGCACCATGATCTGGGTCAAGCGGGAAGACGGCAAGATGTCGTCGCTCTCCGGGCAGGACGCCCTCGCCGACGCATCGATGCGGAACCAAAAGATGGACAGTGTCAAGACCTTCCGGCCTCCTCGGAGAGCCCGGAAGGCAGACAGGGATGAGAAGGATCTCGGATTGCCGGCAAAGCTCAACTCGCGCGCCTTGGACCAACTGCGTTCTTTTGTGGAGGACTTTCTCGACTCGGGCTTCAACCCCCTATTCCAGCACATCCGCAAAACGATTGATCGCGAAGCATCCCATCTCATGCAGTATCACCGACGGCAGTTCTTCTACCTGGTGTCATGGTTCCTCCAGGCAGAGCGTATGCGACGCAAGGCGAAGAAGCAGGCGGACACGCAGAGCGACGAAGCCGTCAGCAGCTTCAGCCTCGTCGCCGGCGTCCTGAACCAGGAGATGTTCATAACCCTCAACAAGGCCCTTCACGAGTCGCTCGTCATGAAGGACTGGCACGAACTGACGGCCGTCATGCGCTGCTTCACCCAGATCCTGCTCACAGTCCAAGAAATGTCGGAATCCGGCAACGAGGACAACGAGGAGATTGCGGAAAATGTCCTCAGCCGTCTCTTTTACGAAGAATCCACCCACGACGCCATCGCAAATATTATCCGGAGCTACAAGGACCAAGGCTTCAACTACCTTGATGCCTCCACCGAGCTTGTTCACCACTTTCTACGCATTCTCGAGAGCTACTCCAAGCAGAACATCGACATGCAAGTCCGTTCGAGGAAGCGCACGCGTCGGAAGAAGAAGGCCGACCAGGACGCCGCCGGAATAGACAACGAGGACGAGGGCAATGACGATTCGGACAACGATGCCGCAACTGCCGAGCGCACCTCCAAGGAGCGCAAGTTCGACTTCCACCGGTTCACCTCGCGGTTTACTCCCCAGGGCGTCGTTGACACCTTTGTCAAATTCACAAAGTACTATCGCGATCTGAACGATGCCCAGCTGAAGCGGGCGCACAGGTACTTTTACCGCGTGGCCTTCAAGCAGGAGGCGAGCGTCATGCTCTTCCGAGTCGACATCATCCACCTCTTCTACAACATGATAAAGGGCCCCTCTGCGCTGGACAAGTCCTGCAGCATGTACAGGGAATGGGAGGAGCTCATCAAGCAGATTCTCCGGAAATGCTTCAAGAAGATTGAGCAGCGGCCAGAGCTGATCGTCGAGATGCTCTTCAGCAAGCTGTCGAGCACCGCCTTCTTCCTTGAGTACGGGTATGAGCGGCAAACGGTAACCACGGCCAGCAAGGCGAGGCCCGGAGCAGAGCTGGTCTTCAAGAACACAGAGGAACTGGATCAACAGGTCGGCATCGTGGTTGGAGCGTTGCTGGACAAGAACCAGGCAGACCACATCGCCTGGCTCAAGCAGACTCTCTGCGATGCAGAGAGCGAGCGAAGGGCGTGGGCCACGGCTGAGGAGGCCATGTCCTCTGTTGAGCCAGCACAAGATGGCGAAGAGGAGCAACCCACAGAACGAGAGCCCAAGGCGCCTCCCCAGTTTCGTAAGTTTGCCTCGACCTGTTTGGTGTACCCTTTTCTTAACAATTTCCAGATGTACGTCCAGATGACAATGCACGCCGCACCGCCATGTTCAAGAACTCGCATCTCCGTCTCCTGATGAAGCTCGTCGGCCTCCAGCTCCTAGACCCGGCCTCGGAAGAGGCACCAGAATCCGCGTGGATAATACCGTCAGGCGTTTCGGCAGATGCCCTCAAGGACGCCATCCACTACATCAGTCAAGCCGAGTTCAGCCCCCCAACCTTTGAAGAGGGTGTCCTAGCAGAGCACCAGCTGAAGCGCAAACCCGCGCCGCGAAAGAAGGCCGCATTCGACGACGACGAAGAGGGCGAGCCCGACGACGAGCTGTTGTTCCCCATAGTCGGGCCCACAGCACGCAAGGTCATCGACGAGGAGGAGAGACCCAAGAAGTCGCGCAAGAGGCGGCGTCGCAAGAAGCTCACCGACGAGGAGATCCTGGAGAGGAGCCGGAACCGGCACGAGCGGGAGCTCGAAAAGGTCCGCCGCATCAAGTCGGCGGCGTACGTGTACGAGGGCGACGACGATTTCGACGAGGAAGAGGACGCAGCCATGGCCCTATCCGACCGCTTCGCCGACGCGCCTGAGAAGTCCGCACCCGCCGCGACTGCTCTGAGCGAAAGCGAGGACACGGCCGATGAGGAGGAGGAGGAGGGGACGGATGGGACCTTGTCAGATGAGAGTGATGGAGAGGGTAGGAAACGGAGGCGGGTCAGCGTGGAGAGCACGCCGCAGGATCAAGACGAGGATGAGGAGATGGGAGGCGTGGATAAGGAGGCGAGGAGGGCAGAAGAGGATGATGAAGATGATGCGGCACCGGTGGCGCGAAGGCCGAGAGTCCGTGGCGGATTCATCATGGACAGCGATGATGATGAATGAGTCGGCATGTGTGAATAGGTTGGCGTTTTGGTTGCTCCCGGGTAGGGATATATGTCATGAAACGGTTGTAAAGGGATGCATATATTGGCCCAGGATTATGAATGGCATTACAGACGTTGGCTCATCTTGCATCTTGCTCTTGGTTGTAGCATGCTTTCAATTCTAATCCATCCAACGCTATCCTAGCTTTCCCCTTCAAACATCAGTGGTATATCCTCCTACAGCGTATCTAAATGCATCATAACATGCCCTTCATGAGTCTTCGCCATCAATGCAGCACTATACTAACGCCTCCGTCTGTACGTCTGTTTGCCTTTGGGGTCTCCTATCAAGGCTTCTCCTCCTCGTCGCGGTGCTCTGGCCAGACTGGACGTGTCCCAACTCGGCCAGATCCTCCTGGCTCTTTCTCGGCGCTCCCGGATGCGCAAATACGCTGTCGCGATGCTCCGGCCTCTGCAGTGGATCATGCTGGGACACCTTTCGGCTCGACATGGCGGAGGTCTCGTTGCTCGGCTGGTGGTCTTCCTCGCCAGCGCCCCAGACACCACCGATGCCCTCCATGGTAAAGGGTGAGGCGGTAGGCTCATCAAGGACGGCGAGCTCTTCGGGGGAGAAGATGCGTGGGAGGAGCCAAGCGCGGATGGGGATGAGGGCCATGATGAAGACGGGAAAGCCAACAGCGGCGACGGTCTGGGTGATGGCAAAGGTGGCGCCGAAACCGACGAGCTCGATGAGGACGAAAGTCCAGACTGCAGAGCGGCGGATCTGGAGGAGAGGCGTCGCGGAGGGGGTGAGAGCGCGGTCCCGAGCGAGGAAGACGAGCTTGGCGGTGATGCCGTTTCCTTCCAAGGCCTGGACGCCCATGACGAAGAAGAGGCCTGCAAGAACGCCCTGTGGAATGAGATGTAGCACGACGAGAAGGGGACCGGTCATGGTTCCGAGGGTGAGGAGGCCCTGGGCGAGGTTGGAGAAGCGCTGCTCTACGACGTGGGTGGCCTCAAAGGAATATCCGCCGTCTCGAAGATTGCCCTCTTCGTCGTCTTCCTTGACAGCCTTTGTGACACAGAGGGACTCGGTGTGGAAGGGTGCCTGAGGGATGAGGCCGTTGGGGAATGGGAGGCCGAGAATGCCGGCGACGCCGGTCGTGAGGCCGAGAAGGAAGAGGTCCCAGTGGAAGCCGGCGGGTTTTCGGAGAGGAAATTCGCTGCCCTGGGCAATGAGTGACGAGACTGGGGGGGAAAGCGTTAGCTAGAGTATCCAGGCGCGACTTGCAGGTTACAATCAACAGACCATTGTGATCAAACCAGAAGAGGATGGTCAGGAGAACAGCAAAAGGCAAGGCCAGGAAGATATGGCCAACACTCATGTCCCAGAAATTGACGAGCCAGCCGCGGTCAGTAGTGGGCATAAACGCAATACCAGTTGGCAAGACCTCCAGCTTGACCTCGGCCATGCGGCCGATATGGACAAATCCAGTAAAGAAGATGAGAGTCAGCGGCGTGCCATAATCCTTGAGGAAGACGCGAAGGGGATGGCGGAAGAGGCTGCTGGAGCCGAGCTCGCCACAGACGTAGGCGACGATGAAGACGAGCAATGCGGCGACGATGGAGAGGTAAAAGTCGATGCCATGGCCGAGGTGCTCGAGAACTTGGATACCCTTTTGGAGGTAGATGAAGGCGACGTAGAAGCCGAAGATGTCGCAGGGGAAGCGAGTGACCCATCGGAGCCAGTTGCACGAGTTTGTGATGGCGAGGATCCAGTGCAGGATGAGGGACCAGCTAGAGGGGGGTCAGTATCTGAGGCATGACATGATGAAGTGGATAAATGGAGAGGAGTGTCATTGGAGTAGCATCGACATCTGGGGCGTGGGTGACTTACATGCCGATCCAGCACATGAAGGCAATGTAATTGACTCCAGTAGGCTTCATGATATCATAGACGGTGCTGAAGAGGAATCAGTCAACTCTGTGAGAGTAAAGGCAGGACGATCCAGCACGGTTGGGAATCTTACTAGTTAAAGACAGTAATAGGCCCTGGCGATAGTTAGATCATGGACTTTTTCTGATAATCGAGCGCAAAGAGTGAGTGGTCTTACCCGTGACACCCACGATGACAAGGGGCTGGCAAGCGAACAGGGAGAAGACAACAGCGCCCAAGACAGAGGCCAGCAAGACCTCATTAACGCCATAGTTGGACCCCGTCTTCTGGAACATGTCGAGCGAGAAAGCGAGTGCGGGCAAGATACTGCAAGAAGGCGAGATGAGCGAGTCAGTGTTCCTTGTCCATCTCAACGTCATGCACTCTGATCATCAAGACTCTCGGGGGGAGGGGGCGGTGATCAAAAGACTCACTTGGCAAAGTACATGTACACGGTGGCTGGCACAACCCGGTAGTCGCAGGCGTCCACCCAGTCGCTCACGTAGAAGGGGAGTCGTCTTCGGATGTCGTTTGTCATGCCGCGGAAGAGATGAATCTTCCACCAGGCATCCCTTCTGCGAGGCGAGGATGGTTTTTTGTGGGAAGAAGAGAGGTCGGCCGGGGGAGGGGGTTTCTTCTCGTTTCCTGCCGAAGAAGAAGCCATGGTGGGTGTTTTGTTCGATAATGAAGGACAATTAAAAAAAAGGTATTAGTGTTTTGCGAATAGTTCCGCGGAGGAAGGAGTCAGTGGGGCACTTTGCAGTCAAATGGAACCAAGTGCAACTCCCAGAATCCAGCTTCTAGATCGAGGATTCAGAAATAGGATCCAAAAATGAGCGGAATTGGGAATATAGGTATATATAATAGGTAAAAATGGACAATGTCGGACAAGAATGTCACCGCTGCAAGGGTTTGGTTGGTAGTTGGCTGATGGGCGAGGATCCAGCTCCACACTGGATTCCCTCCGTCTCTTTTTTTTTTTTCTTCTTTCCTTTTTTGGGCCTTTGGATTGGTGATGAACGAAAGTCTCCGAGGATACAAAGACCCTTGCTACCGCGAGTCGAACATTTCAGGGTTATGAGGAAGGGGTGGGGGAAGACAACGCCCAACAAACCAGATGATGCAAAAGAAGCCAAGAAACTGAGACGATGTAAATGAGGGAGGGGGGGGAAGAGAGGAGAGGACAAGAAAGAACGACGGGGGGGAAGCAACAGAAGGAAAGAAGAAACAAATTCACACGGTGGGATTCCCTCGCACCTAGCGCGGCTAAGTCGCTTCTAGTGATGTACATATTAAACCAGACCCCCAAGCGTGGTCGAGTGATGCCATCCCGACACTTTAGTATCCAATCCCACGCGGCGGCTGGCGGGTGCAGGCATCCGGGGATGATGTGCATGGTTATTTCCGGACAAAAGGCGCGAGGACGGACCCAGGAAGCTGGGCGAGTTGTCTGGACGAAACAGGCCAAGGGAAGAATGTTTATCACGGGAATCCCAACCGAACCGTGTCTGGGTCTCTGGACTTTCGGGCTTTGCCGGCGCTGAACACATATACCTAGGCACATCAATGATACAAAAACAAAACATCACGAAACATGTGAACAGTTTGCTGCCTTAATCCCTTGGCAAAAACAAGGGGGAAAGGAAGGCCCAAACGTTTGCCTCGTGGTTTCAGCCCACTGAGGTTTGGGGGGAGTCTTGGGTGCTGCAGGGCGCCATGCAGTCACAATCACGGAGGAGGAACGTTCATCGCTTGCTAGCTTACCTGCCGCCCGCTGTCCAAAACCACTTTCGTCAGTCCTGCTGTACTTGATTCCATTCTGGGTTAACCGAGCGTGCTACTTGCACATGCAAATGGACATCCGGAGGGAGACAAGAGAGGGGGCCACAAGGCTGGGCTGGACCAAGACATCAACGAGTGACATCAGATTCCAGGCCTCTGATTGGAACACGAGGTTTATCAATGACCTTTATCCGCCCAACAGCAATCCTTCTCCCTCTCGACCTCTTTTCTCTCTCTTCCTCTCCTCAATGACAATCACCCCCCCAGCCTCTCCCGTTCTCGTCACCGCCACGCGGCCACTAACAACCCCACGGCCACGACACATGCACGGAACCTTTTCTCGAAGCCTGCCAGCGGGGAACAAGGACGCAGAATTACAAGATCTGAGCAGCACGTGAGGACCTACATTCCGCTAATTAACAAAAGCTGCCCGCTTATTTGGGGGGCTTCTTCCAATACCTATCTAGGTAATTCATTACCTTACGAGCATCTGTATTGCAAAGTGAACATGGGACGGTTGAAAGGTATCCTGGTCCGTCAATATCCGTGGGGAGAAACAGAGCCTCCCGGATTTGTGGGAGGGGAACTTTCCTGGCCAATTGGAGCGTTGCTCGGAGAACCGTCTTTATCCAACGTCGGCCAACTTTCAAAGTATCGGACAATTGATGATTTGGCGGTTTTTGTAATATGGAACTTTGCGGTACTCCATACATATGACGGCCAGCCCGTGATGCAGCCCCCCCCCCCCGGACACGTCATCTCAAACTATTCGCCGAACCCCAGACACCTGGGCATCATTAAACTTCTTCAATATACAATCGCCACCGACTTCACAAGAAACCAACCTACTGTCCACCCAGGCCATATTGACAAAGTTTTACAGGTCTATTCCTAGAATACAATAGTACACGATTGATGATTGCCCTTTTCCCTCCCGGGCTCCCCAACGTCATGATTGTTTTTTTTTTGGGTCAAAAATACAATGAACATCCAAGGAACTGAGTAAGTGTGGTTTGGTAGAGTTGAGTGCCTCTTTGCGCCTTGCTGTGACCGCCGCCGAGCCCGTTTTCCCGCGCTAGTCGCTCTCTCGCGAGGAC
Organism: Fusarium nematophilum; assembly: GCA_033030565.1. Taxonomy (NCBI): domain Eukaryota; kingdom Fungi; phylum Ascomycota; class Sordariomycetes; order Hypocreales; family Nectriaceae; genus Fusarium; species Fusarium nematophilum. Next base: position 615,405 of record JAVIXY010000001.1, read on the forward strand.
CGCGTCCGGGCCTCCCGGGTCCGATCCCTGAATCCTGAGTTCTGAGTCCGAGTCCACGGAGCAAGCCCCCGGCCAGTCGTCTTCAGCCCTGGCCTCGTCCTCGCTGCCGCAGCCAATCCTCGCCCTGCCTCAAGTTCCCCGTCATCCCTCCTCCTCCTACTCCTCCTCCTGTCGTCGGCATCCACAGCCGCGAGCCACGACGACTTGGCACGGTTCGTGCCTGCGAGCCCTGGCGCTTGAGCTAACCCCCTGTTTGCCCTGTACTGGATCGGCATCTCCTTGGCATCTTACTCGAGATTCTTGAAGGCCGGGGCCGGGGCCGGTGGCGGGTCCTTGGGCGTGTCCGTCTCTTCGGGGAAGGGTGGAGGTGAGCTCGCCTCCTTGCCACCGCCGAAATACTTCTCAAAGTCCTCGTTGTCTCCAAACGGTCGCTTGCCGAGGATTCGAACCATGTCATCTCGCACAAGCACCTCCTTCTTGAGCAGCTCCTCCGCAATCAATCCGACCTCCTTCTTCTTCTCCGTCAGAAGATCGCGGCAGCGCTGGTAAGCCTGCTCCACGATCCGCGACACCTCCTGGTCGATCTGTTGGGCAGTTGACTCGGCGAACGGCTTCTGCATGCGGTTCGGGTCGTTCTCAAAGTGCACAGGGCCCACCTTCTCTGACATGCCCCATTGGGTCACCATGTTGCGTGCCATCTGGGAGACCTTCTTGAAGTCATCGCTGGCGCCCGTTGTCACCGTAGGGAAGTGGAGCTCCTCAGACACGCGACCACCCATTGTCATGGCCATCCGGTCCATGAGTTGGTTCGTGTTCATCAGGTAGGCATCCTGGGGAAGGTACTGTGCATAGCCCAGAGCGCCCTGGCCACGAGGAATGATGGACACCTTCAGGAGAGGGTCGGCATGCTCCAGGAACCATCCACAGATGGCGTGGCCAGCCTCGTGGTAAGCTACAGTCTTCTTCTCCTCGGGTTTCAGAACCAGGGACTTGCGCTCCAGGCCGCCAATGACTCGCTCGATAGCTCGCTCAAAGTGATCCATCTTGACGTCGTCGGCATTGCCTCGGGCAGCTGTCATATGTCAGTAAAAAGGAAGGTAACTAATATCACGCGCATAGGTACGTATGGATCGAAACGTACCAATAAGAGCAGCCTCGTTGACGACATTGGCAATGTCGGCGCCGGAGAAGCCAGGGGTGAGCGTTGCAAGGCGACCAACGAGATAGTCTTGGTCCACCTTGGTCACGATCTTCTTCAGGTACACTTTGAAGATATCCTGACGACCCTTCATGGTCGGTCGGTCAATGAAGATGTGTCGATCGAATCGCCCGGGTCGCATCAGAGCCTTGTCGAGCATGTCCGCTCGGTTAGTACCCGCCAAGACAACAACTTGCTCGCGAGTGTTGAACCCGTCCATCTCGGTGAGAATTTGGTTCAGGGTCGCCTCTCGCTCATCGTTCCCACCAAAACCTCGGCCACTCTCCTGTCGAGCTCGACCGATGGCATCGATTTCGTCAATGAAGATGATGCAAGGCGCGTTCTTTCGGCCCTCGGCGAACAGGTCTCGCACACGGGAAGGACCGACACCGACGAACATCTCGACGAACTCGGAACCGCTCACGCTGAAGAATGGCACACCCGACTCGCCAGCTGTCGCCTTGGCGAGCAGCGTCTTACCGGTACCGGGAGGACCAGCCAGAATGGCGCCGCGGGGAATCTTGGCTCCAAGTTTCTCGAACTTCTCGGGCTGCTTCAGGAAGCTCACAAACTCCATAATCTCAGTCTTGGCTTCCTCGAGGCCAGCAACATCTGAGAACTTGACTTTGACAGCACTCTCAGCGTTAAACTTCTTAGCTTTACTCTTGCCAAAGTTGAACATGCCCCCGCCCGCGCCGCCACGTGCACCCATTGACCTCTGAGTCCAGAGAATCAACCCGATGAACAGTAGAGTGGGACCAAAGGCAAGGAGAAGGTTGCCGAACGTGCCGCCGCCAGCCTCGTAGCTGACAGGTATCCTCTCGGAGGGCGGGATACCAAGTTGATCTTGTGCCTCCTCCAGCTTCCTCTCAAAGGACTCGACAGACCCAATAGAGAAGACATATGTCTTCCTCGCGGGCTGACCCCCCTCGCCGGTGGCACCGGTTGCGGATGGATGAAGCTCGACGCGGACTTGGGATCCATTGATAACCACCAGCTTCTGAACAAGACCCTTATCCAGGAACGCCTTGCGCATCTCCTGCCATGTGATCTCCTTCTCGGAGAAAGGGTTGGCCAGGAGCTCCGCAATCCAAACAGTGACACCAATGGCGATACCAGTCTGGACGGCTTCAAGCCAGCCGCTGCGCTCGCTCTTGGGTTGCTTTCCGCCCTTGTTGTCGGTACCATGTTGCTTTGACTTGACATTGCCGGTCCCGTCCTCCTTTGCTCCATCCTTCTGACCCTTGCCGTCCTGGGTCTTGGATCCCTCATCCATGCGGTACGATGAGAAGGGGCCCTCCTGGTTGCTCTCCTCCAGCTCGACCATTCGCTCTGTGATCATGTAGACGCAACGCATCAGTCTTCCCTTGTCCAGGATCGAGAGCTTGCCAACCTTTCGCATCTTCTCGAGGAGGTCTCGGGTCTCGCCAGGCGCACCCGTCAACTGTAGTTTCTCCAAGAGGTTCTTCGCCATCGGTATTTGGGGCTCCGGCAGCTTGCTGATGAATTGGTCGAGGTGGGCAATCTCCTCTTTATTTAGATGAATCCAGCCTTCCGGCAGAGGCGGCGGCGGCGGCGGCTGAGCCTTGCCTCCCTCGGGGGCATCCTTCGTGTTGTGTTGGTCTAGCGGGTTGTTTCCATGTTTTGTGTCTTTGTCGGGGTTCGGTCGAGGATCTTGACCTGGTGGCGTAGGTTGCGAGGAGTAGGCCCTCGCTCGGATCGCGAAGGCTGCAGACGTCTTTGCGGGGATCGCCCGGTTGATGATTGACGGCCGCGCACAGATGCGCAGTGCCGGCTGCGATGACAGCCTCGCAACTCGCGCGAGCTGGCTCGATTGTCTCAGGAATCTCGACATGGCGGGCAATCCGAGCTGGCGCAAGTGCGGAACCACCGGAGTTGTGGAAAGGTGCTGGTCGTATGGACGCCGTGCTATCTCATGAGGGAGCGCGGCTCAGGGCGACAAGTTTTTGACGGACTCTAAGATGGGATCGCGCTCGTATATGGCGAGAACTCGGGGTTCCAGCGCCAATGGGTTGAAATATGTTGATGACACCACGGAGTGGAATCTTCTGGTGGTGAGTCCATCCGACCTACTAGCTCGAAAATTAGACAGCGTCACGTGCGCTCGGAAGGCGTCGGGGGATCCGCCAAGTGCCGGTTCAGGGTAGTAGCGTCAGCGAGTCGATGCCTACGAATTACAGAAGCCAATTGATTCCGCATTAACTTGGACGGCCGGATATAGAAGTTTATCTCCTTGTTCCGAAATTCTTCTGTAGAGACCGTCTTCCTATTCAATTAAGAACCTGTTTTTACGGCTCACAATGTCCAAATACCAAGAGCAGTAGAGGTTCTAGATCCGTTGAGCAGTTTCTCCGCATAACTTGCTCAACTACTCTCGAAATCGCCTCTTTTTCGTTCCCAACGGTCATGACCTCACGACTGTTGTACCTGGTATATCTGCACGTTGTGGTCTGATATTCGTATCTATGAGTAATATATCAACCACACAGTTTATTGTTCTCCGTTTACTTGGCGCACCAAGATTGATCGTACAAGACCGCTACCTTTTACTGGTACTCGCTGACTCTCACCCTCTGATATCATGACATCCATAAAAGGCTTCGTTCCCTCGGGCTTCTCCATATCTGGCCAGTCTCGCCAGACTTGGACTTGGGATCTTTCGGCGATCGAATGGCCAAAGTAAAGTTGCAGGACACGGCGGGCCTGACTCTCATCTCCAATCTCCAGAAGCACCGCCTTCGGCTTTAAGAGGTTCGCAATGTCCAAAAGCCGAGAGTAGAAAACGTCCGCTGGATTGCACCACGATGGACGAGGGAGATTGTAGTCGGGGACAAGCGCGAGACGTGGCTCGTATTTTCGCACCGAGTATCCAAGCTGTCCGCGGCCGTGGTTCCATACATCTTGTGAGATGTAGGGAGGATTGGACACGATAATGTCCCAGGGTGACTCCGCGAGCTGCTGGATGTCGCCATCACTGAAGACATCCCCCCTCGTAATGCTGAGATTCTTCCTTCTCGTTGGGCTGGTGAGGGCCCCAAGCCTGATGTTGTGGGCAATGTTCTCGTTTGCAAGCTGGAGGGCAAGTGTAGAGATGTCCACGCCTCTCACATTCAAGTGATCAACAGAGCTATGCAGAGACGAGAATAATGAGAGTGGGATGCAGCCAGTTCCGGTACAGAAATCGATCAGGCTAAGTCCATGATCACCTCCTTTCAATCCCTTACCAAACAGCTCGCCAGATTTGACGAGGTCTGCCAAGTGAAAGGAGTAAGCCTCAGTTTCCGGCCGTGGTATCAAGACACCAGGTTTACACTTGATGTCCAGAGAGCCAAAGGGCTGAGAGCCGAGTACATATTGCAGAGGAACACCACGCCCTCGTTTACGACACAAGTCTCTCAAATGCCATGATTTTTGATGCGCATATGTCTCATCGACATGGCTCTTTATCCACCGCAGCTCATTTTGGGCAGATTCCAGGTCTCGGCATGCTGGGAGGAGGATTGCAACGTGTGGTGAAAGACGCTTAGCACGCCGCAACAGGGACGGCTGAATACGCGGCATTGACGAGGGCGAGCATCCTTGAGCCTAGAAGGATGAAGGAAGAGGGAAATAAAACAACAACGGTGGGAATTTGACGGGCGATGTTAAGAGATCGACTTCTCTCTGTCAATGGAGTGATGAATCGCCGCCCGCCGCCCGCCGCCACCGCTCGGATTTAACCGACCATTACCCTTTTGCCGCCGCGTCCACCTGCAGACGGCAACCTTGAACCACTGAATGTTACCATCGACACTCACTCGCTGTTATTCACATCTGGCTTCTACTCTACAACTACAAGCTCAAATTTTGGCATCTTCTTGGGAGCGTTTTGGAAGCCCGTCCTAATCCTGGCTATCGCTTTACCCGCCCTCTTGATCTGGACAAAGGCAAGGTTTCCTCCAGTTTTGGAGTTTTGCACTGATCGCCAGCCTACCGCCATCCTGTAACACCCAGATAACGAAGCGAAAATGAACGCGCCTGATCGGTAAGCTGGTCTTGCTTGTCATTAGTTACCCTCTTCTACTTGGATTTAGTTTGGTTTGCTCTAGATGCGCTCCGATAGGTCCCTTTGAGAACCTGACATGGGGGAACTATCCCACTCTGGTCGCCTGGCACGCTCCGAGTATATCGCTACATCTCACTGGCGACTCATCCGTTCCCGTTCCCTATATGCCCTTGAAGTCATGGGCTTTTCAAGATGGCCTTCATAGAGTGCCTTGCATAGATCTCAGAGGTCTCTTTGATTGCTGCGGCTTGGATAGTGGCCAGGCAAAAGTCCGTCAAATGAGCTGACGCGCCTCCCACGCGCCTCCCACCACCACGAGGTGCATTACGAACTACTGTTTAATTTGCAGCGAGCTCAATCAGTTTCAGTACTCTCATTGTGCAAGTGCATCAATCAACCATTCAGCCATGACGCACCACCCGTTCTTTCCTTCCGCGCTATTCATGCCCGTCTCGCCAACTACAAGTGTTTGCTATACCATCCCGCAGGCCTCGCCAGCTCGGGCGACTCTAAAAATTCGATTTCCTTCACGCCTTCAGTGCTTCTTCACACATATCCTCATAATCCTCACACCCTACAATATTCCCGAACCACCGCATTTTAAACCCCACGATGTCCGGCGGCAACCCTAGACACAACAACCTTCAGGACAACATGTTACATTTCTGTTCCTCTTCCTGGGAGGACAATAGACTGACAAGTCATGTAGCTTTGAGCTCTTCCTGCTCTCTGACGGCGAGAAGAAGATCGAGGAAAAGGTCTACTCTGGTGAGTGTGACCTAACGAGACCAAGAGATGCATCACGTGCTTACGCTACCTCCAGGCATGTCCAACACTTCCGATTTTGTCCTCATGAAGGAAGACCACACTCTTGGGAACCTCCTATCTGAGCACCTCAAGATGCATCCCAACGTCTACATGGCTGGGTACAAGAGTGAGCAGCCCTCTGGGAACTTGAGCCGTGGCGCGTATTGACCTTGGATCACAGTCGCTCACCCCAACGTCCCCCAACTTTTCATTCGCGTCCAGACTGACGGGACCATCACGCCCCGCGACGTCTTCACTTCGGTCTGCGAGAAACTCATCAACCAACTCGAGATGTTGCACCAGGAGTTCACTCGCGAGTGGGAGCTGAGACGTATCACCAACACTGGCGAGCAGGGCAACCTGCAGAACGGCCACTGAGTCGCATCAAGTCAACATGGCCATAGTGATAGGCCATCTAAAACGGACAGGGATCATGGGCGGTTGGCGTTGGGGACTGAAGATTACTGTTTTTAAAGCCGAGACATGAATCAGCAATGAATTCAAGATCAAGATAATATCTCCTTGGGAAGCCGCATGTCGTGAGACGAGCTCTCGCTTCAATATTGCGACATGCATGCTGGGATGCCGGTATCCAACAATATCAGCACAGGCTCCGGTAGGCTTCTGGTGTCTGGGCCTAGCCTATCTTGAGCCTCGACACGAGTGATTTTTACTATCTGCCTTTTTCTCCCTGGCAACACTCAGGCGGCCCCTTCAGGTCCCTCACCTCCAGGGATCAACTGGAGGCTTGATGTTAGTGATATGATAGTTGAATCAACACGGATTTACGTACCATGCAGATATTGTTGCCGTTCAGCAGGATCTTGGGAAGCTTGATGTGGTTGCCAGAGTAGTCACTGTCCAGCAAGTCAGCCCAGGCTCATTGTTTGCGACGTAGAGGCGGGGAGGTTGGTTCATACAACTCAGTCACGTCCTCCAGAACCATATCTGCCATCGTCGTCAGTTCAGAAGCTTGTGAAAGTAGCTAGTCATTACTCACTGACATAGTCGTCGAAACCGAGGAGAGTGCCGCTAAATTCTATCCTGTTCCTCAGCGATGGTAGGCCCAGAGCGAGGGGATCATCCTACCCTTGTCACCCTTCATGATGACCCAGATCCTTGAGCCGACGCACTTGTCGATGAGCTCTGAGCAGATGTTAGCAACATGAAGACGAAATAGCCAGCAGGGCCGTGGCTGGCGACTCACCGAGGGGTAACAGTTGGGTTGCCATGATGTTTGGATGTTTGTGGATTAGGCTTTCGTGATTCGGAAGACTTTGCGCGGTCAAAAGTTGAAGATCCCTAAGGTGTATTGGCCGTCAAAATCGCTAAAATCCTGGAATTCAATGGCTGGTGGCCCTGTTCGTCGATAACGGCAGGCCAGAGGTCATCAAAGTCGTCGCAAAGTGGGATGGATTCATGGCGGTGCAAGGGTCTGACTCGGGAGGTGTGAGGATAGCACGTCCCCACGTGAACTCGCGATGGTGACTAAGCGGGGCTACTCAACCAACGCAACGCTTTCATCCATTCAGAGGCTCACACTGGGAATGAGCACCTAACAACCGCATCTACGACGCGGCTGCCTACAGGATCCTACATAGCGTGCATCAAGGCCATGGGCATTTGCCACAATGGCTTTCAGATGCTGGCTACTGTTCGCGAATCACAGACCTCGATGATATTTTATTCAAAAAGGGTGAGCATTGCGGGCAATGTGCAAAGACCTTGCAAGAGAGCGCGCCGGTCTCTGTATACTAGGTCGGTTAGAACGTCTATTTCTCTCACTCGCTTGAGTTGGCTCTTACACCAAAGTTTCAGAAGATCAAGCTTCATCATGTCTTCGCCACCCAGGAATCGACTATGGAATCCAGCATTTGGCATCCGATTTTCTCCCAGGGCAGATCAACAGCCCCGCTACCCTGCCCTGGAAGTCTCTCGCTTTATCCACACGCCGACGTTGGGTGATGATGCTGCCCAAACGCTCAAGCTTGATAATGAAGAATTCAGCGATGATGAGGAGTTTGAACGCAATGCGGCTGAGTGGTTTGACCGGCAAGGTTTGCTGATGTTGCCGCCTCCCGAGTCTACCACCCAGGAGCTCCAAATTCTCTCAGACGCGGACGGCGAGCCCCTGGATGCTGCAGAGCCCAAGAACGAGCCTACCAAACCAATACCACCTCCTGTGACTTCCCTGGACTACAACGTCGATCCCGACCTCTACCACGCCGCTCAGAACAGCAAAGAGGGTACTGACGAGTCTTATTGGACATACCGGATGTACCACCGCATCCTGGACGACGGCTCGCCGCAGAAAGTCAAGGTCCATTACTGCACCAGCAAACATACCATGGAGCACGTTTGCAAAAAGTATTTTGCCAGCGAGAAAGTCATTGGATTTGACCTAGAGTGGATGATTTGGGCAAAGCGTGAGGATGGGCCACGGAAGAACGTCTCCCTCATCCAGATCGCGAGCCCCAGCCGTATCGCACTGTTTCATGTTGCTCTGTTCTTGAAGAACGACTTTGTTTCTCCCACATTCAAACGAATGATGGAAGACGAGAGCGTGTGCAAGGTAGGGGTGGCCATCCAGGGGGATTGCACAAGGCTCAAGACGCAGCTTGGGGTGGATGCCAAGGGAATCTTTGAGCTCAGCCATCTCTATCGGTTGGTCAAGTATTCCAAGTCTGGCGAATTGGATCTTATCAACAGATCGTTGGTGTCCCTGGCCGTCCAAACCCAAGAATTTCTCGGCCTTCCTCTATACAAGGGCCAGTCTGTGCGGTCGAGCAACTGGATGCTACCCTTATCGGAGCGCCAGATCTCCTGTAAGTGAAAATCGGACCAACTATTTGGCCTCCCGTAATTTACTGACTATCATAGACTCGGCCTCGGACGCCTATGCTGGCATACAGCTTTACCATGTCATGGACCAGGAGCGCGAGAAACTGGATCCGTCTCCCCCTCGGCCAGAGTTTGCTGAGAAGAGGCTGCCAATTCGCTTCTTGACGGCTGAAGATGTTGATGAGAGCGACGCCCTTCCAGACTCTAGCATCGAAGCCGATGCTGGAGTAGATGTCGATATTGAAGAGGCTGCAATGGATCTTGCAGGGCCGACAACGACGACAAAGAAACAGACACGAGAAGAAAAGGGCTCACCCATGGACCCTCGCATCACCGAGGCAGAACTCAATCTTCGTCGATACCGCGAACGAATACACAGGACCCTCAAGGTAGGACCCTCCACGCTTCGCGCCTACTACGTCTGGCATGCGAACGAGGACCTCCCGCCCGAGTCCGTTGCAAGGCTTCTTCGCGACCCTCCGCTGAAGACGAACACCGTGGTGTCGTACATCCTTGACGCGATCGCTTTCGAGAAAATGCCATTCTCCAAGCCGAGGCTCAGGGATGAGGTGCTGGCTCTTCTTGCCCCGGAGGCGCTTCTCAGGCCCAAGTACCAGGCGTTGTTAGAGGATGCTCAAGGGCCAGAAGAGGCATGATGAACTGGCGTCTCGATTCTTAGAAGTGGGCGCCAGTAATCACCTTTAAATTCAGGATCAGTCCACGGCTAGGCTTGATGTTCCTGGGATTCATCAAGATTTGGCACCTCACTCTTCTGTTATCCTTGACAAACTTCAGATGAAGCCGGATATTGGGGTCTCGCATCTTGGTTTATGAGCATTAGATGAGAGCAAGACCAGCAAATGTAGTACCTGTGGGGGGAAGGATGCATGAGAATGCCTGCTCTGGCCTCATGATGAGCCGTCACTGGTCCAAGGCTGGAATATGCAAAAGTAAAACGATACCCCTCGATGCTGTTCATTATAGAATATATTTGCTTTTCAATATGTTCACTATAAGCCTATGTGGCCAACAACCCCCGACCCCGATTGACCTGGACCTTCTTATCCTCGCCACCGCTCACGATACCCCATGTCTTATCCCAGGCTACGCTCAGCACCTTGGCTCCGTCACCGGCAGCGGGGAGCTTCTTGCCCTTGAGCCACTCTCGGCCGATGGTGTACACGGGTTCGCTGACGCTGCCGCCGCCCTCCTCAGTGGTACCCATCCGCAAGCTCCGCAGATCCCACACGCGGCACGTGCTGTCGTGGGAGCCGGACACGAGCGAGTAGTCGTTCTCGGGCGAGGGCGCCAGCGAGACGACCATGTTGACGTGGCCGCGCAGCGTCATGGCCGAGGTGGTGGTGGCGGACTCGCGCGGGTCGAGAAGCGTAATGTGTCGGGCCGATGAGCCGGCGGCGACGAGCGAAGAACCGGGCAGAGCGACGGCGCAGAGGAGCGGGTGCATTGTGGTCAGCCGGCTCACCTCACGCTGGGTCGTCAAGTCAATGGTGCGGACGGTGTGGTCCTTTGACGCCGAGTACGCGACAGTCGAGTCGTTGGGGTGGAAGATGGCGGCGGTGACGGGCTCGTCGTGGACCGAGATCATGGCGAGGGGACCGCGCTGGGCAGTGTTGGCGGCGCTCGCGAGTTTGGCCCGCTTGGTGCTGTGCGCGGACGGCAGGCTCTCCGGGTCGGCCTGGGGAGCTGTGCGTTTTGAGGACGACCACAGACCGACCTTGCCGTCGGAGGAGGCTGTGAGGATGCGCTTGGTTGAGCCGTTGACGTCGAGGCTGTTGATGTCCTTCTCGTGACCCCAGAGCTCCATGCTGGACTTGAGGGAGCCAGAGAAACCATCGCCGGATTCGCTGTAGTCCCAGACGATGACCTTTCGATCTAGGCCGGCCGAGACGAGCTGCTTCTGCGACACCCACTTCACCGCGTTCACTCGCTGAGTGTGACCGCCAGCTCGGCCCGCCTGCGAGACGGCGATTGCGTCTCCAGAAGGATTCCAAACCCTCACAAGGCCATCATAGGATGCACTCGCCACCCGCTCAGGAACGTTTGCGTCGCCGGCCAGGAGGCCTGCCCGTGAGGTTGCCGACAAGAGATCGATGCCGCCAACCCAGTCGTCGTGCTCAAAGCTCGCCTCGAATACCGGAGGGAGCAGACTTCGGACGTATTGTAGGGTTAGGGTGGATTCGGAAGAGAGGCCGTTCTCCGCGAGGTACTCTTCGATCGAGGTGCGGAGAAATGTGCCGTTGGCGAGAAAATCGAGGGGGATGGGGGAGGAGGTGCCGAGCATAGACTCGGAGTTGACGATGCGGGAGAGGCCATAGCGCTTGATATCTGGTTCAATGGGTCAGAAGAAGATGCCCCCAGAGCTACGAGTTTCGTGAGATCGGGCTTACCTGCAGGCACGAGCAGTTGCTGCTTGGACTCTGGCAGGACCAAGTCTTGCTCAGTGGTGGTGAAGACCACCTTCACCTGGGCAACGTCGCCCATTGTGCTTGGCTGTGGAATTTTTTTGCTTCAAGATTCAACCACGATGAAAGGGAAGAATATACGGATCAGGGAAGATGCGCCCTGCTGGTGGTGGAGCTGATTGGGCTCGGGGTATCTCAAACGTACTGCGATGCAAAAGTAGGCGTCTGGTAGGGTAGCTCACAAAGATCGCGGGAAGATCTAGAAAATTTTTGGAAAATTTCACAGCCTTGCACACGCCCCGCCCCACTGCGGGGAGATGATGAGGGCAAAGTGTCCAATCAGTTCCTGCAATTTTGCAAGGCTGAGGACACCGACTCAGGTACGTACCTAAGTTCAACAGCGGGCAACTCACACTCCGTCGGAGGCTTGCTCTACCTGAACCTCTTGGAGTCGATGACATTTACCGTAACCAGGAAAAAGTAAATAAAAGTAATTTGGGGTAACTCTTCAAATGGCCATATAATTCTGAGATTTGTACCTTTTTAAGAGCTGGGTCGAGACACCAAGTGTGAGGTGTAGAAAATAAAATTGTCCAGGAAGATGATGCAGTCACTGGGATTCACAGGTCTGCAGCTTGAACCTCGAACTATGAAAGAGAAATTTTGGACATTGTGATGGAAAAGCTTCCTGAGGCTGGGCACAGTTGGCAAGTGATTAGGGAATCTGATGAGCCCATCACTAATAGTAGCTGGTCGGGATCACCCATGTAAGTCTCCATGGTGGAGATAAATCGGGGCTGTTGTTTTGCTTGGAGCAACATTCCTGAGATAGTCTCCAAACGTAGCTTCTTGTCAGTTTAGGCGTCCATATCCAGGGAGACGAAGCCTCATCCGATGTCTCGCTCCTTGTGCAACCATGGCGGCGGCCCTGCCGGCACCATGTGGCGGGACGAAGTCATGGCTGCCGTGCGGGTGGTAACTTTTTCATGGCTTGGTCAGCCTGGTGCTACTTTGGCGGAGCTGTTGCTACGCAGAGATTGTATCCCCTGGGTTGGTTGCCATGACTTGGGATATTGGAGGTAGAGGGCATACACCTTGGATGTTTCAACATGATCTTTGGGGAGACAGTTGGCGGGGCAGTCTAGTCGAGACAATACTTGGCGATTCCAGAGTTAAGGGAGCTCATCTCGCCATGGAGATGACTTTACCTGAGGTGAGACCGACCAAGACGAGGAAGTGGCCAGAGCTTGGGTTTGTTCGGTATTCGAGAGGTAAGATGGAGATCCCTCCAGACTATTTTCCCCGGCTCCCCCAGGTCGGGGTCTCGGCTAAATGGCATCCGGCGCATAGTCGGCAGGACCTATGGTGGAATAGAGGGGCCGGCCTTACTCTATGCTAGCCAGAACAGGGCCCGCGGAGACGATGCTTCGAGGTCTTGATGGATTCGGGGATCTAGACTAGGCACTTGCGAGTGAGACCGAGAGGGTGCAGTAGTGGAGCGGCTATTTGTCGAGCGAGACAAAGACGTGGGATGGGGAAGATTTGATGCCATTGGCCCATTGGCGGGAATGGGCTAGAGTGACAGGTTGGCAGAGAATACGAGATGCAATCATTGGGTGTCGAGATGAGTCCGTTGCAGCTACGATGAGAAGGTTCTCACGTAGCGAGATAATGGGCCCCAGAACTGAAGCCGGAGAGAGGAGAAAGGAAGCGCATGGTTCGCCGATCATTGGCATTCCCCCGCATTCCATGACCTCATCCCGGCAGCCCCAAGATGTGCTAGAGCTGCGAGTAACCAAACGCGATGCAGCTGGTGGCATCTCGTGGGGAGAAGGGGGGACCCTTCTTAACAGAACTTTGTAACTGGTTTTTTCCTTTCTTGTTGTAGTATGGATATCCCACGATGGGAGCAAAGTTACGTGGGAGAATTAGCATACCGTTGTGATAACGTGGAGGCGTAAACCGTAAAAGTAGTTGGACTTTGCGGAGTACGCTCGGATAGACAATGTTCAATAAAAAAAAAAGAGGGAAGAGGGGGAAGAAAGACCATCAAAGCTCCTCAACAAGAGAGAGTCGTGCTTATTACGGCGTAGCATTTTAGATATGGAGATGCCAATGAAACACTCCAAGGATGGGCCGGGCTCGGCTTTTCTTCTTGACTGAGGTGAGGCGAGGTCGGGGTGGCGTGGGAACCTCCACGGTCTCTGAGAGTTGGGTTGGTCACTCGGCATGAGCGAGAATCGGGGGTGGGCTTGTGGCTTTTTGAGGCCCCTTTCTGCGCGGTTAATCTTGTTTGAGTTTTGCTGTTTTTTTTGGGGGGTTTTTTTTTGTTCTTTTTTTCTCTTGTCGGATGGCCTGAAGTAGAGTAAGTAAACCATAATGGTGATGGGAATAAGAGTGAATTCTACAACTATTAATGGGTTCTGTTGCTGTAAAGGTTCCTCTTGATTGTCGTCGTCGGCCCGGGTACTTTTTTTGGTTGAGCTCAAGAGGTCAATGCCCCTCACCCCTCACGGAGCTTGGGCGCTCGCGGGAACTTGGCTTTTTTGTTTTTGGGTGTGGTCCGGCCTTCGGTTGAACCTCGAACGGCTGTGGCGACCGATGCTGGATTGGATTGTACCTTGGCTTGGTTAGGCGCCGTTGCTGGTTGCTCCGGGCCCAGCGACCCACTATAGCTCTCTAGCGCATCAGTGTACCACAGCGGCATCAACACCGAACTGCAGCACTGTTGACAGGCGCTGCAGCGGCCTTGGGGTACCTCTCGAGTACATCGAGATGGAGATGGGAACCGCACCATCTTTCTCAACCTACCTACCTGACCATTAATAAATCAACCAAGCTTGCTTGCCTTTCTTCCCCCTCCAGCTTCTGCTCGAGCCTCGCCCTTCTTCCTCTTTTCCCTCATCACCCTCTCCCTCTGTTTGGTGTGTCCAAGAATCCTCATCAAGAAGTGCTCCTGGCCCTAGTGTATGTCCCGTGCCCCCTTCCCCATCAGCGCATCCCTTCCTGCGGCCAACCCTGCTCACCCGGTCGCCTGCAGATCGCATCGCCCTTGACCACCTCCGCAGCGGCACAGTGACGCAACCTCACCACCACCATCTCGATTCGATCACCTCGCCTTCGCATCTCCCGACGCCGCCCCAGCCACGCCTCGCTCCTCCCGAAAATTCTTTCAATTGGGTTCGCAGGCTGGCTCTACAGCTTCATCATCACCCCGTATAGCTATTTCCCCTGACCTTCTCCCTCCTTTTTTTAAGCTGCTCCCTCGAGAGGTTTGCGCTAGCTTCGCTATCTCTCTCTATACCTTGACGCGACCACCCCTGGTCGGCTGCATCAGATCATCACCTCCAAACTTCCCCTCAACAACCTCGCCCCTCAGCGCGTTCAGAATCAGCAGGCACCATGAGTTCCGACGGCGAGCAGCAGACTCGCGACATCAAGAACCACCTTCTCTTCGAGATTGCTACTGAGGTAGCCCATCGAGGTCAGACCCGACACTCTCGACGATACCATCGTCCGTGCTTCTCTCAAGCCTTCACATGCTAACATAGTCCACGACCAGTTGGTGGTATCTACTCTGTCATCAAGTCCAAAGCTCCCGTCACAACTGCCGAATATGGCGAGCGATATACCCTCATCGGCCCTCTCAACCACCAATCGGTTCGTCTATGCAGCATCATGGCTCATCTCTCTCTCTCTCTCGTCTGTACTGACCGCATCAGGCCGCTGTCGAGGTGGAGGAGATGGAGCCCACCAACCCTGAGATCGCCGCCACCATGCAGTCCATGAAGGATCGAGGAATTGGCATCATCTACGGCCGCTGGTTGATCGAAGGCGCGCCCAGGGTTATCCTCATTGACACCAAGACTGCCTACGGCCGTATGAATGAGTGGAAGTCCGACCTGTGGGAAGTCGCTAGCATCCCTTCACCACCCAGCGACGACGAGACCAACGAGGCCATTGTATTCGGCTACCTTGTGGCATGGTTCCTGGGAGAGGTGAGGTGCCATGATGGGTCTTGACCTCGCGCCACACTTACTGACTTCGGGACTCTCATAGTTTGTCTGCCACGAGAAGAAGAAGGCTGTCATTGCCCACTTCCATGAGTGGCTTGCCGGCGTCGCGCTGCCCCTCTGCAAGAAGCGCCGCATCGATGTGACGACCATCTTTACCACACACGCTACTCTTCTCGGCCGATATCTCTGCGCCGGCTCCGTGGACTTTTACAACAACCTGCAATGGTTTGATGTGGACGCCGAGGCGGGCAAGCGTGGCATCTACCACCGGTACTGCATCGAGCGAGCTGCGGCGCATGCTTGCGACGTCTTCACCACCGTCTCTCACATCACCGCTTTCGAGTCTGAGCACCTGTTGAAGCGAAAGCCCGATGGCGTTCTGCCCAACGGTCTCAACGTCACAAAGTTCTCCGCTGTCCACGAATTCCAGAACCTGCACCAGCAGGCCAAAGAGAAGATCCACGACTTTGTCCGAGGCCACTTTTACGGCCACTACGACTTCGAACCCGACAACACCCTGTACCTCTTCACTGCTGGTCGCTATGAGTTCAGGAATAAGGGTGTCGACATGTTTATTGAATCTCTTGCTCGATTGAACCACCGCCTAAAGGCTGCGGGAAGTAAGATGACCGTGGTGGCCTTCATCATCATGCCCGCCCAGACCACATCGCTCACTGTGGAGGCGCTCAAGGGCCAGGCGGTTATCAAGTCTTTGAGGGATACCACGCATGTCATTGAACAGAGCATCGGACGTCGCATCTTTGAGCGCTCGCTCAAGTGGCACGAGGGCGACCCTATGCCTGATGAGAAGGAGCTCATTTCCGCCCAGGACCGCGTTCTGCTCCGCCGCCGCCTCTTCGCGATGAAGCGGCACGGACTGCCCCCGATTGTCACCCACAACATGGTCAACGATCACGAGGATCCTGTGCTGAACCAGATCCGCCGAGTCCATCTCTTCAACCACCCGTCAGACCGGGTCAAGGTTGTCTTCCACCCCGAATTCCTGAACTCGGCCAACCCCGTTCTTCCTCTCGACTACGATGACTTTGTCCGAGGCTGCCACCTGGGCGTCTTCTCTTCCTACTACGAGCCCTGGGGCTACACTCCCGCCGAGTGTACTGTCATGGGTGTGCCGAGCATCACCACTAACCTGTCAGGCTTCGGGTGCTACATGGAGGAGCTCATCGAGAACTCGAGCGACTACGGTATCTACATTGTGGATCGCCGCACCAAGGGTGTCGACGACTCTGTCAACCAGCTCACCTCCTTCATGTTCGACTTTTGTGGAAAGAGCCGCCGCCAGCGCATTAACCAGCGAAACCGAACCGAGCGCCTCAGCGATCTCCTTGATTGGAAGCGTATGGGTATGGAGTACGTCAAGGCTCGGCAGCTGGCCCTGCGCCGTGCCTATCCCACGTCTTTCAGCGGCGACGAGGAGGAGGACTTCATTCCTGGTGTGGAGCAGAAGATTTCACGGCCATTCTCTGTCCCCGGTTCGCCCCGAGATCGAACTGGCATGATGACTCCCGGCGACTTTGCGAGCCTGCAGGAAGGCCGCGAGGGCTTGAACACTGAGGACTACGTTGCCTGGAAGCTGCCGTAAGTGCATTTGTGCCATGTCAACTTGAGATTGCCAGCTGACAATAACCTCACAGTGAGGAGGAGGACCCTGATGAGTACCCGTTCCCCCTGACGCTCCGGACCAAGCAGCCTGGCCCGCCCAGTCCTTTGGACAACGTGCCTCTTAACGGATCCCAGTAGGGCTGGGCTCTCAGGCTGGCCAGGTCCAGTACCTAAGAAAGAGGAGGAGAGTGTATCATCAACGCACATCATCTTTTATTAATTATTGTTAACTCTGGGGAAGGTGACAAAGAGGAGGAAAGGACCCGCGCCCTCGTTGGGAGAGAAGCCTGCATGTCATTACCGGTGTTGAGAGCACATCCGCATTGTCGAATCCCGCATCTTGCTCTTTTCCTGTTGATTAGTTGAACCGTGTCATAGGGAGCTGATGTTTTATTCAAGGCGTGTATAACGCAACTTTGTCCCTGCAGCCAAGAACCAAGCGAAAGATTTGATGTGAGATGAGTTTTGGTCCATGTTACAGGAAGTCGTGCCTAAGTATCTAAGCGAGGGGACCGATGCCTGTGAAATCAGTATGAAGTTGACATGGCCAGCCCCAGGGCCATACACGGCTAGGAGGTTTCATGATGCGAACAAGCCTGAACGTCTCACGAGAATATCTCCTTGGCAGTGGAAGGCTGCCATTCGCGGATCAATACCCTACTATTATGCTATCTTAGTTAGGGTCTTATGATTAAGAGTCTCGCCTCTTAGGTGAATATTAGTAATAAAAGAAGTATCTATTAGTTATCTCCCCCTAATGGATACAATCCCTATGAGTGACCGCATTGGAGCCTTTCCACTGTTAAGGAGATGAGGAAGCCGTGGCGCCTAACCGCAGCGCTCTCGTCTCACCCTATCGGCTTCGTAGCACGAGACCAGCACGAGACGGCGTGTCCTACACTCGGTACCGTGCCTCTGGGTCTCGCTGTGGAGAATTTCTCTGGCGAGAACAGCTTCAGACTTGGTTCATTCGCCCACAGGATGTTACACATTCTTGGCTCGTTCGAGTCTTGGCTGTGATGACTCGAACGGATGTCGGATGGTTGCACTGCATAGGGGGTTGTGGTCGTACAAGGAAAAGTGATGTTGGAAGCCAATGTATAGAACAGAGATAAGTAGTTGGACTAGGTCAGTTTCGAGTTGGGTTTTTTACTTGCCCATCCTTCTATGTGAGATCGATCCGAGCCAACTAGCAACAAGATCATACACAGCAGATACCATCACTAGCATCTCCCTCTCTTCTTTGAAAACTCTACTGGCAAAAAAGGGGCAATGAGCAACGTGCCGGACCCAAACGCCGGACCGCCGGGGGAGGTCCTCTCGGTGGCATCGAGCGCACGAGGAGGCCACCATGACAGCAACGGCAAGTCGGCCAACAGGGGAGGGCATACGCAGGCGACGTGGGGGCACCATCGGGGCAGGGAGAGGAGGGAGGAGGAGAAGGGGAGGTCTGCATCTAGATAGGGCTTCAGGGAGTGTGTATGGCCAGGGTGATGGTGAGACTGAGTGGTGTGGGTTGAAAGTGCAGTCAAGTTGGCAAGTCTGAAAGAGGAACTATCAAGAAGTCACCTTGGTCAGACACAGCAATGTTCATCTTTCCCCAACTCGACACTGGCATCCCAAATATAGGCTCTCTCCCGTCTCCCTCCCAACCACTCCAGGACCTTGCCTACCCGAACAACACATTCCCTGCATCAGTCCCGTCCGGACCCCGATCTACAAACTCAATTCAAGACCGGGCCATACTACGTAGTATATCCTCACCAGAGACACAAATGTACTCACCCACAGGACGATACTGTGCCTCCAAGTACCACGCGGCTAGACCTCCAGTGTCATCTCGTCAGCGTCTCGAGAAGCCATCAAGCTGTAACCCGTCATCTCGGGGATGGTATCCCCCCATGGATCGGATGCACCTCCCTCCTTATCAAGGTAGGTTTCGCAGATAGAGATCCTCAGCTGAGCAAGAACTGCATGTTGGAGCGTGCTCAGCTGAGGGATTCACGGGCTTACTTCTTTTAGATGAAGCAGGAGAGGATCTAGAACCACGAGGCTCACCCAACAGGAGACAACCAAGGCTCGTATAGACACTGGAGCCTGGATCCCAGTGCTCATCAATCATGCTGCACGTCAAACAAAGCCTCCCCCGCCCATATTCCTACCTCATTCTATCCCGCAGGCTGTGTATTAATCTATCTGCCAGACCTGAATATATTCCCTTAGCAATAGCGCTCACCGCATATACGTGTTCGTAGATCCCTGGATGGATGGTCATCAATTTTCGTTGCAGCGGCCGAGACGTCGATCATCCCCCCCCCGCAGATTCAGGTCCCTTTCTGTGACAAAAAGCCTAGAGGGTTACCTTGGAAAATGCCCAAACCAAATCTCCCCCAGACTAGGATCGCCAGCCCCATGCGACGCCGTCGTCTAGATTGAACGCTTGGGACGGTGCCATCTGAATTGGATACGATGCCACCTCTGGCTACCACTCCAGCCCGGGTCGATCGTCGAGTATCTCACAGTGCCGCCCGCGATTCGCCATGATCGCCTGCTCAACTTGCCATTCCCATCTCCCATTCCCGACGCTTTCGTCTCGGCTTTAATCTTTCTGGGGAGATTCACAAAAAGTCAATTAGACAGAGAGCTCCAACGGTGTCATCTTGTCACGCCTATTCATCCCCAATGTCACCGCTGCCCCGTCAAACCAAAAGGCAGAAGCCACCTTACCACGATGCTGGGCAAACAGCCACAAGGTTTTGTTCTTTTGTCTCAAGCTGGAACCAACGCTCCCACGTTTTTCCAGCCACGAGAGAAGCTGGCTGCCGTCAGGGCATCATCGCCTGTCTGTCTTGTAACGCACAGTATCCCCAACGATCGATGGCGGACCCTTCTCTGTAGATGGCCCTTGCAGAAACGAAATGAACAAGACGCCTCTTCTAGACGCAGGTCTTAGTGCGAGGCACATCCAAGCCCCACGGATCGCACGAGGGGACGTCATTCCAGCAGGTACCCGTCCCCGCCCGCGGGCGATGGAGGCAGATTTGCTTATTCCAATGGGCTCCGTGCAAGAGGCGCTTGGGTCACCTCATGGCTCGGGGGCAGCCGTAGCTCGTCGTGGGTTGACGGTGGCGTGACGGAGATTGATTGCTTTTTGACAGAAGCAGACACATCCGAGACACGGCATGGCACAGTATCGGATACAGCAGCCAGAATACCCAAGCATGGCTGCCAGAATCAGAAGCTTGGTCCATCATTGTCAGAGGGAATAAACAGTTGACGGCAGAGTGAGTGAATCCACGCCAATTAACCCAGAAGAACGACGACTAAACACCCGCCCCCCTCCCCTCTCTTTCCAATTGACGCATTCCCGAAACACAAAAAAAGAAGGAGCACAACAATATCAAACGCGCCTACGCTGTAACAGACGCGATCAACCGCGTCTCCCCCACCCACAAGAAATGCATCCCGATCAACCTCAAGACCCAATCACGACTCATTCTTTTTCTCTGCCGCGTGCTGCGCTGTTGCCCCATGCCCTGCAGCGTATCACTGACGCTACGGCGAAATCCAACTCCGCAAGAGTTGAAGATCCACCCGCAATTCAACCTCTCCCCTAATAAATGAGGTCTTTTTTTTTTCTTCCCCCTCCCACTGCAACGTTCAATCAACTTAGCACCCGAGGAATTGGGGGTGCTTGATAAAGTCGGTGACTGCTAGCTAGGGAAATGACCGGGTAGATTCCCATCCTTTCTCTGCGCACAGCCGCCACCGTACGCCTCGTGCCAGCCGTTTGCGGTGGTTGCGGCCATTGGATCCGAAGAGGGCAGATCTCAATCAAATATGCCATCATGGGACGGGAACATGGGTGATTACCTTAGTCCAGGGGTAGCAACCATTTGTGCCGATGCACAGAGTACGTACCTCTGGCTTGTGCATTCAAGACGTTCTCAAACAGTATGGAACTCATCGTAAAAAGTCTTGATTAAAATGTTCCAATATACGGATAGAAAGTCAATTGAAAAATAATAAAAATAAAAAATAAAAATCACCCACCAGTCTGGGTGACATCCCGAGATTGCCTGTGGCAAATCATAACTTGTCGGCATATTGCCCAGTGGATGCTCGATGACATTCACAGAAGCTCTCATCAGCCAATTCATTTCCTCCCACCTACCCAATCCGGCAAGTACTTCTTCTCTACCTCCCAACACCACCCTTCCCCCCTTTTATTCCCGAGTATCGCTCCCGTATCTCTTGACTTACACACACCGAGCCAGTGATCTGATTCTCGTTTGCATCACCGCAACAACAGCCGTCCGCGGTGAGCAAAGTGAGCACAGAACAACAAAGGATTCTCAAACAAGAATCATTCTCTCATATCAAAGCCATCCGAATCAGGAGAAAAGGCGAAAAGAAGAAAAGAGACAGACAGATTGGGTGCGAGACGGAAATGGTCACGTCAAACTCGTCACTTGTTTGACATCGAGACGTTTCCGGATCTGTGGTTCATGTCATGATCTCTTATTCAGTCAAGTATTGGTCTTGGTTGGCTCTATTCAACCCCATTACCGGCCACTTGGGATTCTGGAATGTCATTGCTACATGCCTCCCAGGCTGTCGGGTTCGCCATCGTCCGTCCATCCGTAGGTGGCTGTAGAGTTTCCCCCGGACTCAGGCACCTCCTGGGCACACCGCTCTCCCGTTCGCGGCCGTTGCGAAAGCCTTCGAGAAGCCTCAAAAATCACTTGTCCCGATACGGAACCCTCGCTCACTCCGCCATTGTCTGAGAGTCCGGACGACCAATTGGGTGGAGATGAATCTGTCTCACGGGATGCGCCATGTTAAAAAGTCATATGTGCATGGGAACAGGCAAATCATGTCTGCCTCGTACTTTCATTGAGTAGAAAAAATACCAGTTCCATCCCTGAGCATGAGGTGATGAATGCGTTGCCCCCTTTGGCCAGCCGTCCTTGTGCGGCGTGGGCTCATTAACAATTGATCTAGAAAATCCCCCTGAAAAAAAAAAGGCCTGTCCAAGGCCGTGGATGCTGCATAGCATGCATATGAGTGTGTGATGCCAAAAACGCCTTGACCAAATATCCCAAGAAGCGAGTGATCCTCCAACGCCATCATCTCCTTTCCCCACCAGTATGTGAAGAAGGAAGGAAAACATCATGATTGCGCCAATGCCTCTTGCCCGGTAACCCATTGAGTGGAATGATAAAAATGTAAATAAAAAAACAAAAGAGAAAAATAATAGAAGCCTCGAGAGCCCGTCTCAGATTAAAAGTTGTTCCCAGTCATAAGTCGTCATAAAAAACAGGAGGCGAAAAGGTAACTCATCATCTATGCCTTGACGCTGCGCCGTCGAGCCGCCGCTGCAAGTCCCTGCCGCAAGCGGCTGCGGGTGCTGTTGGGCGTCATCGGTGATGCGGGTTCTGACATGGGTGACATGGGGGAGATGGGCGCTGTCGAGGTTCTCCGCTGCGCCGATTTGACAATCTCGTGGTATGTAGGCGCCTTATTTAATACAGGTGCGGGAGCAGGTGCTCGCTTGGGCTCAGACTCGGTGGTCGACTCTTCCCGAACCTGCTCCATGTGGTATGAGGGGGTAGTAAAGAGGGTGAGGTTGTCCCTCGACTGAGAAGCAAAGTGCATGTTGAGACTCGGCCGGCTGCGCTTCTTGACCAGACTCAGCGTGCGCTTAAACATGCCGGTTGGTGTCTTGGGGGTCTTGGGTCTCTCGTTGTGCTCTTCCTTGGCCTCGGTCTCGTTCTTGCCGGCAAAGGGGTCAATGCTGAGGAAGTCGGGCCTCTGCTTCTCTAGTCGACCAGGTGTCATGCTACTTGTCCGGGGAGGGTGCAGGATGGAGCCCGAAGAAGTGGTGCAGAGAGACATGCGGCGGTCGATGACGGGGAGGGTCGAGGTTCTCCGGAGCCGGCTAGGAGGTCGAGATGAGGAGGAGAGGCGTGAAGATGGGCGTGAAGAAGTATCGCTGGAGCTGCAGCTGGGGGACAGAGACCGCCGCGGGAGGTTGATCATGGAGGGCTTTCCAGCAAAGACAACGGAGACTACCCGAGCAGTGTCCTCGTGGCTACCCCTTCGGTTGGAAGATTGTTGGGATTCGTCGCTGCCGGATTCAAACTCGAAATCGGAGAAGTCATCGGCGGAGGAAGAGGCATCCTCCTCGGAGGAGAGGTAGACATCATGGGGTGCACCCTGGGTAGTGAATGGAGACTGGTCCTCGGTGGCCAGCTTGTTGATGATGAGACCGTCAAGCACGCGAGAAGCTCGAAGGGAGCTCTTAGCGGGGAGAGCGGGTGCTCCTTCGACAGAGACTTGTCGCTGTGTGGGGATCATGGTGGTGGGAGTAGAATCGGGAGAGGATTGCTTCTCGTCGTCGGCGTCGGCGGATGGGGAGTAGATGGAAGGCGAGACGGGTAGGGATTCTATTTGAGGACGAGTCTGTGAATGCTTAAAACCTCGCTGGGTGAGGCTAGTATCAAGCTTGGGTGCGTCAAGCTCCCTTTGCGGCAGACGTTGCGTCACTGCAAAAGACATTGCTGATATGGCTGTGATGGAATATTGGATTCCCCTTTGGAGAGGAGGCCCTTAGACAGGATTCTAGGGCGGAGGGAAGGACGTCGAAAGGGATGACCGAGACCAGAGCCGTAAGGAAAGGTCGTCGGGCCTTCAGTCGTAGATTCACGGTCGTCGTGGTGGCCGGTAACGGTATGATCGTTGAGCTTTCTCGGGCGTCTGTCGGTTTGCTGCGAGACACTGAGACTGAGACAGGCGTTCCAGACAACTCAGACCCAAAACCAGACAAAGGAGACGGAAGCGGAAAGAATGTCAAGGGGTATTATCGACGGATCCGAAGGGGAAAGTCTTTTTTGAAATTCGATAGTTGAGATTTTGGTCTTGGAAGAAAAAGAAGAAGAGGGCGAAATACAGAAGGGAGGTTTCAATTCGAAGCGGCTGGGGGGCAAGATTAATATGAATAGCGAGAAGTCTTGATGGACGAGCACGCACGCACGCACACACACCCACACCCCAGGCAAGCCAGCTCAGGGACTCGAGGGACCAACCAAGGTTAGCCCCAGGGCCCTTCCTCTGCAGAAGAGTGGTAGGGTGGGGCCAAGTGAGCATGGGCAAGTGAAGGTGCCCACATCCTACCCACAAGTAGCCACAGTCTGGTACGAGAAAGGCCGTGTGTTTTCCGTCTCCCGTCGCACTGGGTACATGTGCCTTCAAGTGTCAGGGGGGGAAGCGGTGGCAGGGGCGCTTCCTGGTGGCAGGGGTCCGAGGAAAAGGGCAGGGCAGGCGGCAGGGTCTCTATCCTTCTTTCTCTTTGGCTTCTTTTTTTTTCTGCTGTGGAGTCTTTTTGAGGAAAGCCCCCTCTCCGACGTGAAAGGAAGTCGTTGAAAAGAGGCGATAGCATTTTATTTCTCGAATTGAATCTCGTTCCAACTACGGAAAACTAATTCTGCCATCTAGGGCTGAATGGAATCGGGCTGGGCTGAATCTGGCCTGGGCTGGCCGGGCTGGGCTGAACTGGCCCACGTTTGGCGTCAGGAGTCGGAGGAGCAGACAGAGGTGAGGACGGAAACCCAGGCGCCCGGTTTAAACGGCTTGCAGCAGGTGGTGATGTCCAGAGACAAGAGCCGCCACGAGACACACTTGTTTGGAGGTCAAGAGTCAGAGGGACAAGCCACTAAGGAGACACGACCGTCCCCCTCTGCAACCTCCACTTCCCACCAGGAAGGGCAAGCCACCTGAGCCTTGAGCCTTGGCGACAGACCAGGAAGCCGTGCAGAGTGGCTGCTCTGCTGCTTCTCGTTGGCTTGGGGGTCCGCCCAGCAGCCGTTTCATCTAAGAACATCCCTCACATCACCCCCGCGCTACTCGCTGGCTGAGGCAGAGTCAAGCAGACCTTGGGATTGGATACTCGATTCATGTCAGGTTGTGATACTCTCTCCAGCGTTTCTCATTCCAGTCACAGGCGTGTTCCAAGTCTGGACAGCGCATGACGGCCGAGACCATCGGAGCTCCGTTGACTGTCAGAGATGCGGATTCAGATTGGCGATGCAGGACTACACCTCAGACTTTGCACGTATGGTGTAGATGATGGTGGCGGAAGAGCCATGTGCCGTGCTCTGGGTGCACACGAATACAATAGCCAGCGGCAGACCAGCAGGCGCATGAGGGCGGTTGATGCGGGTTGAATCTCTTCCGGCTGACTTGTACTTACATCATCAGCGCGTGGCTCTTCGGAGCGATAGAAGGAATGACGGTTCACAGCCACGAACTGCACATGTGTCGCTCCCGTCATCGGCTACCGCAGGAACACACGCCTTGACGAAAGTCTGGATATCACCAGCATCGTGGGGTTTTTTTGTCGGTATTTTTCGGTTTGCCATTTCTCCGCTCTCTCGGCTCGTCGACTTCGCCTCCAACTGGGTCTTGCTTCGCTGGCTTCTCTCGTCATCGCTGCCCATTACAGCCCGTCGTCGTCATCAATTCGCATCATGGTCAACCGCAGTAGCAAGCAACTACGAGTTCTAGTAGGAACACCGCCGATTACCAGCCTCGTCGGTCTGGACTTACTCGTTCATTCCTTGTCCTTTCTCGGCAACGGCGATATCCTTTGATTTATTCGGCCTCGCATCTTGTCCACCCACATCCACCAGAAGCCAACTACACCACCAATCCAGTCCAACCCGACCCATCCCTCTCAGGGTCCGGGTCCAGGTCCAGGGATGCGTTGCCGCTGTCCACTGGCCCGACGGCCTCGACCAACACGACACTCTCAACACTAGACTCCACCAAAAGGATGCTTGACATCATTCCCTGAACTCCAGTTTGAGGCTGCCTAGCTGCTTCTCCCCTCAACAAGGACGGAATGGCAAGCTTCTTGATTTTGATGCACCTGCAGATGGAGATGGCTGCCGTCGTGATTGGGCATGGTTCAACCTCTGGAGGGGTCTCGATGGAGCGCATCGTCGACACGGGCAGCACCGTGCAGATACAGCAATCACGATGATGCTGTCCGGACACAGAGTACCTCATGGAAAGGCCTGGTATTCCTGGCAGCGAGCACCTGGAGCCTGAACACCGCTTTCCT
Organism: Fusarium nematophilum; assembly: GCA_033030565.1. Taxonomy (NCBI): domain Eukaryota; kingdom Fungi; phylum Ascomycota; class Sordariomycetes; order Hypocreales; family Nectriaceae; genus Fusarium; species Fusarium nematophilum. Next base: position 641,503 of record JAVIXY010000001.1, read on the forward strand.
TGGGGAGCAGGAGCCCGTCGATGATCTGCACCGCTGCGTCCAGCCGAGCGAAGATGCTCCGTATTGTTCAAGGGATTTCCCCTGTGCCCTCGACCTGTCCTTGCAATCTACCAAGTACGGGCGGTGACACATCAAACATGACAAGACGTTGACACCGCAGTCAAATTTCGGATCAGGGAGATGACAGCCCGGGGAGGTCTCGGCCTGGTCCTGATCTCCGGTGTCAAAGTCTTGGATAAACGAGCCGAAGATTAAAGACGGGAAAAAATATATCTCGGTTGCCTTGCCGCCAGCTTTCAGGCAGCTGGTCGCAGGTTTGGTCGAGAAGAGGTTACCATCGGGTGGGTGTGCCTGTGGTGTTGTTCGGGCTGGAAATGGCTGGGCTAGGCCGTTCAGCTGTTTGAGGGGCCCTTGAAGACTGCGACCTCGTTCTCGCGTATCACATCTTGCCATGGCCAGGACCATCACATCAAACCACAGCCGAGCACCCCACCCACAGCCTCAGAATCGGAGACAAGACAACTCTCCCTCTTCGGTGGCCACTCCCACTTACACACACACGCACACACACACTTACAACTGTCACCCGCGTATGTAGCGGCGGGCGCGGCTTTCGTCGAATCCAAGCCCGGGGAGGAATCTCGATAGATTGATGACCGGGCTCCCTCTTCCAGCTTCAGTTTGGGCCAGTGGGCGCCAACCTCTTGAAGGGCATCGCGCAGAACTGAACTGAGTCCATCGCGTTGCATCGCCGCCCACACTACGGACGTAGACTGCATGTAAAGACTGTCCGCCTCGTCGTGCTAAGGCACCATGTTGCGTACCAAGGGGCAGCTCTCTGTCTCTCTTTTTTTTTTCTCCTGCGCCAACTTCGGCCAACTCAGCAAGCGGATCTTCCTACGCAGGCACAGGGCGATGCAACATTGCAGCATCTTAAATACTTGTTGTGCATGTACGCAGTACGTAGAATGCCTACGGCACGAGGGCAAAACGCAGGCACAGGCACGCACCCGCGGTGCGAATGAGGGCATGCAACTGCTGCAGCATTCGCCATCATGGTCGATCACCAGTTGAGGCATATCGGCCTGTATACCGTCACCCGCGACCAAGACACTCACACTGTTTCGCTGTCTTGTCCCATGCCGCGCATCAGTAGCCTTGGGGCGCGATGCAGGAACTTGACAACGCACAATCGAGATTGGGCGAACGGGCTTTTTTTTCTGCCCTCTGGAAGCGCCGTCCCCATCGCGCTGTGTGCCGTCGCAACCAGGCCTGATCAACCCAGAGAGTCTTGAAGCTCCAACTGGTTCCACTAGCATCGGTGATCCGCCGTTGGTCGGGCATGGCACCGTACCAGAACGGGTTCAGGCTGGCGAATCACCGCTCACAGAGCAGACAACTCCCTGCGCGCGCCAGACAACAATCCATCGCCTCAAAAGTCTGTCAGTCGCCAGACCGACATTTTGCGTGTGGTTCGTCGACGACCGTCTTTTTTTCTCCGGAAGTCCTCTCATCACGGATCAGCAGAGCGTTTCGTCGACGGCAAAGAAGAAAAAAAAAAATTCACTCACCCATTATCCACTTGATGAATGACGAGGAAAAAAGCGATGGGGCGGCGGCATTTCTCTTCTCGGGCATGTTCCCATGGTTCTACTCCGTATTCTTCCCCGTATTCCTTCGTTCTCAGGACATTGAATGCGAGAGTTCTACCAGTATCCCCCCGTTGACAAGCTGCCCTCCCCTTGCTAGTCCATCCCCGAGGCATGGATGAAAGGGACATGGGAATCTACAAGACACCGCCGTCTGCCTTTCTTTCTCCCTTTTGGCGCTTTGCTGTCCTTCAAACCCCCCTCCCTCCCCAACTCCATCCAAACCCCTTGCCATTTGGGTCTCAGGTTGGCCGGGAACTTCGACAGGCCTCCCCCCTCGTCGAGCCAAACCCAAACCCGCAAGAGGGCTAGGGTTCGGGCCAGGGGGTCCAGTGATGAGACGTAGATCATATCGTCGCAGGTTCGTCTGATACCAGATGACGATGGACACGGAGAATCTTGTTCCAGCTTTCGAATGCGCGCTATCACCGCTGCACCTCGCATCGGTTCGTGTTTTACCATGTCCGTCCGATAGGGCCAAGCGAGCCTTCTTTTCCACTCACGAAAGCATGACATGTCGACACAGTGAGAGACGATCCGAGTTACATGGGGGTCGGGAATCCAGCAGGCCCAGACTGGTCGCGGCCAAGATGCGATGCATCTCCAGCTTCACACACAACTCCAGCTCCGTCCGAGATGAGTACCGTCTATTTTGGCTCCGCTCTTGACAGCTGAAGCTTATCCTGAGGCCCTCGACCGGCCTCTCTACTGCCATTTGCGACGGTACAGTGCCAGATACTCGGAATTAAGTACCAGGTCCTCGTTAACAGCCCGATTGACGAAGCGCTGGCCTGGCGGTTAAGTCAAGTCAGCAATCCATCTATTCTCGGACGAGGCCGACGAAGCGGCCGGCCGGCGCGAACTGTCAGCGGCGAGATTGTGATATGTTGCCCGATTGACGGCCGTCAGCAAGGCAGTCAGGAGTTTGCGGCAACTCACGGCCACTCTCAATCCGTGTAACGTGATCTGTCTCTATCGGCGAATTCCTTTTCCTTTTCCTTCTGCGGTCAAGGACTTCCTGCTTTTTCGATTGCGAGCACGGATTGGCCAAATGCCCAAACTCATGGCGTCATGGCTTTCGACCTTGCAGCGGGAAACAGCAAAAAAAATCGCAGAGCCTTCCCCAGACCTCCACTGGGGTCTTGTCTGTCACTGGCCTGTGTGGTCAAGCCACGTTTGACTGTGTACTAGCCACACTAGCCATGTGCAACGTCACAAGTGGAGTTTGGGTCCGTCCTCCTCACCAGCCACCTCTTCTTTCTTCCCGAAAGAACCCAAAGAAGCCTAACCCGTTACTGTTCTAGCGCCATCTCGTCCCAAGCTGTCTAAAAATGGCGAGGATGCATATCCAAATTTGGGTCCTTTTTCTCAGCCGCCACGGATGACGGCTGACCCCCCTTCAGTCCGAGATCTCATGAACCCAAAACCAGAGCCATGTCTGGAACTTCCAGATGATGGTTGAATTTGCAAAGTGTTGAGGGATACTGTGAGTACATTCGCTTGATCATGACCAAAAATGGCACACCCTGTCATGCGGGTTGACCGCTCCCTCGTGAGTGATCCAAGGTTTCGAAGCTTAGACATTGTCTATCGGGCAATACATTTTCTTTCCGAGACCAGACATTTTTTTCCGTTGGGATGACGGACGACAAGAGATATGAAACTCGGTAGACGACAAGACTATTACCTTGCAAGTTCCAGCCCTGTGTTCCAGACTGGGCTCGGCAGTCAATCATACAAGCTCAATGCTAATACCAAGGGTTCCTCCCTGGCCTGGAATGCCATTGTTTCGTCGCGACCCTCGCGTATCGGCTTGCGCCCTTGTAATTATTGCTTCCTCCATTTGCTGTCAGTGCTGTTTCGAGCACAACCCTTGCGTTCGTCATGGCCTCTTCTTCTTCGCTAGCCCAGTATTCATTCCCCTGCCGATATCACGCCCTCACTTGGAATTTCTGTTTTACCTACCCCGCGATCCTTCCGACACCTTCAATGCACGGTGTAGTGTACTCGTCTGGGAAACCCCTTCCTGGAATGAGGCGATGCAACCAGCTGAGAGGTAGGTTGTTTTGAGACGTGGAGGATGAAACGAAACAGGTCCCAAGGAGGGGGAGGGGAGGGGGGACGCGTGCGCCGGGAGACACTGCCCCGCGGGAGGACGGAGGTCCGGGAGTGGGGGCGGCTCCTCCGGTGCGGAGCGGAGAGGAGCAAGAAGAAGAAAAAGAGGTGGCATCTGCAGTTCAGAGATAAAAGATGCAGAGCTGGAAATAGAGATATTCTAGAAATAGAGATGTGGTGAGCGGGAAGCTATTCCGACTGCGCCTTTGTGCCGCTTACGCTTGGCCGTAGGAGTTGGCCCGACATGCTACTACACACACAACTGAGATCTGGGCGTTTCTCGAAGCAACGCTCCGTGCATCGCCCCCAACGACCCGGCTTCAAGAGAGGTCCAGAAATAAATCCATACAGAAATATCCTGATGGCTGAATATGCGAGGTGCACGAGAATTCGACTTTCTCGCTCGGACTCACTTTGCGAAAAATGTCGCCTCATGATCCCGTAATGGCGGAGTTGCAAAAAATGTTACTATTCTCGTCCAACCCCGCGATGCGCTGTCCAAAGGGAAGTGAAAAAAAAAAAAAATTCCCCGAATGTACAAGGGGAACACGAGAAGACGAGCATGAGCATACTGCAAAAACCCCATCGGCCTCACCCCACATCGCCACAGCTGAGCCGCACTTGGAAAGCTGGAGTATTGACGGTGAGAAGAAAAAAGGCGAGGCTGGAGAAGGGGATCGGTCTTTTTGAGAGAGGCGAATGTGTGTTGTCTGGTTCATGCTGGATGGTAAGTTGTGTGAGCTGGCAGGATTGCGGGATGAGGAGAGGATCCCTGGCTTTGGAGGAGGGGCAGTGGGAGCTGTTATTGGGGTGAGGTGGAATAAGGTATAATCATCGTTCTGACAATTGTGTCATTGGGCTTGGATTCTGGGTGCTTATAATGGGCTCTGGGTGTCAGTAGAATTGAGCTCATTAATATGTGCACCTGGCTCTCTAGAGGAAGACTTGTTATTCGCCGGTGTAGTAGGTGATATCAGTCCATTACTTGATAGAGCACGAGTAAAGACCTTGAAACTCATGTCTTGAGAATACTCAACTTCTCAAGTCTCCTCGATCAAGAGTGCACAGTATGAACCAGACCTGTTCCCAGGGACCCTTCCTGCATCCTCTCCATTCCACGTCAGACCACTCATGCACTTGACCACCTCGACATTTTCTTCCTCAAATGCCACAATCTTCCGCAGCATCATCAGCCCACCCAACCGTGGGTCCAACGACCCAACCAGAAATTAAAAAAAAAAAAAAAAAAAAAAAAAAAAAAAAAAAAAAGAAAGGGATCAAAACCACCGCAAAACTGGTAACTAACCCTTCCTCTAAAAAAGCCAATGCTGTGATTGTGGCCTAACTGGAAGCCCGAAACTACCGTGAAGGAGTACAGGGTAGGATAGTTTAGACTTCTCCCGAAGCAAGGATACTCCCTCCACAGTTGGGATGCATAATAACGTCATCTTAGGCATCGCCAGCCAAGGGCCTTCCTGAAACTTTGGGGAATTTCAAGAACGATCGGCACTCGTTACAGCTGTCAGAAAGGTCAAACCTTGGATTTGCTTTGCGAAACGTGGATGGTGATGCAATGGCGAGGGAAGCAAAACCGTGCGACCTGTGCACAGTATCTCGCTGATGGGAGCACACAGACGATGTACAAAGGTTCATGTTGATGTCGTCAAAGCTTTGGAGTGGAGGTGAAGCAGGGCCGTGGCGAGAACTACGAGTCGTTAATCATGCAAATAGTGGCAGGGGATGCCAGGGTGATTCTTGGAAATTCCTTAGAACCTCTGAAACACCTCCAGTCCCTCACGAAAATCATCACTCCTCCGCATCCATCGAACCAGATCCCCAGTGTCTAGAGAATACATCTCTTTGTATCAATCTTGGCTTGCCTGCAACTCGCTCGCTCGCTCGCTACCTAGAACACAAATTCAACTCTCCATACAAACTGCTAGGGTATTTTGATTCCGATGATGCAACTGTAACAACCCGAATCCGCAAATGAAATCACCTTTAACCCCCCCGAAATTGTCTTGCCATATTCTCGTAATGCTTTTATCGTAAGAAGGCCTCCCCTGTTGCGCTCAAGGTGACTCTTAACGCCGAGAGTCAAATAAGCCAGAGAGGAAGAAGAACAAAAGAATCCCCCGCGCAAGCCCCTGATGGACTAACACAAACTTGATGCTATTCCCATTAAAATAACCTCAACTCATCTCCACAAGTCTCGACTGCCTCGGGGCTCTCCTCCGCTGCTCTGCGGCCGCCACGGGTCAGATAGCCCGCCGCCTAGGCCATCGTCGTCGCCGCCAGGACCCGGCACGGCCAGGAAGCCACCGGCGCCGTTGCCGACCATGACGCTGCGCCGGGCTTCGCCACGGTCCCACCCGGATCCTGTGACGTCGGCCGCCAGCCCGTAGCTGCTGACTGGCCGACGAGGAGGCGCCGCGGCAGACCTGAAGGGGTCGACGCGGGCGAAATTCCACTTGCCATACTCGTCGCTCTTGGTGAAGACCTCGAGGGTGTGGGTCGGAGGCGGGGAGGAGGGGCCGCGGGCGAAGGGGTTGTTGGAGCTGAAGCGCTTGTTGCTCACCGGCACGTTGGACACGGGCCGTCTGGGCGGTGCGAAGGGGGTGAGACTCGCCGAGGCGGGCGAGAGGTTGAACCCGGGTGTCGACTTGCTGGACGAGTTGGAGCTGGAGCGCACATGGCCCCCCGCGAAGGCGGCATTGGGAGGCGGGAGGCCCTGGAGCTGGTCGGGGAAGGTCTCGTCGTGGACGTATAGCCGTCGCAACCTGGGAAAGCCGCCGCCGAGGATAGACGACGCAAGATAGGTGTAGTAGCCTGTAGTGACGTTGGAGAAAGGGCCAGACGAGGGCCCGGATACTTCAAAGCGGAACGTCTCCAAGGACCGGGAAGCTAGGGGGCGGACATTGGACGAGCTGGGGAATTTCTCGACGACCTTGGCCTGAATGGCAAGTGTCTTGAGAGACGAGGCCATGGTGAGGATCTCTTGCAAGCTGGCGGGATGGACGCTGGTGTCCTTGAGCGTCAAGACGGTCAGGGCCTGCTGCGTCTCCTGCCATGCCAGATATTCAACGAGTCCCTTCAGCGTTACGCGAGGCGTGTCCTCGAGCACCAGCTCCTTCAACGGTGGTAGGTTGGGCATCCCATCTGCCGACGACAAGACCTCGTCTGTCAGGCCTGGGGTCTCAGACACCTTCAGCGCCTGTAGATTGGTTAGACTTCCGATGACAGCCCGGATGGTCATGGGGTCGATGTTGAGCTTGTTCAGCTCGAGCACCTCGATGCGAGGCCAGACCTGACCCGAGGCCAACATGGCGAAGCTCCGCTCAGAACCACCGACATATGTCATCTTCCTTAGATTGGGGCACCGAGCTTGGACCTCGAGGCGGAGGGTAGCGAAGCTCGGGTCGTCGCAGAACATGCCCTCGGGCAGGTCGACGTATCGCAGGTTCGGGAGCACGGCGATGGTCTGGGCGAGCTCGACCTGGGAGGACTCGCGCAGCATGTACGGCATCTTGAGGTACTGGACGAGCTTGCCGAGGCGCGTGGGGTCGTCGCGGACGGTGCGCCGCAGAAGACGCAGGCGGGCTTGGGCGGGATCCTCGGGAACGCCATTGCGGTCGAATCGGGACGTCTTCTTGCGCCTCTCGGCGAGCCACGCCTCGAGGCGGCAGTAATGCACGGGATCGATGCGGACGCTATGGTATCTGGGGGAGAAGCTGTCAGTTACTGCGCAAGCTTCTTCTAGACATCACCGCAGCGGCAACTTACAAGATCTTGACGGCGCTCGCGCGCCAGGCGCGACATACTTGGACGCAATGCGCCAGGTCGCGAAGGTCACATAGCATACATACGCTATCGCTGGTGGTTGCGCTGCCCTCGCAGGTCTCATAGCTCTCATCGCGGGCATGCGGGCACACAAAGGCGAAGATGCGCTCGAGGACACGGGGTGGCAGGTGGGCGAGCAGATAGGCAGAGCCACGGGTCGGCGGAAAGAGGGGAGGCCGTCCAGCGCCTGGAGGCCGGTACTCGTCGGGGATGGCCATGTCGGGGCCTTGGCTGCCGCCGTTGGCGACCTTGCCCTTCTTGTTCCGGCGCCGGAAGGGGTTCCGCATCTTGGCTGGAGAGCTCGGGTATCTGGGTAGAGTGAGAGTGAGTGACTTGGAGGTAAGCAGACAGGGAATGAATGGTGAGCCAAGTGAAGGCGTGAAGAATTGAGTGAATAGAGGTTAAATGAAAGAATGAGTCGGAGAGGAAGGAAGGAAAGAAGGGGGGAGATCAGGGTTAGTAGAGGGAGAGGGAGAGGGAGAGAGAGAGGGTGGGAGTAGTTGAGGGGAGTTTGGGAGAGAAGCCATGTTCAGTTTGGCGATCCAACGAGGAGGGACGGGACATTGGGGATAATTGCAGGGGTACCAACAGGGTACCTAGCTTTTCGAACACGGGAAGGCACGTGGTAGTGTACCTTTTCCGTTTACCACTATCGAAATTGACGGTAAAACAAACTGCCAGATGCGCGCGGTCAATGCCCCTGGTGGCAGAGAGATAATACCCCTTTGTTGCGCAGAGCTAGACGCTGGTCTAAAAAACGACAGGCGCGGAGACGGAGAGCGACAGCAGGAAGCGGGAGGAGCTTGGCCAGTGAATTGATGCTCTAACGACGCCATCATTCTCCACCCCGCATAATCCAGGCTGAGTGGCGTTTTTCTCTCGGAGTCTCGGTAGCCCAAGCGCGAGCGCGAGCTTTTGGTCAACCAGCTCCTTGTTCAACAGCAGCAGGGGGGAGGCAACAGGGAGCTGTGATGGCTGGCCCCGTCCAATGAGTAGAAGACATGCTGCTGGCCTCTTTTGATCGTCTGTATCACAACTCACAACATGATAAAAACAGAAGTGCTTACTGATGTACGGATAGGCACCTATGGATAAGCTAGCCCTTCTGTCGCCTTGTGAAATTGAAAGGGGGGTTGAAGCTCGAGATGGACCTGTCGCGGTGGTAAGCGCAAAGACGCAGCGTAATTCGCTGTTAGTCGCCAACCCGAACTGCGCCGTCCCTAACGCCAAGGGGCTCGGGAAACCAACGGCCAGGGTCCAAATGGCTGCCAACTGGACAGTCCAGGGCCGTTGGATTCCTGGGATTGACAACCAGCACTTCCGTTTATAGCATTTGAGGGATGCATATCCATGCCCGAGCCGCAGATGCAGTGCCCGGCCAATATGTTTGACGTCTTTGTTGGCTTCCTTCATGTTATGGTTGTTTCCAGGTTCGCTGGCCCCTGTCCCTGAAGCCGGCTACGACGCAGAATACCCGAGCTGGACCTCTGCATCTTTGGGCATGACGTCAATTCCTCTCTATTTCCGACTTGTTGTCTTGGCGTTGGAGAATATCTCCGAGTCTGCCAGCATGTAGACATGCTCCTTCGCTGCTGATTGAGTTATAAGTTACGTGGCTGCTTGTGGAGACAGAAAATAAGCATACTCTTTCGATGAGACCTGTCAACGGTGGACTAGCGTTCTTAACCTGGAGTATATGTCTACTCCCTCTCGGCCCCATCACTTGTCGGACCCTGATCTCACCGTAGCATTTCGGCCAAGTGCATGATGAGTGCAAATCCCCCAAATTAGGCAACCTGAAGCGCCATCGAGATGCTCGTCTGCCATGACAGTCCCTCTGGTCTTTAGTGAATGATATTCATATCAGGCAGTGGCTGGTTAACCATACCCTCCAACCCATCTATCCTCCCAAGTAAGACAAGATGCATTGGACTCGGCCCTTTTCAACCCTCGCTCTGAGCGTGGCCTTCTTCGCCGACACCTCCTCACAGACCCGATGCACTCCCGCGACCGCCTCCAAGCCCAGGGTCTTTGTCCTCAGCGACATCGCCAACGAGCCCGACGACGCCCAGTCCCTCGTCAGGCTCTTGGTCTACGCTAACGAGTTCCGCCTCCAGGGCCTCGTCGCGACCACCAGCGTCTGGCTCAACGACACGACCCGGCCTGATCAGATGCTGGACATGTTGGAAGCCTATGAAGCCTCCCTTGAAAACCTCCAGAGACATGCAGCCGGGTGGCCTGAAGCGGCGGACCTCAGGGGCCTGGTGGCGTCGGGACTGCCCGTCTATGGCATGGACGGCGTCGGCGAGGGCAAGGACAGCGATGGCTCGAGGAACCTGGTCAGAGCAGTCGACGACTCCAAAGAGCCTCTCTGGGTCCTCGTCTGGGGCGGCGCCTCTGTCCTTGCGCAGGCATTGTGGCACGTCAACGCGACCAGGACGTCGTCCGAGGTGGACGGCTTCGTGTCCAAGCTGCGAGTGTATGCCATCTCGGACCAGGACAACTCGGGCACCTGGATTCGCCGCAACTGGCCTCGCCTGTTCTACATTGCGAGCGTGCACCACTTCAACCGCTACGCTGCTGCTGGATGGGGCGGCATCTCGGGCGACGAGTACTACCACTTCCCGTCTGCTGCGAACCGGGAGGTGGTCTCCCCTGCCTGGATCGCCGAGCACATCCAGAGCGTTGGTCCCCTGGGAGCCAAATATCCAGATGCCGACTTCATCGTCGAGGGTGACTCGCCCTCGCTGCTGTACATGATCCCCAACGGCCTGTCGGACCCCGAACACCCCGAATGGGGCTCCTGGGGTGGCCGTTACGGGCCCGTAACCTACGGCGAGGGCCATTTTGCCGACAGCGTCGACACTCTGGTGGGCGAGGACGGCCGGGTCATGATGGGCCCCCACGTTACTGTCTGGAGATGGCGCGAGGCCTTCCAGAAGGACTTTGCTGCTCGCATGCAGTGGACAGCTCAGTCCGAGCACTCACGGGCATCTCACCCCCCAGTGGCTGTCGTCAACGGAGACCGAACACGCAATGTGGTCAAGATCTTGGCCGACGCGGGCGAGACCATCGTCGTCGATGCGAAGGAATCGTGCGACCCTGATGGGGGCACACTGAGGTACAAGTGGTGGCAGTACCTCGAGCCTTCGTCCAACAACAACAACCCCAAGAGGGACGTGGCGAGGCTCGAGCTCGGTGCCGCTGACTCTGCTACAGTCAAGGTCACTATTCCGACGGACGAGGTGCTCAGAAGAGAGGGACGGAACGCGCACCCCGAGGATGACAAGCATCTACACCTCATCCTTGAGGTTTCAGATGGCGAACTCGTCTCGTATCGACGAGTTGTGTTTACAATTCTTGGACCAAAGTCGCCTGCATCCTCTGGAGAGGCCAAACACGATGAACTCTAAGGTCCACGTGCAAGATGCGATATAAAGTAGAGCGACCCTGGATGAATAGAAGAGCAAGAACAAGATGAGGAGCTCAAATTTGGTCATGGATGATCTGTTCCAGACGTCTTAAGTTGAGCTGTGCTTGAATGGGAAAGACAGGAAATCTGGAGACGTGCTACTAGTTGATCGGAAGTCATTTTCTTGCTATGTCGGGGCGGGCTGACTGAATATGGACATTTTGGTCATGATGTCAAAGACACAGCATCACACAGAGACGACCCGTCATCTTTTCCAGCAGCCAACCCGTAGAATCCTGTTCACTCGACTCCCCAGCCGACTACATGGCCGGAAAGAACCCCGACATCTTCGGTCTTGTGCTCTTCACACCTTTGACAACGTAAATGTGATCACATTCATCATCTCCCCTAGAGGAAATCTTTGGCGCTCGTTTCCCGGATTCTATTTCCCCACCGACTCTCTTCATCATCAGAGATCGACATCGAGGCTATTCCCCCGCTTCCTCCAGTGCTTAATCCTACCATGGTTGGAAAGTCGATTGCGGGGGATCACCGGCGACTGACTCCGGCCGGAGGACCCCCGCGCCGAACCATCTGGGGTACCAGGGGCTTCGCGGTTTGTTTCCCCAGACTTGTCATGGTAGAATAGGAAGCAGGCCTTTCATTGAAGGGTACTGGTTTCTGGTTTCAATGCAAGGTAGTACTGGGTCCATCTCAAAGTTCCTATATAGAGAAGTGCCTGATCTCTCTGCAACTCATCTGCCTTCTCTACTTCTGTAATCGTATCCTCAACATGCTCCAACGCATCAAGAAAGACCCCCTGTACCAGGACCTCAACTGGCGACTCGTCCTCATCGGCGTCGTCTCCTCCCTCGGCGCCATGGGCTTCGGCTTCGACAACGGCTGGTGGGCCGGCGCCCTCGGCCTCTCGCAGTTCCAGCGCAAGTACGGCGAGTACGACGAAGGCCTGGGCCGGTACGCCATCCCCTCCCACAAGACCTCCGTGGGGACCGGCACGGGGTCGGCGGGCATCATCCTGGGGTGCATCATCGCCCCCTGGGTCACGTCCCGCCTCGGCCGCAAGAAGGCCTTCATGGTCATGTCGTGTCTGATGGTCGCGGGCGTTGTGCTCGAGGCCTCGGCCGTGACGTCGTTCTGGCAGCTCGTGGTCGGGAGGATCATTGTGTACTCGGGCATCGGCCTGGCTTCCAACTGCGTTCCCATGTACCTCTCCGAGACTGCCCCTGGGAGGATCCGAGGCGAGTCCCTCCTCTCACACTCCTCGTTTGCTCGGTGCTAACCAAACGTGCAGGTGCTTTCCTCGCCCTGTATAGCTTCTTCAACTCGCTGGGAGTCTTTATGGCTTCTGTGGTTGTCTATCTGTCCAAAACCCGTTCAGATCAGTGGCAATATCTGTAAGATGGACACTCGTCTCTGCCCAAGACCACAGACTAATAACAAACAGGACTGTCATTCTCTGCCAACTCTTCGTCCCTTTGGGATACATCACCTTCTACATATTCCTCCCCGAATCCCCCCGCTACCTGGTCTACCGCGGCCGCTTCGACGAAGCCGAGGAGGTTCTCAAGTCCCTCTCCAACCACCCCGAAACCGTCCCCCAAGAAGTCCAGCTCCTCAAGGCTCAGGTCGAAGAGCAGCGCGAGCTGCACGCGGCATCGTCCATCAGGGACTGCTTCCGGGGCACCAACCTCCGCCGCACCATCATCGCCATGAGCGTCCAGATCCTCCAGCAGGCGCAGGGCGTCTCCTTCATCCAGAACTTCATCGTCACCTTCATGCAGCAGCTCGGCTTCCCTGACCCCCTGCGCACAAACGTCATCGTCACGGGGTGCAGCTTCGCCGTGCACATCATCACGTTTCTCACATTCGACAAGATCGGCCGCCGGCACTCTCTCTCCATTGGATCCGTCGGCCTCGCCGGGACGATGCTCGGCACGGGCATCGCAACCGCTACGGGCACGCCGTCGAGCTACTCGCCTGCCGTCGCCAATGCCTCTGCGGCGCTTCTGATTCTCTGGTACTGCATCTACGGCTTCACCTGGGGCCCCGGATGCTGGGTTGTCGCCGCAGAGGTCGGGACCGGCCAGCTTCGCGAGCGGACCCTTTTCCTCGCCTCCATGGGCAGCTTCGTCACCTCTGTGCCCATCAACTTTGTCAACCCCTACGTCCAGAGGAGCCTGGACGGCGCTGTGACCTTCATCTACGGCGGCTTCTCCGTCGTTGCCATCATCTGGGTGCTCTGCGTGATCCCCGAGACCAAGAATCGTTCGCTCGAGGAGCTTGACGAGATGTTCCAGGCAAAGGTCAAGACTCGCAAGTTCAAGGACTATCGTTGCACTGGCCTTGGTGCCCATATCACCCAGCTCGAGGGCGAGGGTATGGAGAAGAAGGGCGAGAATTGGGTTGAAGGACTTGAGGAGAGGCACGGTTAACACATATATTTGCGTAACCATGTGAAACCCTCTGTCGTTCCGTGGTAGCAAGCGTCAAGTGACTAAGCCCATATCTTGTACGAAAGACGGCAACAGCCTGCAGCACTTGGATAGTCGTGACGGAGATTGGGGACATTAGTAGGAATCACACATGACTTGACTTGTTAACTTGTAGAATTCATGCCCTCTTTGTGTCCAGCATACATGCTAGGTAGCCAAGCCGCGCCTAAGGGTTATAAAAACTATTCCTAATTGCTTAATAAAATTATAAAAGTTCTTTATAATTCATTAAAAATTATAATATAATATTTTATTTATTTATTTTAAATAATAGCTCTATCCTAACCTAGTTAGAGGATTAGAGCGGTTTAACAAGCATCACAGCAAGATCACACCAGGATCACAACTTAAGGTTAAGGCACCAACTTCGTCGCAGTCTAGCAACTAAATCTAGCAATAAGGTTAATAGCCGCATCGCGAGATACATCATAACTACATCTCAAGACCTAATGCAAGATAAATACATCTCCTCTTTACCCACGGTAGCAATATAAAATCCCTGCTAACCCCCCTGGCTAGCTCCCAGTCAATTCAATCTTCAATCAACTTCAACATTAAACCGACAAGAACACCTAATAGCAACAGCAACCACCATGCAATTCTGACGAGTCGACGTGCAGCAGGCGATTCAAACTCGCGCTACAACCCGATACCGCAACAATAAGCTATTCGATATCGATGGCCTCTTTGCCAAGCTCCAACGCCTCAGAGGAATAGAGGTCACTCGGCTCAAGAGGATAATCCGCAACAGCTCGCTCAATACCCTCTCAGGCTTCCTTACTTACAGCATCGAATAATATTATATACATTTAACCTTCCTCTGGCTCGCGCCGGTGGAGATCGACTCGAAAGGAAGTAGACATCGTATTGGTGTTGTTGTGGGTGACTTGGGTGTTGCTCTGGTTTTGTTCAAGGAGTGGCCGTCGCAGGGACTCTTCCTCTTTGGCTGATCGAGAAGATGGAAGTGTGTGATTGAGAGGGAGCTTGGCCAGGCAGAGGTCGGGCTGTTACCCCCTTCTAATTAGCCAAGAGGCAATGTGTTCATTTTAATAGAGTTGGTCAAGAGAGGCAGGCAGCTGTCGTGTCATTGAGTCTATCTGCAATTGGGTTTTCAACTATATTGACTGGAGTATACTCCGGACTGAGAGCCTCTATTGCTTATCTTATCGGCCATTGACTGGGCAGCCTTGATCCCCTTTTGGGTGCTATAAGGCCAAAAAAAATCAATCAATAACCTTCCTCTGAATACTATGAGGGGCCTTTTAGTATTTTTTCTAGACTTTCTCTGGCTGGTTTTATTATCTTACTATTAGGCATCGGGATTTTGGTTAGGGCGCAGAGAGATCAAGATCACTGCTGGCAAACTCAGGGTTGGATTGTACATCAATTAGCATCATCTCTATCGCCTCCCCGAGAACAAAACGTCCTGAAAGGAGGCCAAATTCTATCATACATAGTCAGCGAAGAGTGATTACAAGGGTTCTAGGTAGATCGTCGTAGCCTGGGGCCCGCCTGCTGGTCGCAACGCCGGCCGAGACTTTTTTTGTCCCAATAACCATGCCCGTCCTGCCAAATGCCCATGTTCGCCCGTTAAAGACACAAAAACCAGCCTCGTCAACACCCTCCCCATCATTAAGACTGCCCACATACAACAATATTATCCGTAGTTGACCCCGGCCTCTGAAATCAACCGAGGCCGAGATGCCATTGTCAGGAAAACACCAAATCTCCAAACTGCTGCTTTATATACGTATAGGCGCCGCTGAGAGATTGACCCGGATCCAACTCCAATGCAATGTTGCCTTTATTCCATCGCAAAATCGGTTGCGGCCGTGCCATCGAGGATCAAGGATAACAGGGAGACATATTCAAGTTCACCTGCTGTCACAATGCGTCCTTTCTGGCAGTGTTGTTGTTGTCCATCACTTAGGCCTTGCGGGATCGGGTGGTGGAGCCGTTGGTCTTGGCACCAGTGGTGCTGGCACCGTTGGACTTGCTCTTGACGGGAGTGGTCTGGACCAGGTGAGGGTCGGGGAGGGGGGCCTGGGACATCCGTCGGAGGCTCTGGCGGCTGCTAGGCGCCTTGCCTTGCTTCTTATACGTGGCGAAGTAGAACGAGATGAAGAGGACCAGGTAGGAGCTGAGAGTGATGATACCAGCGAAGGCAGCGAACTCCTCGCCAGCGCACCTGCCAGCGTTGGGCATCCAGGGCCAGTAAGTCGAGGTGAAGTAGGTGTAAGAGGCGAAGTAGACAAAGCCTGAATATTCATTAGCCGTGATGCTTTTATCCCAGGGTTCTGGGCTCATCACTTACCGAGATCGATGACGAACTGGATGATCTGGAGGCGGGTAACCCACTCCTTCCACCAGACACGGACACCACGAGCGCTTTGGAAGTAGTACCAGTACATGACGACGTGAACAAGCAGGTTCAAGCAAATGACAACCCAAGAGACCGAGGTGGAACCAATGAGCTGGGTGTAGCAGAGGAAAGCGGTAGCGCCATGGTGGTAGCAGTGAAGGAAAGCTGGGCACCGAGTCAGCATAGGAATCGAAGGGGTGTGCTAACGAGAACATACTGAGAGGCTTCTTCTTGAGGAAGAGGAAGACGGTGTCGAGAAGCTCGAGGTACTTGGTCAGGTAGTTGAGCTATTGCAGCGGTTAGTACCGAGTACACCCAGAATTTGCAGACAAGGTTTCATGTAGAACACACGTAATAGAGAACAACCAGAGGCTGGGTCCAGCCGCCCTCAGCGTCGCAGATGGCGTGGAAGAGGCCGCCACGGACAACGGTGGGGAGAAGCTGCTCAATGAAGAGAGCCAGAAGAATACCGCTGATGGCAGTCAAGTAGAGGTTGTGGATGAGGAAGAGTCCCTTGAGCTTGAAGGGCTCGCGGTTGCGCATGAACTCGCGACCACCGAAGATGATGGCGTAGTAGACGACGATGAAGATCGAGGTGGACTTGAGGGTTGACATGGGCGTCTCAAAAGGCACGAACTTGAAGTCGTTGACCGAGTAGCCGACCACGGCGGTCCATGCCTTATCGAAGATGGGCCACAAGTGGACGCCAAAGGGCCGGTCGAGCGTCGGCAGCGGGAGCTGCTCGTAAAAGGTGGCGGGAGTCGCAGACATGGTGGGCGATTTGGACGCTGAACGCTTGCAACCGAATTCACCGGGAGATCACAAGAAGCTCCTTATTAAGGACAGAAGAAAAGGTCCGAGTGACGTGTCGACGTGGCTGATTCTCGTGAGATCCGTCGGACGTTGTGTTGGACGCGACAGAGCCCTCGGCGGCGGAGGACACTTGAAGAGGGACTCGAGTAAGACTCTGGGAAGGAACGACAAGAAGAAGAAGGTTCTCCGGGGAGAGAAGAAAGGGGGGGAAAGAAGAAAGCCAGGCGAATGGCGATCGGGGAATGCGTGGGATTAAAAAGGAGACAGAAGGGGAAGGGAAGAGAAGGAAAGGAAGGGAAAAGGAAGATTTGATTGAGGGAGGACGCGGCGCATCAAAAAGGGGAAATTTCCATCCGATCGAGTTGGTACCTCAGACCTCAGCAGCGGGCGAACAAAGTGAAAGTGGCACCTTGCACCGCGCCTTCCTTGGAGGTGTGGGTGCCTTTGGGGTGCCTTGGGTGCTTGGAGTGCTTGGAATTGCGCCGCTAGTACCTCTTTTGTAGGGGCCATCTTTGGGGCCCAATCTCCATATTGGCAGGCCCGCCCCGGACACCCCAAAGTGTCCGGCGCTGCGCACCCTCCTGGGCTTGCCGACTGCGTGTCAGAAATGCGCAGAGAATGCATGTTGAGATGAGTTGCCCTTCACATGTGATTTGCCGAGCACCCCTGACCCGCCAATCAGAAGAAGCCCTTTGGTTTCCCCATCTCGTTCATCTTGTTCATCTCGGCGGGAGGCACGTGATTCTTCAGGGAATGAGACGGGGTGGTCCACCCAACCAAAGGATGCCCCTAGGCCCGCGCCAAAGCGGCGCCAGGGTTGCAAAATCCCCCTTGTGCCTGGCCGGCCGTTATTGTGCCCGTCCCGAGGTTCCAGGCATGGACGCCAAGGGCCGCGCTGATGATGCCCTGGCATTGTTGAGGTTGCCATCGTGGCTTTTTTTCTTCTTCCTTGAGTATTTTATTGTTTGTGCTCAGAAACACGTCACGACAAAATCATGAAAAATTGAGAGAGGGACAAGGTACCACCCTACCGGAGTCTCCGTTCCTGAATCGCTAGCACCGAGAAACTCTGGACGATACAAGCAAAGCTCCGGCAATTTCGGCGTGGGGATTTGGTGCTGGCGCTGGCTCCAGCAGCACGATCGCTCTGGGTCCAGCGTCCCGAGTCAATTGGCCCTCTCATCCAGCTCCTGACATCATTCCAATTTCAAGGGAAACCCCCATGCCTGGCTGGCTCAATGGCGATTAAAATAAGACATTATCTTTCAACCCAAGGACTGCAGAAAAGCCCGTCGGAGTTTCGTCCATGGCCAAACTGATAATTCTCCCATTAACAAAAACCCGCCTCCCCCCATCAACTCTGACAAGCAACTACGTGTGCCACTGCGGCGGTGCCATCATTGTGGCGCGACGTTCACGTCAATTGGGTTGCTGCAAATTAATTGCGACCGGGCGATTGGCGGCAGAATCTCATGCACTCAAATCTTTGCCCTGTAGTGCATTGACGCAGTGCCATCGCCGAGTGACAGGTACATACATAAGCTCCAAATTTCTCCAGTCGTGAGCCTTGGTAGGACCTCCAATTACCTTATTAGGTCCAGTCGAGTGATGTTGAAGCCTTGGATGTTGATTAGAAACCTGAGGCATGGATATCTTTTCTTTTCTCGCCGTCCTGACTTCCTCGGAGAGCCGGGGACCTGGCTAGGTCGGGCGAGGAAGTGACGAACCTATTGGAGCGCTTTGAAGTAAGCTCGCAGGAATCACAGTGAATAGGATGAGAGAACACTGTCAAGTTTATGTGTAGATCACTCTTCAGTACTGTCCTTCACAACGCAATTCGCACGCGGCTACAAATCAGGTATAGCCGTACCTTAGTCATCATCCCATCGTCCTCAGCCCACCCTTTGCTCGCCCAAACAACTCTGCAGTCATCACCCGAGCCTGGAAAAAGCCCCCCCAGCTTGCTCATTAACCTCCAAATCGCTTCGACGACACATCGCCACTCTTCCCCGTCTCGCAACAGACCTCTCCTCCGCCCATCATGTCCGCCTATCTCCGTGTCGCCGCTCGCGGCATCCGCGCCGCCCCCCTCCGTCCCGCCGTCCAGCCCCTTGTGGCCCGCTCGGCCGTCGCCCACTTCAGCACCTCGATGCCCCGACGAGGCGAGCACGCCGAGGAGACCTTTGAGGAGTTCTCCGCCAGGTAGGACGCCCCTCGGGCCTCAATGGCCGTCGGATTGCACCAAGATGAGGTTTTTGGAGGCTTCGCAATGGGGGCGTCTGGTGGTCCCTCTGCGCCTGTTGGAAAAAAGATGCCGCAAAATGGGCCAGAGCTCTCTCCCCACGCGATTTTTCCCGAATGCCTTCAATGCGGCCGCACACGCTCTCTACACGGTTCAATGGCTAAACTACGACGTCCCGCAGGTTCGAGAAGGAGTTTGATGGCGTCCAGGACATTTTCGAGCTTCAGGTAAACTCGCCCCACGGGCTCGAGCTCGCTGCTCTCCGTCCCGCTCCCGAAAATGTCGTATGACTTTTTTGGCTTATCACCATGCCACCACAGCGCAACCTGAACAACGCCTTCGCCTACGATCTCGTCCCTGCCCCCTCGGTCATCGCCGCCGCCCTCAAGGCCGCCCGAAGGGTCAACGACTTCGGCACTGCCGTCCGCATCTTCGAAGGTACGCCTTTTTGTCAATTGAATCCTCGCATGCGCGCGCCGTCCGCCCGACCGATCGGATCCGCCCCAAAATTTCCCATTCCACTTCTCCCTGGATCCGTACCAATTGATCACTTAACAACCCCCTTCGACGTCGACTCTGATGAACAAGACGGCCGGGCTGCGCGAGGCTTTCCCGCCTGGAACCGAATTGCTGACTTTTGCTTTTCTTTGCCCCGAATTTAGGTATCAAGTCCAAGGTCGAGAACAAGGGCCAGTACGAGCAGTACCTCGAGGAGCTCAAGCCCCTCCGGGAAGAGCTCGGCGTGCCGCTGAAGGAGGAGCTGTACCCCGAGGAGAAGTAAATGACGCCTCGGTCTCTTCAGAGTGTTTGAGCCCCGGGCAAGCCCGTGTGTACATGTTAGCCGAGACGGAAGGGAAATCCAGACCAGGAGGTAGACGGGGGAGTTTGGTTGCGGCAGCCCCAAATCGATTGTGTTATAGCCCCAGGCGCGACTTGGCGACTCTTGCTCTTTGCTAATCTCCTCCAATGTTGAGAGTATTTTGTATATCCGCGCTGGTCCATTTGCTTCCGTGCTGTCGGTATTGTGCTTGAGGGATGCTGGTCATCCCGTGTGCATTCGGTCATGGCTGAATGACGCAACTCTAGCGATATGGTCTTCACTGCTGGCCGTAAAGCACACATCCGTTGCTGTAGAGCAGCGTTGCCTCGTTCACAGAGAGTTCTCATCGGGCAGCATGAACTACGACTCGACCAGGCGAGCCTCGCCGTTTCAATAAATCTCCTTGACAGTGGAAAGGCTCCAGTAGGTAAATTAACCCACTATTCTACCTATAATACTTAGTAGGTTAATACGCTACTATTATACTTATCTTGGTTAGGGTCTTATAATAAAGAGACTCGCCTCTTAGGTGAAATTAGTGATAAAAGAGGTATCCGTTAGTAGTCTCGCCCTGGATGGAGATAATCCCTATGAGTGACCGCACTGGAGCCTTTCAACTCTCAAGGATATAGGCCATGATCAAGCCCTTTCATGTACTCTGTACGGATTATCAAGGTATTAAGAGTTGGTTCCACATACTGTCAGTCACAGAGCGTATATCGGTACCATTGTCCCCGTCCATTCAGTGCTACTTCTGGATTCATGTCCTGTCCTGCCCTGTTACGCCAAATGTATAAATGTTCCTGTCAAAAGACACAGTGGTATTAACACAAAAGAGCCCTGCTTTGTCCTCCGTTTCACCAGCCTCGTATTTGCTCCCGGTATGCTCTTCTTAATCAAGCTTACCCTCTCCAATGCTGTTCTATGCCTTCCTCTCCATAGCCTCAATCTCGGAGGTGGGAACCCCATCTGCCGTTCCCGGGCTGTTGGCCCATGAACTGGACTCCGGGTCCCGCGGCGCCCTCGTAGCCTGGCACGGCAGCTGGGCTCGTTCCTCTACTAGCGGAACCGCCGAATGCAGGACGGTTTGTCCGGGGGCTCATCATGGGCATGCGAGGACTGCGCGGCACACTGGCCTGCCGAGTCTGGGGGCGCCCGTTTCGGAGCCTCTGCACCTCGTCGTTGGCGGCGCCCAGCTGTTGAAGCAGTTGGTTCAACTGCGCCTTGAGTTGCGTGTTCTCGGTCAAGAGTTCTTGCTTCGCTTCGTCCCTTTGGAATTCATGAATCCTCAGCAGGTTCTCCGACGCTTTCAGCCGCGTCTCTGCGTTTGCCATCGTCAGCTGCTTGTTGTCTGCCGCCAGCTGTGAGGCCTGGGCATCGACGTCCTGGTAGCGTTCCTGCATAAAACCAATATCTCGTTGCGCGGTCTCCAGTCTCTTCTGCAAGAGCAGGATTTGACTTTGTGCGTCTTTCAGCGTGTTTTCCATCTGCGATACCTCGGGGGCTTCAGTCAAGCGTTTATTCGTGGACTCCAACTCGCCGATCTGCTTCTGTAGCTTCTCCATCTCCTTCCGCGCTGCCTCTGCGGCCGAAGTGGCAGCAGCCTCGGCTTTTTGCTTGTCCTTTTCGAACGTTGTGCGGTCTTGAAGGGCCCTGCGGAAAGATTCAGAGACCTTGTTGGTGGTCCTGCGGTAGTCCTTGTTCTCTTTCTCCAGTCGAGTGATGGTGCTCTTGTATTCATCTTCAAGCTCCTTGGCCGATGCAACTTGGCGCTTGTACTCATCGACCTGGATATAGTTAGCCCCTGATGACCTTTCTTTTGGGTGTCGAACGTCACCTTCTCAACCAGTGCCCCCAGATCTGACAGATGGATGCGAATCTTGGATGATCTGATTTTCCCCTCCTCCCCCTCGAGTCTCACGCTCTCCAGCAACTTCCGCATGGGAAGGGTGAGAGGAGGGTCATTGGAATCAATTGGCAAGTTGTACTGAGGAAGCACGCGTACTCGCTTGGAGTCATCCTCTTCATCGTCTTGGTCGTCCTATAGATTTAGTCAGATATTGTAATTTGGATCCTCAACTCCCTTGCTTACATGTTTCCGCTTGAGGCCATTTCCTTGTGCGGAGTCGGTCTCCAGCAATTGTGATAGCGGCTGGGACTTGTCAAAGACATCGAGAACATCGTCCGGTATGGCTTGAGGTTCCCACTCCACCGCATCTGTAAAGCCATTCAGGTAACTCGCAAAGACCTCCGCAACTTGATGCGGCTCAACGTAGCCTCGTTCTGGATCTTCGAGATATCGCCTTGCGTTGACGATGCCCGAGAGTAAGGCGTTCTTTCTCTCGAGCGTCGACATGTTGTCCAAGATGCGTGTTCCGATGTGCTCAATAGAGTGTGTTGTTACGAGTAGCATTACTAGTGGCGGCTTTCGCACATTGCCAGTTGACAATTGTCTGGCCACTGGTGAATCGTTGAAACCATGATCGTATCCAATGACAACATCGAATTTGAAGGGGTCGAATTCTTCGGTCGCAAGCGCAAGTGTGATTCTCGTCACGGATGGATAGGTGCTCTGCCTTCCGATACTCTCAGCAGAACACTCTATTCCCGTAGCCTCCGTAAGGGCGAAGATTAGTCGCAAGAGCTCCGGGTTTCGGGCTACAATAAGGATTCCAAGTTCCTTTTCGCCCAACCCGGACATCAATTCAAACAAGAAGCTCATCTTAGCGTTGGCGTCACAGCAGTACTTGGCCAGATCAGAAGCAGGAAGTTCCTCTAAGCCGGTGCTGATGACGTCTTGCGGGTAGTCGCAAATGTTCAGGAGACGGTTGAAGAGTGAGTCGATCTTCCTCACAAGGACATTCTCGGGCTCCTGATAGATTTCGACCGTGAACGCCATGCTGAATTCCTGAACATCGCGTTTATGATCCTTCAAAATCGCGTCGTAGTAAGGTCGTCTGCTTGCTTGCATTGGAAGAGTGACTAGGTGTTGTGAAGCACTCCCATCCTGACGTGAAGACTGTGATGAGGCATCGTATTCTTGTTCGTCGGGGATTTGTTCCATAGTGATTGACTGTCCCGAGCTCTCGTCGACTCCCGAGGGCATTGCGCCTTGGTTTGACAAAGTTAACGTGCGCGTTGATTCCACTGGGTCGACCGATCTGCTGATCGCGGCTGGAGAAACAGTTCCCGGAGGCATAATTTCCTCAGAGTCTCGAGCAATCAAGGACCGGGTGATGGGCCCGCCTGAGTCGCCAAAGGACATGTTGACAATTTCTTGCATAGCGTCAACGGCTGACTGGTTGGGGTTGGCCATGATAGAGGCGGGCGAAATAGAAGGGGGTGGCGCCTCGGGCGTGTTGCCCAAAAGTTCAGCTTTCCAAGGCTCCACCGAGTAGACTGGCTGGGTATGCATCTGTAACTCTGGAGAACTGACGAGAACTTCGGGGGGAGCGCTGGTGCGGTCGAGAGATGCAGTTGTGATGGGTTCTCGGCCCTTTGGTGGTTCGGATGATGCCGAGGGCTGGTCATCTCCCGTTGCTTCATCGACTTGTGTCAACAGTGACGCATTGCCAAAGTCGAAGAGGGCCTTCAACTCGTCAACTGCCGAACTCTGCGGCTGGGGGGCCGACGGCTCATCCATGACTGGAACCGCCGTCACCGGGCTTGATGTCTGAGAAGGCAGTTCAGGTGCACTTTGAGGTATCAGCTGGACAAGCCGGGTGCCCAACGGACTGCTGTTCTCGGTTAGGAACTCTTTTGGCTGTTCGGGCCTGAGCGAAGCTTCCTCTGTAAGGCCTTCACTCCGAGAGGCTTCTGGGTCTGGCCGGGTGTCTTTAAGCTGGAATGCAGAACCAGAGATCTTGTCCTTGTGGCTCAGCGTTGATCCTAACCCGTTATCGCCCCGCGTATCGTTGCTGTTGGTGATCTTTTCTGCCAGAGGGTCACAAAGCTGCGAAACGATTTGAGCCGCCTGCGACTCCCTAGAATCTGAATCGGTGTGACCCTGTGGTCTATCAACGGACAGTTCTTGAGAATTTCTTCCGAAGACGCGTTGTTCAGTGCCGCCAGAAGCTCGCCGAGATTGGGAAGAAAGGTAACTCGAGAAATCCAGCGAACTGGATGATACTTGAGGCTGCGTAAAGAAGAGTGGCGGGTTACGTGTCCCACCGGAACCCACTGGTCGATCAATGGATGAAATCGCAAGGTCAGCCAAAATGTGGATGGCAGACTCTGCTTGAAAAGCAGGTCCTGACAAATTTTGGCTGATTGGTGTATCCCGCTGCGACTGATCTGGTTGACGAGACGGGATATCCGAGTCGATTGCGACAGAGTCTGGTACTACCTCGACCTGTGATGCAAACGGAGTAATCTGGGGTCGTTGTAGCGAAACTTGGACCTGGTCTATGTTGGGCTGCGAGCCCGCGGATAGGAGTGAGCGGTCTTGGGAGTCAGGGATAACGAGAGAGTTTAAGGGAGTTGGGTCGCTCGGCGTGTCTTGGTCTCTTAGCTTGGTAGCTTCGGATGGTAATGACGACTTCAGTGGCTGAACAACATCAGGGTCAGGGTCATTGACGTGCCCTGTACTGTGATGATCTTCGGATCTCGCAGGAGATGTGGTTGCCTTTTCGTGCTGAGCCTCCTGATCGTCTTCAGTGTTTCGATCGTCTGCTGGACTGCAAATGCGTGGGGTGGTCCGTTGGTCGTGTGAATCTTGGTTACCTGAATGGTTGCGGTCGTTCTGAAACTCTTCGTCGACTTGAGTGTCTGGGTGATCCTCTGGAGCCTCGCTGTCAAGGGCTGCATCGACTTCGGTGAGAACCTCCTGGGTATGCTGGATTCGCTCAGTGTCTTCGACGTCTGAAAGGTCTTGACTGTTGCGAGGGCTGCCGGCATCTGGAGGCTCCGCTTCGTCTCGAGAAATCTGATCGCCTTGGGGGCTGCCTGTGGACGCAGGGCTCTTGGTATGGTCGTCTTCCTCGTCTCCACTATCCCGGAGGCTCTGAGACTGGTCAAGTATAGTATTGTAGTCCTCTTCCGAGACCTGATCGTCGTGGAGGTTGTTGGCGTCTGGAAGCTCCTGGTCGCTATTGGGACTCAGATCGCCACGGAGATGCTCGCCCTCTCGAGACGCGTGAGTATCCGGGGAGTATCCAACGTCGCTGGGGCTCTGCACTTGACTACGGTTCCCGGCGTCGTGCGGTTGGACAATCTTGCAAAGGGCTTCGGGAACCCAGTCTGCGCCACCTTGAGGAGACTCAGCAACGTTTGGGTGACCAACGGTTTCGGTAACAGCTGGGTGTTCAAGTTGCGTTCGAGCCCAACTGTGGCCGGACAAATCTTGTGAGTCAGGGATGGTGTCCCGGCTCAAGTGCGACGCAATTGTAGCTCGCTGGTCCTCCTCCTCAAGCTCGGATACCTTGTGTGAGCTGCCCTGGGAATTCCCGATGCTATGGTACTCCGAGGTGTCAAACTCGCCAAGCTTGCTTAACTCGATGGCGATTCGTTGGCCTTGGAGTCTAGCAAAGTCATCGGAGTCCAGAGACAACGGGCTGCTGGGGTCAATGTCCGCGGATGAGGTCGAGATGATGGATGGGACGGGCTCCTCAGACGGGGCAACTTCAGGCTCCGTCCTGGCCTTCTTGCTTGGCCGATCGTCGTGGTCGAAGGAATCAGACCGTGGCCGGGTCAGAGCTGGAGCATCCGTGCAGCAGCGTATTCTTTTCCAGTTCGCCGGTCGCGGGTCCTGACTCTCTGTGTCACTCTCCTCGGCAGGTTTCACAGGGGATGCACCCGAGTCGAGATGTTGAGGCTCCTGCTGTCGACGATCCTGTTCAAGCTGCTCCTCTCTAAGCTGCTGCAGTTGACGTTCCTGTTCAAGCTGGTTCTCTCTAAGCTCCTGCCTTTGCTTCTTCTGAAGCTCCTGTTTAAGCCTCTTCTGTTCCTCCCACTCTTCAAGAGCGTCTTCGGACACGTCCTCGCCCTAAAGAAGCCGTTAGCTTGAATGCGCAAGTATTTCAGTGATCGCACGAGGGAACGGACCTTGACCCAACTGGGCTCATACGATTGTCCGGACGGGCTGTCGTCCCAGTCTATCAGATAAGAAAGCTCTCCTTTATCAAACTTCTCTTCCAGAACTTCGCGGATAGTCCACCACACTTCTTCTTCTGCTTCTTCTTTCTTCTTCTTTCGTTTGGGTTGTTTTTTGTTCTTGGGCGCTTTCTCGGGTTGGCGTTTGTCTGATTTCGGGGGTCGGCCGCGCTTTCGGGGCATGGGCACGACGGTACGGGGTCCTTGGGGAAATGGCGTCGCGCGGGGAAAAGGGACAGCAGGAGCTGGAGTCGCTGCCGTAGAAGTCGCTGCCCAGACAGGGGTCGGCTGCCGACAGGGACCTTGCGATGACCGGCTCACAGCGGTCAACGCTGGGTGTAAGTCGAGACGTTGCGCGCGCGGCGACGATGACAACGAGGCTGCCGACAAGGAGCTCGGCTGATGGTTTGGGGGGCCGGAACGGGGCGATCAAGTCCCACCAAATGCACGTGATTGTTAGTAAAGGGCCGCTGAAGTTCAGGGTCCAACAGAAGGTCGATCAGGCGACAGGGAGACAGGGAGAACCGGCTTAGCGGGTGGTGGTGGGGGCGCTCAGCTCAGGGATGGAGCGCTAGATGTGCAAGGCTGCTGAGAGCTGGACGTGTAAGAGTGGCGTTGGGTGTTCTGAAGTGACGGTTTTTTTTTTCTGGCGCTGGTGTTGGGCGAGAAAGAAAGAAAGAAAAAGAAAAAGAAATAGGTAGGTAGATCGGGCTGATCGCTGGAAAGCTTGGGCTTCTGTGATGAAAGAAGGAAGGAAGTTGCGGAGGAGAAGTTCTTTGAGGCGGGAGAGAGGAAGGAGAGAGAGTTATGTGCAAGGGCGTCATCTCTGAATCTCTTTCAGATTCGGGCAACTTATTAGGCACGGATCCACTGGCAAACCAAATAAAACCCCCCGCCTCCCGCCTCAACCACCCGCTATTCACAGTGAGTGAGACCTTCCTAATGACGGGCTATTGAAGGACAAAGAACAATCGTTTGACGCTGGCACCCCGCAAATGAACCTAGCGCATCTACTTTTGACCCATCAGAACCCCTGCTTTGAGTTACAGCAGTTGGTTGAGTGGTAAGATGGTAAATGGGTGCCTTTTTCTCCAATAGAAGAGAGGCGATGCTGTTTGCCCATCTCACCCAGGTATCTGCGGTTGACCGACGGCTGAGGCAGTCTAATCAATGCGCCTACTTTTAGGGTGGACAATGTGAATGCGAGAAGCTCCAAGGCGTGGAGGCCTCTTTTTATTTTGATTAAGTGGCGTGTGGTTCGAAATTACCTGCTGGATCATACTAGACTTTGAAGCCACGAGTCCAGCAACGTCTTCTCTGTTGGGCGGAATGGTTCTATATAAATGCCCTTTAGGTATGGATAGCCTCAATTTCAACCACGGTAGCAGAAGTGTGTCCGTGGTTGCGTTGAACACCCTTGCATCTTGTGCGGTGGCTTGGCTCCCGCTACCCAACAAGCCCGCCTTAATAAATGCACGTCCGGTTAGGTAGCGTTCAGTATCACCGTGGTAGATTTGCAGCACCTGACCGGCGCATTCCCGCCCTGGAGCTCTAGCTAGGACTTTGGGGCTTGGCGAGCCAGCCATCCACCTCAATTTAATTCATCGACACACACCAGAGGACCACAGCTTCTTGCTGCCACCTCTCACACCCTGCAGCCGGAGGTTCATCTTCGTCTTTGGCATCAATTGAATTATCGTTTAGGGTCAAATACTTGTCCTTCCCAGGCCCAGTTGCCCTCAGCATCGGTCGCCATGTCAGCGCGTTTCTCTATCCAGCCCATAGGCCGTTTCGCTGGTGCAAGCCAGCCTGTCAAGAGGCCCAAGGTTTGTCTCCCCTTCTCGAACCATGTTTTCCCAAGCTTGAGACAAGACATGTCTTGCATTCCCTGATTGGCCTGGCTTTGTCGCCTGTAAACGCTCACACAAATTTCCCAGGAGTTTGCCTGCTTCTCATATGACGACAACCATAAGTTCCACCTTGACGATTCATCTCTAAAGTATTACTACACACCACAGCTCGGCGCGGACCTCTCCAAGGGCTTCGACACCTTCCAGAAGCAAAATGACAGCGGCGATGAGCACCTCGACAGCCTACTCAAGACTATCGTTGCCCATGAGAAAGAGACGGGCAAGAAGATAGATGCTCATGTGGTTACCTGGAGAGGCATGATGACAAAGGTTTGACATCCTCCCTGAGCCTCGCTTAAACACTTCTGAAGCTGACTATCGTTGGTAGATTATGGCAACTCCTTTTGAGCAAATGGACGGGTAATATCCCGTCCCCCATGAGCCCGTACAGTCTTTTAGCTGACGCCACACAGCTTCGAGATGAATGCGACCCTGTATCAAGTATGCACATGATGACGACTCCATCCTCCTTCTCAGTCTAGTACCGCCTGCTGACCCTTTCGTCAAGGACTGCATGTGAGAAACATGGCCCCAGCCCAGTGCCTCGTGGCAAGCTAACTCGCGTAGCTTCATCGAGGAGAACCACGCATTCAAGATGGCATCAAGAGCCAACGAGGGAAATGGGAAGCGTAGGAGAGGTCCGCCCTTGGAAGTCATGCAGTTTTGGGGTACACATTTCAGCTCCTCTCACTCTGCCCCAACACCAGTTGACATGCGGCGCTTTAGGATACAAGTTTGAGACACTATCGACATTACCAACTACCTGGGCAGAGACCTCCCGCGAGTTCATCGAGAATCGCGAAAACGAAGTCGTCAACAACAAGGCGCAATACTGCTCCGTCGTCCGCACGGGTATCGGGAAATCCGTCCTCTGTCTCGGCGGTGAAGTTGACGCCAGTAAGTGTTACCCCTTCTGGCCCATCCTTCGATTGCTTGAAACCCATCCGCTAACGCCTACCGCAGTCTGGGACTCCAAGCCTGAAGCGCAGGGTAGCCCCATCAACTGGGTAGAACTCAAGACGTCGGCCGAGATCCGCAACCCGGGCGACATGGAGGCCTTCCATCGCAAGCTCATGAAGTATTGGATCCAGTCCTTCCTCCTCGGCGTTCCACGCATCGTCGTCGGCTTCCGCACCCGCGACGGCATCCTTGTGGATACCAACGACATCGAGACGCACAGGATCCCGGATACAGTCAACGC
The DNA here is from genome assembly GCA_033030565.1 of Fusarium nematophilum. Lineage (NCBI taxonomy): Eukaryota > Fungi > Ascomycota > Sordariomycetes > Hypocreales > Nectriaceae > Fusarium > Fusarium nematophilum. The sequence continues at coordinate 670,470 of JAVIXY010000001.1, forward strand.
CCAGCCGAACCCCAAGTGGAACGCCGACATGTGCGTCAACTTTGCCGCTGCCTTCCTCGAGTGTAGGTCTTTGTCCTTGAACCATTGCTATGCCCCATTGATGGTCTGCTAACGTGATTCCTTCACAGGGCTAGGTCAGAACATCAACGACGAGGGCGTTTGGAGGATACAGCGCCAGCCCCAATCGCCGACGATAGAGCTGTTCAAGGTCGAGGAGACGGGCCATGGGGATATTCTGTCCGACGAGTTCAAGAATTGGAGGATCAAGCTAGCTCTTGGACCCAGCAATGAAACTTGACATGGTTCTGGGCTCTAGAAACCTATACCTCGGCCGCAGCAGCATTCTAGCTCAGCTGAACTGCTCGGCAGTGTCGCGTAGCTGTGGTCACTTTTATAACTGAGATGTCAATCCTCATGTATTCCCGATGTACTCGATTCATAAGTCTAGGTACTGCCTATATCTACCTATCTACTGTGCCAATTCCAGATGTTGAAACGGGGCCAATGCCAACAAAAACAATCAAAGCCAAAGTTGCCTCCCTCCGTTCCCAAGCCCAAGTCGAACACACAAAAACCTGCGCAACGCCTGTTACACCGGGTACAAGAAAACAACAAAAAACAGAAACAAATGCAATTTCAGAAGGAAAGCAGGCCATGCCGATGAGGTAGTCATCAAGATATCATCATATCGTGAGCGCCATGCCCCCCTCAGTGACTCAAACCCTGAGCCGTCATAATGGGGATGAGATTGCGACTGCGTACGAATCAGCAAGTAACCCCCCCCCCTTTTTTTCTTCCTAGTCCCGCTTCTATGCCAGAACAGAAAAATGCAAACTGAATAGTACAAGCATGCCTCGTACAAACGTCGTACAGCAAATTAGAGTGATCGGCACAACTCGTGAACCACATCGCGTATCGTGCTGTGACGTTATTTCGTGGTACCACCAACCATGAGGTCTCATCATACAGCGGGCCACCGGATCCGAAGTCCGTCCACCCAGCGGGAGTAGAGCACATCAGACAGCTGCTTGCAGTGCTCCATGCCCGAGCGGGCCTCCTGTCCGGGGTACTTTGCCTCTATTGTCCCCTTCTCCGGGCTGTACTCCTTCTCGTACATGTTGGGAGAATCGGCGTGACGGCGCCTGTGGCTACGGAGGTGAGGGTTGTTGGAGCTAAGCACCAGCTTTGTCGGGCTAGCCGCAGGTGTAGAGCTCTTGACAATCACGGTGCCCTGCGGAGTGCCGTCGTCGGGGATCTTCTGAGCGGGCTGCCGAAGAAATGCAGCGCTGAGCTTGTTGTCCTGGGAGATGGACGACATCATGCTGCTCATCAGGTGGTATGCTCCCTCGGGATCAACCGCGTCCAAGGCCGCAAAGGCATCCGACAGCTTCGCCAGCGCTTCTCGCTTCTGCATGGCAGACGTCTGAGCATGCAGCTCGGCAAGAGTGGGCTCGACGGCCTTGGTATACAACCGACGTCCGAGAACCGCCTCTTTGCCGTAGGGCTCAACAGGGGCCGCGATTGTAGGCGGCAGGTTCTCGTCGCAGAAGACGTCGTCTGGGGATGCTGGCCGGCCAAGCTGGCCCTGAGTCGAGCCGTCTGAAGGGACTCTCCGGAAGAGACGCATAGTCGATCCCGAGTTGCCAAAGGACATGTCCGGCTGAAGGGGCTTCTTTGGGAGAACAGAGGCACGAGGCGAACCGTTAGATCGCATCGATGAATTCTGGGCAAGTGATGGTGTCCGGCGAACGGTCGACTTTCGGATAGTGGCCGGAGCCGGTGACGTTCCTCCCAGGGGTCCATCCTTGATATCAAGTTTGCACATCGCCTCATCAGCAGCGAAGATCGATGAAGGCTTCCGGTGCTTGACTGTGGGCCTCTTAGACGGCGGCGCAACCGACTTGACCGTGTCAAAGACCCACTCCTGCTGTTCGTCCTTGGGGGTCATGGTCTGAAGGGTTTCTTGGTAGTAGATGGGATGCTTCTGCCTGTTCTGGTTGGCATCCCACATCTGCCGACGAGCAATAAGCTCCTGGAGAGCCTCAACTTTGCCAGCGTTGCGGATGAAGCGGTGTCGCAGCAGCTCCCGTGCAGTGGGCCGGCGATCATAGTCCTTGGTGAGACACTGCGCAATGAAGTCCTTGAACTCCTTGCTGAATTTGCCCTCCAGACGGGGAGGCGGGTTCTTGGGGATGTGGAAGAGGACTTTCATTGGGTGGATGTGGCACAGAGGAGGCTCGCCATTGGCCATCTCCATTGCAGTGATTCCGAGGGACCAGATGTCAGCTTTGAAGCTGTAGCCGTCCTGCTGAATGACTTCAGGGGCCATCCAGAATGGCGTGCCCACAAAAGTGTTTCGCTGAGACTTGATGTTGGTCAACTGAGCAGCAACTCCAAAGTCAGCCAGCTTGACTTTGCCGGTCTCGGACAGGAGGACGTTGGCGGCTTTGATATCTCGGTGAATCTTGCCCTCGTTGTGTAGGTACTGGATACCCAGCAGCAGCTCACGACAGACGATGGCGATGTGAGTTTCGCTGAAGTTGGCAGGTTTCAACTATCAATTTGTTAATGACCAGGCCGTGGATATTAAGCTTAGAGGGGGATCATACCAGATCCAGGCAGGATCCGCCGCCGAGATACTCCATGACAATCCATAGCTTGTGGCCTCGCAGGAAAGAACCTTTGTACTGGGTGACGTAGGAGCTGGCACAGGTGCTCAGCACGGCGATCTCGGCTTGAATATCTTGGATATCATCGTCGTTGGATTCGAGGTCGATCTGGTGGTGATAGTTGTTAGTCTGGGGCTGGTGGACCGGGCAACCACGGCCAGATGGGACTTACATGTTTGATAGCGACAGTTTCTCCGGTTGCCTTCTCGATACCTTTGTAGACGACACCAAAACTGCCCCCTAAAACAAGAGACGATCAGTAAACCGGTCATAAAAAAAAAAAAGAAGCCTAGGGGCCTTGGAGACTCACGGCCAAGCTCCTCGAGAACCTGATAGTGCTCAGCAACGCCCTCGTCAGCCATTGTGCGTTGACGTCATGCAATTGTCTGGGCGTTTATGGATTTCGCGCTGCTCACGAGCAGGCAAAGGCGCGGACAGAGAGAGACGGCAAGAGAAGGCGATGCAGGCGTCGGAAGATGAAGCTGAGGCCGGAAGGTGAGATGCTCGAGGGGGCTTTTTCTGCTGGAGGAATCGAAATTCGACAAGTCGAAGCGAGAGGATGCAGTCGACGAGCGGCGAGTTGGAGCCCTGGTTTATTAAAGTCGGCGGGCACTCGCAATGTTAATGTCAAGGTAGCGACGGTTGTCTGGGACAGCGGGCGCAAGGGACCCTGGAGGCTGTGAAGCTAGGCCCCTTTGTTTACAATTAGCCTGTTTGGGACAGCTCGCTGGCGGCTGGCGGACAGTTGCGGCGCCGAGATTGGCAGAAAAGGACCAAGGGATGTCGAGTATTGCACGTTAAAATGGGCAGGAAAATGAAGAGTCCAAGATGGCATCGTGAAATTCGAGTCCAAGGTGGTGTTCCAATGCATCCAGAGAGAATGCAGCGCCGTGGAGTCTTTATAAGGTCGGCGCATACCAGCTGTCTGCTTCGAGGCGGCCAACCCCAGGGCCCCGGATTGCAGGCCTAGCCCATGGCACCTCCCATGACACTCGGCCTTCTGAGGGTGCTCAGAGCAACCCGACTGATTCTCCCTGGTCGTTTCGTGCTACAGGCCGGGCCTGCAGGCGTCGTGTGGGGCCTTCCCCTGATGCATTGCCTAGCGCCGAATGTCCGCTGGGAGCCTCCGAGAGAGACAAGCCCTCCACTTCCATGGTGGAGAGTGACAACTGACTCGCCCTTCTGGACTGGACGATGGAGAGGATCTGGAACACCGTTATATGAGCCTGCAATTGGGTTCTGACTGCCTGCTGCGCCCAACGATTGAAACCATTGATGTCAGTAGACTCTGTATAGAGAAAAGGCATGTCTCAGAACGGAAATGGCCCAGAAAGCCGCCGGGAAACGGGTTCAGGAATCGTCAGATCAAAAGCAATACTCTCATCACGTCCGAGGTCTATCAACGCCCGTCATTGTATGTCTCTCACAGAAAAGAAAGGAAACAAAAGAGGGAAAAGGAAGCAAGATAGAAATGCACATCATTCTCGGAGTCCTGTGTAACGAACAATTTCTCAACCTTGGCCTCCACCTCCCGCCGCGAGATAGCGCCCTGATCCTCATGATGGACAAAGGCCCCCGCACTCCCATCGCAAAAAAGTACACAGGAATATCCTTCTGCATTGTCCTAGATAATTCTTCGCCCTTATGAACATGATGTCTGGCAAATTTGAATATAGCCCTATCAGATATTGAAAATATGTAAGTATTTTCTCCTAATAAATTTATGTGATTTTAAGGGACCTTTTTATAGAAAGCTTCCACTCGTACTCCGTACTTTTGACGTTTCCTTTCCATGACGACCCCCCGGCCGAGTCAAGACGGAGGCCAACAAGTGCAGCCTCAACCTGACACCTGAGACCAATTACACCAATTGCGTACCCCTCAGCCCCGACATGGGTGTTCAGCTTCCAGGGTGTCTCAGAGGATCCATGGATGGACGCCTAGCGCTCTTGCGGGTTCAGGCACCGCCTGTCGTGGGCGGGACGACCGCTAGCGGCTAGAAACTGAAGCCACCCCAGAAAACCAGCAGATCTCGTGTTGCCCTGGCGACGCGCCCCTCTGTTTTTTGTCACTGGCTGGTCGGTCTCGGTGAGGCCAAGAGCCCAGGGCAAGCTCCAAGCGCCTCGGCCGTCCTACCGACTTTTTGACAGGCGAAGCCTCATCCCGTCGCTTCTTCCATCCCGTCACGCTTCTCGTGTTTTCTGTCTCTACTCTTCAAGCCAGGCTTCATCGTCACAAGGCCATTGTCTCGTCTCTTCATCCCTCTCCTCTGGTCACGCCTCCTTCGCCACCTCCCCGAATTCCTCACCTTGCTTCATCTTGTGCGAGAGTCCACCCCGTCACCATCGTCGTCGAATCTTGACCGCCGTGTTTTTTTTTTTCTTCCATTCATTTTTTTGGTGTCTTAGCAGCTCCATCTCGACAATCCTGTGTTTGTCATGCGTGTTATTACTGCCTTGTAAAGCTTCACTCAACCGCGTCTCGAATCTTTCGGGACAAGACTTGCCTGCATTGCGCCCTTCGCCTTGCTACCTGGCTGCAGCTTGACACTGCCATTCGTCCACCATGCCGCCGGCACCACCACCGCTGCCGACGCGGTTCCCATGCTGGTGTCGAGCTGTCTACTCTTGGGGCGGAGAGGTTTGTCTCATGGCAGCATGCAAGATTTAATCAATGTGGAGGCTGACTGGAGTTGATAGTCAAAACGCGACTTGGGATTCATCGAGGGCGACTTGATCGAATGTTTGAACGCCGGTGATGGTTCATGGTGGGTGGGCAGACTATACCGAGATCGAAGAACGGTCGGATCCTTTCCATCCAACTTTGTCGAAGTCCTTCCCTCAGAATTCAGACCGACGACCAAGTCGGTAGCTCCACTACCGGCATCGAACACATCCCCAAGCAACGCGCCTACCAAATCAAGGACCTTTCGAAAGCCATTCGAGGCATACGCCAAGGCTCCCCATTACACCAGCGCGAAGCAGCCCGAGGTCTTTCGAGAGGCCCCGAAGCCACGAGTACGACAAGATTCAGGTGCCTCCTTTGCTCCCAGCACTCACGAACCCGAGAGAGGTCCATCGCCGGCTCCTCCTCATAGCTACGATCCAAGAGCTCCATCCCCGGCGCCGTCTCATGGGTACGTTTCTCGAGCTCCATCCCCAGCGCCGTCTCATGGGTACGGTTCTCGAGCACCATCCCCAGCACCGATGCATGGTTACCATTCCAGAGGTCCGTCACCTGTGCCTCCTCATGGCTACGGTGCAAGGGGCCCATCTCCTGCGCCGCCTATGCATCATAGCCATAGCTACAGCTCGAGAGGGCCATCACCGGCCCCGTCTTTCCATCGGATGCCCAGCTATCGAGGAAGCCAAGAGAGGGACAACTCTCCCCCTCCCCCGGCACCTCCTCCTCATAGGCAAATGACGCGCGCTGGATCGAATGACCTGCATAGGACATCTGTTGACATTTCGCGTCACGGTTCCAATGCATCGTACAACTTTGCTGTCTCAAGACAGAACTCCAATAATTCTTACCGGCAACCACAGCCCCCGATCAGGCATGGATCGCGGTCTTCTTTTGACGACAGGGCTTACGTGCCATACACTCCAGGAGCTGTATCTCCTGCTCCGCCATCTCCCGCTGGTGGAATGACACCCTCGCCTCTTAGAGAAGCCATGGATGGTGTTATGGAACAATTAGACGTACTAGGAGGGGGCTTGAGCAACAGCCGAGGAGTCGCCTCCCCAGAACCACCTATTGATCCCTGGTCACCAGAATCATTTGATATGGTTTCCCACCGATCAAGAAGAACGCAAGAACGAGGCAGACCCCGAACGTCGATGGGTATAACACACCCAGATGAGGGTTATGAGACCTGGAGCGGGGAATCTTCTCAGGAGGTCTCCTACCAGAGCGGATCTCGCGACGATAAACTCAGCAGCTATGTTGACCGCATGGAGAAGCGGTTCCAGCAGATGCATCGAAAAAATTCGAGACAAGGTGACGATGACGACAGTCCGCCTCCCCCGCCCCCTAAGAATGTGCCTTACGAGCGCCCCAAGTCCTCGATGGGGCGGCCTGCTGAGCCAGAACGCAAACTACGATCCCGAAAGTCGGCATATGAGATTGGCAGAGGGGTCACTCGTACCTTCACGACCAAGACCAACTCAACAAACGCCTCTTCTGGAAACCAGAGTAACACTAGTTCTTCGACCCAAAGCAGTGGAAGGACGCTATGGAGCGGAACCTCGGCGGGTGCTTTCAGCTCGACCAGTGCAGGAAGTCTCGCTCGTTCAGGGCATCGTGCTCAGAGTGCTCTAGGAACCCGGGACCTAGAGAACGAGCGGCCAGAGACACCATTTACTGGTGTCTCGTATCACAGCAGCCATGCCAGCAACGCTACGGCTCAGAGACCTCAGACTCAGGCTGGCTTCCACGACGATCCTTCATTAGGACTGGGAGGATTAGTGCAACCCAAGCCTCCCAAGAGAAATATCTTTCGCAAGATCCTTGATACCGCGAAAACGGGCGTCGCCAGTAGCCGGGGCGGACTTGTTGCGGGCGGTATCGGCATCGACTCGCCCAAATCCTCACCCTTTGCTCGCTCGATGCCAGCAGCATCATCAACTATGCCTGGCATGGGCAGCACACCTATCAGCAGAGACATCGCGACTGAGATGGGACTGGGCGGGGGTGTCGATTGGGTCCAGGTCCGTCGTGACGTGAATCGGTCCAACTCTCTCAGTACAATAGAGTTGACTGAGCGCCGAGAACGATGCCAGATGATGGACCATCCCGCGTTAAATCCCGTCGATGAGCTTTATGAGGGCGTCGAGGGAGATGAGGGCGCAGACGGGGAGCCTGTTGCGGAGCCAATCAACTACCAGTCGATCAACCTGACTCAAGTGGACAAGAACTCACGCTTCGTTAGTGGCCTTCCTCCTGCGGTAACTGCAATCCAACTCGCCACGACGTACGTATGCCGGCCATATCGGAGCGATGTACAGCGACTTCGAGCTATCTTCACATGGGTCTCCGAGAAAATCTGCTGGGAGGAAGATTTTGAGGGCGAGATTGATGCTGGACGCGTCATTCAGGCCAAGAGAGGCTGTGCTGAGGAGTACGCTGTTCTGGTAATGGAGATGTGTGCCGCCGTTGGCATTCACTGCGAGGTTGTTCGAGGCTATCTCAAATCCCCCGGCGAAGTCTCCGAGATCAACATCATGCCCCGGCCGAATCATTGGTGGAATGCTGTCCTGGTGGACAATGAATGGCGCATGATGGACTGCTGTCTCGCCAGTCCGTCCAATCCTCGACGAGGCCTCTACTCCAGCGCGAGCAACAACACGGCCGACCCTTGGTGGTTCCTCGCCAGGCCATTGGAGATCTGCTGGACTCACATCCCCGAGCACCACAGCCAGCAGCACATTGTTCCTCCAGTGGCACATGAAACACTCCTTAACCTGCCATGTGCCTGCGCGCCTTTCTTCCGCAATGGCTTCGAGATGGTTGACTACAACACATCGCTAACTCGAATTGAGGATCTAGAAATGGTCCACATCAAGTTCAATGTTCCCTCTGACGTTGAGATCGCAGCAGAGGTGGAAGTGAGAGGGTACTCGCGAGACTCGGATGGAGACGTGTTCGAGAGCGGCGATACAGTCAAGAAGAGGGCCTTGGCGCAGGCAGAATGGTTCAATGGAATAAAGCGATATACGATCAAGGCTCTGCTACCTGGAGATGAGGGCCAGGGAACTTTGAAGATCTATGCAGGCAAGCGAGGGCTGATGCATAGCATCAAGGATATTCCACACCCGCTGGCATTCGCGCTACCGATCGTCCACACTGGCGAGAACCCACCCTACGAGTTTGTCACAAGACATCCTACTCCCCACGCGCAGCGGCACGACATCTATGTGGTCCAGCCGCAATGTCAGCGATTGGCTCTGAACAACACATTCGTTTTTGCCATCAGACAACACCCAAGCTCGCTGTCAGCAGGATCCGCCCTCACCCCGTCATCGAATCCAGGTGGTACCAGCCCCATTCCCTTTGCCCGACCAGGCTCTGCGATGAGCATGAATGCTTCGAGTGCTAGTGGCTCGACCCCAAGCTCAGCTACAGGAACTGTGGCTGGAAAGAAGCCTGCCAAGCTGGCGATCCAGACGCCCGGTGGAAAGATCCTGCGGCTTATGAGAAAGGAGGATCGCAAGGGCATCCATGTGGGCAGCAGACGCTTGTCGAGCAGCGAAACCGCTAGCGACGGAGGAACATGGGAAACAATCATCAAGTGTTCAGAGAAGGGCGTGTGGAGAGGCCTCGTGCTGGCGGATCGCACAGCACGATGGTGCGTATTTGCTGAATGGGCTTGCATGGGCTGAAGGAAGAATCTTCGAGGAAACGATGGATTGACAGATGGGCAGATATAGCTGGAGTTTCCGCACTTTTTTTTTTCTTTTTCCTTTTTTGTTTTCTTCTAATACCCGAGGGGAATCTTGCATGCCCTGGCGTCGAGGACCTGATCGACTATTCTTTTAAAGGTATGCGAGGCAAGGGAGCTTAGTATAGAGATGAGCGTGGGCTTTGATTTGGTTTGGCATTTGCGGGTTGTTGAAAAGTAACAAATGTGGTTCGAAAGGTTGTTGCCACTGTACCATAATAGCAATGTCATGAGCACGATGATTACCTTCAAATGAAATGAAATGAGTTTTATTGTTATCCTCTTATCATTTTCATGTTTGGAATGAGGTTGAAGCTGAGGTCATAGCATTGCGGTTGGTCTGCATTAGTATGGAGTCTAGGTACCTTGCCTGACCTAGGGAGTTCCCCCAACTGCCATTGAAATTCGACCAATCAGATAGCCCTGCGACACGGCCGGATGGCCCCCGTCGCACTCGTGTCTCCGTCCTTCACGCTCGAAAACCAACCACGTTCAGATCCGACAATCAAACGACGCCGAAATTGAGAGCCCGCAGTCGAATCGCGAATCGCGAGCGGCATCGATACGACCGAAACGAAACAAAGGCGACGTCGGAAGGACCAGGCGAGAGCGCAAAAGGGGGGGGAAAGGCCATACCATACCATGAAGCGGAATCGCGTCGGCCTGCGCCCCGCGACGACAAGACATCTCGGATGCTGAGATTGAGGCAGCGACTCTGCATCTCGGAGAGCGAGACAGGATGAGCTACCGGCCCTTCGACGGCCAGGGCCAGCAGGGCCAGGTGCCGGGGATGAATTCCCCGTCCTCGTATGTGCCTGGCAGCGGCGGCGGCGGCGGATACCAACAGTTTGCGAATCCGCAGCAGCAGCAGTTCTACTCGATGCCTCAGCAACAACAGCAGCAGCAGCAGCAGCAGCAGCAATCGTATCTCCAGTCGCCGCACGCCCAGCAGATGGCCCAGTTTGGGGGGATGCCAACGTCGTACCAGGGATATGAGGCCGGGCAGGCATTTGTTGGAGGACACCAGATGCACCAGCAGCCGGCCGCCGCACAGTACGTGTCTCCGGCGAATGTATGGCAGCACCAGCAGCAGTCGCCCGGCGGCCAGGCCATGATGTATCAGCAACAGCAACACTTTCAGCAGCCGAATCCGCAACATCAGCAGATGTACCAACAGGCCGTTGCGTCGCCGCAGCAGAGTCTCCAGCACCACCAACAGCAACAAAGACAACAACAGAGGCCGCCGTCAGTGCCTCAGAACCAAGGCTATCTGCTTCAGCAGCAGCAACAGCAACAGCAACAGACTCAGCCAACCCAGCAATTTTCGCCGCAGCCGCAGCAACATCACCAATATCAACGGCAGTCGCAACCACACACCCACATCCAGCAGCCTGCCCAGCAGCCGTCGCCGCAACCAGTCCAGAAGCAAATTCAGCCCCCAGCCCAGCCACAGGTCCAACAACAAGGGCAGGAACCGGCCCAGCAGCAACAACGCCGGCAATCCTTCCACAACCCTTCACAACAACCTGTTCAGCTTCCCATCGACGTGCCAATATACACGCCTGCTTCCGATTCTATCCAACCCCAAATACACCCCCAGCCGGTTCAAGAGCAGTTGCACTATGTGAATCTGCAGGATATTCAACAGCTGCCTCCGCCTCCTCCAGTCACAATGGGGCAATCACAGGGCTCTCCCGCTCTGAAAGATGAAACCGTCCACATTCAGACGCCACAACAAGACACCATCACCGTCAAACCCATGGACATAATGCTGAGTAGCCCGCAGCCTCAGCCTCTTCCTCCGCCTCAGCCCCAGCAGCAGCCTCAGCAAAAACAAAAGACCGGGGCGGCTACGCCTCGAATAAAACCGAGTCCTCTCTCATCCGTCGCGAACTCTCCCGCCCTCACGGCTCGGTCTCCGAGCATCACCAAGAAGTCGCCAGCAATCACCCCAAAGGCTCGGCCAGTAGACACTGTTCAAATCATGGTGGCCGTGGCTGAAGAGTGTTTCGACAAGGCTCGCGCTGCGGTTCACGACGTGGCCATGTCTCTAAACGCCACCAGCATCGACGAGTACCAGAGGCTGATATCGACCGGCCTGGCCTGTCTTGAGGCGTCCTTGCAGGGCAACGGGCTGTCCCCGCGTCAAGAAGCGAGGATGCGACTACGATACGCCGCTGTATTGTTTGAGGAGACGGAGAATTTGATGGAGGCTGAGACGGCCCTGGCCAAGGGCATTACTCTTTGCGACAAGGTGAGCACAAGGTACCCACACATGTCTCCTCCGAGCGCCACTAACAAACAGCCGCAGAACCGCATGTTCGACCTCAAGTACTGTATGCAATATATCATGTTGAAAGTTTTGTTTCAGCGAAGCCATAAAGCTGCTCTCAACTCGGTTGATCGTCATATTTCGGACTGCGAGGCGTGAGTCGCTCCCCCAGGCCACCCTCCCCTTTCCTTGCCGCCGGCTTACACGTTTTGCAGCTTCAAGCACGTACACTGGGTGTACGCATTCAGATTATTGAAGGCATCATTCTACATGGAAGTCGGCCAGACAGCCGATGCTAGCGCCCTGGAGAACATCCGCTCCATCCAAGTCATCGCCAACTCGCGCGGTGACAACGCTCTCAGCGCATTCGCGTCCATCCTGGAGGGCCTCACCCTCCTCAAGGCTTCCAAAGATGGAAGCATCGAAAAGGTACAGACATGCCTCGCCCAGGCCGCCAAGTTCCAGTTCGACCCGTCTGTGCACATCATGCAGCTGGACATGCTCACCCTCCTCCTCGATCTCGCCTCGAGCATCAACCACCAGAGCCCAGATGTGACGGCGCAGAAGCTACGGATGGTGCAGAAGCGTCTAGATGAGTGCGGTGACTGGCATAACGTGAAGTCTGACTTTCTTATTCCGGTCAAGAAGCAGCCTTCTACAGCGCACACGATCAGCGGCGACACAGCAGCCATCATACGTACCGGAGATGATGCGCCGGTTGACTTCTTGGTCCTGTCGTTCATGACCAAGATGGAGCTGACCTCGCTTGTGTAAGTTGACCTCGTCCACTGTATCCTATCGAACGTTTCTAACCAAGAGGGCAGTTTTACCTTCAGTGGTCTGGCCAACTTGCACAAATCAACTCCGCATGGCCGTCGATCAGCCGATTTCTGGCGCGAGGGCCTCAAGATCCTTGATTCTTGTAAGTTGCATCCCCTCTACCAGAAAAAAGGAATTGGCTTAACATTCAGTAGGGGACAACACTACCAGTGGAATCCGCTATGGTCCATCGGTCTCGCTGCAAGACGCTATCCAGCAACGCGAATGGCGCATGGAAGCGCAAGCCTACCTCAATATCTTGCTTGGCCTATACGCGGCCAGTCACTGCCAGTGGGACACAGTGAAGCAGTTTATTGTTAAGCTCGAGAGTCTTATTACACCGTCTACGCAGGGCATCCTGAGGCTGCTTGCAATCTATCTATCCGGTGCGTATCACCAGGGTACAGGAGACCTCCAGACTGCTATCAACATCTTCCGGAACCCTGCCTTCGACCTAGAACAGCGTGGCACCGGCGTCAAGGCGGCGCACCGCGAGCTGGCCATGCTCGCGGGGCTCAACAGGCTCTGGATTATGCAGCACCACACCCAGCAGGACGATAGAGAGACGTTCGACCTAATAGAACAGCTGCAACCCCTGTGCGCCAGCCACCATAACGTCGATCTGCGCACAGCGTGGCACAACGTCATGGCTGCCCTCGTCACGGATCCTCCTCAGCAGCTGAACCAGCAGAAGCAGCACATCCAGGCCGCGATGGGCGGGTCCAAATCCACTAATAATGTTCTGGGCGCCGCAGTCACGCTCGCCATCATGCGGAGCCGGCTCTTCGAGAACGTCATCGGCGAGCAGGCCCTGAAGAGCGCCATGGCCGCGGCCAAGCAGGCGCAGCGCAGCGGCAACGTTCTGTGGCAGAGCGTCGCGGACGGCATGCTCGCACAGTCGTACGAGGTGCAGGGCCAGCAGGAGGAGGCAGCGCGGGAGTGGGAGAAGGCGACGAGGGAAGCTAGAGAGGCATTTTCAGGGCGTTCCTGAGGAAAAGGAGGTTATGGGGGGGGCTTTGCAAACCCGGCGTTCAGGGCATGGTCTTTGCCGCATTTGTTTTCAAAAGAAGAATTATTTTTTGATGATTTGTACACCAGATTTGGGGGGGGCAAATGGAGAGGTCTGTATGATACCTGACCGTGGAAGCCCATGGTCTCATCTTCTGATGGGTTAAGGGGATAATTAGATACACGACGCGAGGTCGTTTGTTGGCCGCCTCAGCGGCCCAGACAATCGAGTTCACGACTCAGTCGAGTCATCAACTCAGTGGGGAAAATCTCAAGGCGAAAGCTCTTCTCGGTGACGTTTATGTGTGAATGAGGGGGGCCGCGTTCACCGACGAGGGAATCCAGGGGGCGGTTGAAAGCCTGGAGGAGGCATGAAGCCCGGAGGGGGAGCACCAGGAGCACCTTGCGGAGGAGCTGGAAACCCAGGCGGAGGAGCAGCCGGGTAGCCCTGAGGCGCGGGCGATCCTGACGGTGGCCGGAAGCTGCCAGGGTGGAAGTCGGCAGGGTTGTTGAAACCGGTCTGGGCTTGCGGGGGGCGGGCGGGCAAGCCGGACGGAGCCGGGGGCAGGGGAACGGAGCCGCGCGGAGGAGCTCCCGGAGGTGGAAGACCGGCGGCGTTGTATGGCGACGGTCCGCGCTGTGGAGGAGCGAAGCCGCCGGGCATGCCCTGTGGAGGAGCACCCATGGGCATCCTCCCCATGGCAGCTGGGTCGAAGCCAGCGGGTGGTGGCGGAGCGGCGGCAGGCGGCGGCTGAAGGAACGCCTGGGGGACGGGCTGGGCTTCGGGGACGATGTTGCGCTTCTTTGCCTGAGCGGCGAGCTCTCGCTCGGCCTCGTCGCCGTGGCGCTCCCCCTTGCCGTCCTTCTTGAAGGCGTACTGCACCGACACCTCCTTACTAAGGATGTACTGGCCGTGCAGGTTGGCGATGGCGGCGTCGCTGCTGTCAAATTCGCCGAAGCTGACGAAGCCGAAGCCCTTGCTGGCGCCCGACTCCTCGCGGGCGACCTTGGGCAGGCTCAGCAGCGGGCCGAAGCGGCTGAAGGTGTCGTAGAGGATCTTCTCGTCGACCATGGCGTCGAGGTTGCCGACGAAGAGCTCGGCGCCCACCTCGGCGGCGCGCTGCTTGTCGGCGCTGGCCTTGTTGACGCGCAGCGACTTTCCGTACAGCTTGATGCCGTTCATGACGTTGGCGGCGTACTCGGCGTCGGTCGGCGTGCGGAACTCGACGAAGCCGAAGCCCTGGTGCGTCTGCGTAACGCGGTCTCGAGGCATGTGGATGTTGTGGATGGGGCCCATCTGGAGCATGATCTCGTACACCATTGCCGACGTCGCGCGCTCGTCGATGTTTCCGATGTAGACGGTCGCCTCCTTGTCCTGCTCCCTGTATGATGGTTAGCTCGTCTGTTTTGTTTTGTGCCGCGTGCCTTGAGCCTTGCGGCGAGGCTCATGAGGGAGGTATGGAACCTACCAATGCCTATTTTGCGCCATGATGACGGTCTGGACGGAGAGCTAGCTCCCACTTGATTGATATGACCTCGGGGGAAAGGAAACACCTGGCGAATCCGACCGTGGAAAAACACACCTAAACAATCGGTCAAGAGGGCGAATAGGTGGTGAAGCTTGGCCGTCACCTTTTTGCCTGGAGCTTCTGGAAAAATTGGCTGGTGGTTGGACAGCCTCGCGCATGTTACAAGCCACATCACTAGTTACTGCCGCGATCAAAAAAGCAAGGGGTGGCGTTTGCCGAGCTTGATCCGACTTCCGCGCGCGTGTGTGCGATTTCCGGAGGTGGAACATTTTTCCAGGCCCCGATAGCTTCAACCCAGAAATTTTTGGGACGACGTTCAACGCCTTGCGACTACAGCCTCGAGCTTCCAACCGCCCGCGCCCATTGAGGAACCTTTTCTTTTCGTCGCCTTACTCCTGTTTTATTCGTGTCGGATACCGTTCCGCTTTTTTTTAATCAACCCCCGCCAAGATGTTCGCCCTCTCTGAAGAGTCCAAGGTGCGGCAGCACTCGAAATGGTTTTCGATTGAGATGATGCATTTACTAACGGACCTGCGCAGGAGCGCATTGCCAAGCTCATTGACATTTCTCGTGTCGCCATTCACTAGTGCGTTTGTCCCTACGACGATAATCCCCATCCAGTGTTGGAATAATGGCTTACTTGTCCTCCAGTGGCTACCTCCCCCTGATCCTCTACCTCGGTACGACGACATTTCGAAATCACGAACCCATGTTTGATCGCGACGGGACTGATATCTTGTGATAGGCTACACCCGCAGCGACCCCCGGCCCTCAGTCATCCGGTACGCACCAGATAGATATCCCACGTATCCTGAACATGGCTAACATCCCGTCCAGCCTTCTCTCCCCCCTCTCCTAAACATGGAGCAACCATAATAAGGCAACTCAATACAGTGTACATTATCTATTTATTAAGTTCCGGGCAAGGGGAAGGAAGGGTGCAGCACCACCAGCATTCATGGGCGTTGGGAATATCGCGCGTGGTAATCGATGGCCGGAGAATCCGCCGTCATGCTTGGGAGGGGAGGGGGTTGATTGTACGACAATGAAAAAGACCATGTATCATCATGCCAAAGGGCCTGAAATAGGAGAGAAAGAAACCGCTCCAATTCTTGAACTAGTGCCTTTTTTCCCCTTGTAGTCGGCTATTTGCTTCAATTCGCCGAGTCCGGCTCAACGCGGCCGAAGAATTTGGGCTTGTGACGTCGAAGCTCGGCCCAGCTTCTGTGACAGCTCCGCAAAAAAAATATCCAAAGTCAACGACATCTCCGGTCACCTTTTTCCAACCCATGACCGCCCATTCTCTCTAAAATGTGACAGTTCGCCTCGTGAGAATCCTTGCTTCTACTATATGCCCGACCTCAACCATGCGGGTCTCTCCCCCGCCACCATCGAGTCCATCGCCGGCCTCAGCGCCGGGACCGTCGCGACCTTAGTCGTCCATCCTCTGGACATTGTCAAGACTCGAATGCAAAGTATGGCCCTCGTTCGAAGAGCCCATTGAGCATAGCTAACAAACCTCTTAGTCTACCGCAACTCAGCGCCGTCTGCCGTCCGCCCAACGACCGTCTCCCTCCTCCGGTCCCTGACATCCAACCCCAGGCCCGTCGCCTCGCTCTACCGCGGCCTGACGCCCAACCTCGTCGGGAATGCATCCAGCTGGGCGTCCTTCTTCTTCTTCAAGTCGCGCTTCGAGCGCTCCCTCGCCGCCTGGGTGGGCCGACCGGGGGGGCAGCCCTCCCCCGGTGACTACTTCGTCGCCAGCGCCATGGCGGGCGCGTCGACGGCCGCGCTGACGAACCCCATCTGGGTGCTCAAGACGCGCATGGTCTCCTCCGACCGCGGCGCGCAGGGCGCATACCCTTCCATGGCGGCCGGCGCGAGGGCCATCCTCAGCGCCGAGGGCGTCAGGGGCCTCTACCGCGGCCTGGGCGTCTCGCTGATCGGCGTGTCCCACGGTGCCGTCCAGTTCGCCGTGTACGAGCCCGCCAAGCGCTGGTACCGCGCGCGCCGCCGCGAGAAGCACGGCATCGAGGACGACGCGCCCATGACCACCGAGGCCACGGTCGCGCTGTCGAGCGCCGCCAAGCTCGTCGCCGGCGCCGCCACGTACCCCTACCAGGTGCTCCGGAGCCGCCTGCAGAACTACGAGGCTGACGAGCGGTTCGGGAGGGGGATCCGCGGCGTCGTGGTGAGGATCTGGAGGGAGGACGGGCTGAGGGGCTTCTACCGCGGGGTGGTGCCGGGCGTTGTGAGAGTCATGCCTGCGACGTGGGTGACGTTCTTGGTGTATGAGAATGTCAAGTATTATCTACCGCAGTGGGTGTGATGGTGGTTCTGTACGATAATGCGGGTTGGGTGTTGTATGATAGATATAGAGGAACGGTTCTGGGTTGTCAGGAGAGGTTTGATAATAGACTCCAGACACGCCAACAACTCCTTTGGCTACCAGACTATCTTTTTCATTCTATTCTCAAAACATTCACTTGTTCATCGTCATCGTCATTGTCGCATCGCAGGCCCATCTATGCCTCCTCAACACTCTCAGATCGTGCTACAGTGCTCCTTGTCCTTCTTCTCCTTCTCCGCCGCCGCCTCCTCCTCCTCCATCACCCGG
This sequence comes from Fusarium nematophilum, assembly GCA_033030565.1. Classification (NCBI taxonomy): domain Eukaryota; kingdom Fungi; phylum Ascomycota; class Sordariomycetes; order Hypocreales; family Nectriaceae; genus Fusarium; species Fusarium nematophilum. Next base: position 687,823 of record JAVIXY010000001.1, read on the forward strand.
TACATCTCGCACACCTCGCACTCGTCGGCCGGCACGTAGCTCGTCTCGTACTCGACGTCGGGCTCGCAGCTGCCTTGCCTCCCCTCCCTGACGCGCTCGCAGTGCTCGATCCACTTGTCGTCCCGGATGCGCCGCTGGCACTTTGTGCAGTCGTACTTTCGGTAGACTAGGGTGCACATTTTCAGTGTGGTGGTTGGTGGTCCTCGTTTGTGCCGGTTCTGTTGAGAAGCCAGGTGGTTGTCTTTCCTCGCATCGATTTGATATATGGTTGAGGCAGATCTTTAGGTGCTCGGATATCAACTTCTTCTGGGGTATATTGCCATTTTCTGGGGTGGTTTAGTCGTGTTTTGCTTGGTTCGGGTTTGTGAAGTTTCCTATCGGCACTTCATCTTGTGGACTTGGATCGTGATGTTGTGGAACAGTTGTTGGTGGCACAACTACGAGCCCAGACAGCGATGGACAGGACACAAGAGGGCAAATACAGGTCACAAAATGGCCCTGTGAAATAAATCCCATTTCAAACTACCACATGACATATGGTAATTCTCAATATCATGCCTGGATTGTCAAGTGTCGAGAGCGATGCTATTCTGACTCAAATTCGGGCTACCCTACACCACCAGCCGAAGCTGATCATCATGCGCACGAGTTACGACACCAGGCAGAACAAAACCTCGCAAAACTGTCTAATTCCTAGCCATTGACTCATGTCATCAAGCATATACCATCCCGACATCATCCCGCTCCTCTTCACGGCATCAAATCCTCCCAACCCAACCCGTGAAATATTCCCATCCCCAAAATCCTCATCCCAGCCCATCTCATGCCTCCGCCCAAGCACTTACAAGCAACCCATTACGCATCACCACGTCACAAACCCCATCTTTTCCCCATAGCCCTCCGTCTCCTCCGCTGTCCGCTTCGCGCCCCTGAGATTGTTCCAGAATTTTTTTTCTCTTCAAACTTACACACGGCCCGCGACGTCCTATTCCCCATCCTCAAAATCCCGAAGCCCAGTCAGAGTCACACCACGGATTGCCTGAGCCTCTTCCGAAGTTGCCCGGACCCTTGAGAGACCACCTGGGAGCAGCCGCAACACCATCATATCAGCAGCAGGACGAACCCGTTACATCCCATCGCTGCCGGAGCCGCGCTTCACACCTTTCACCCCCCCTCCCTCCTCCGCTGACAACTGCCACGCGTGATCGAGGATACCCCAGAACAACCGTCGAAACTTCGCCGAAGATTTTTTTTTTTCTGCGTCTTATTCCCTCCCCCTCTTTTTTTTTTTTTTTAGACCCTGCTTGACACATTCCCGCCTCTTCCTACGCACGGGGTACGCACATGCCCCCCTGAGGCCCCGACCCTCTTCCATAGCGAAAATCAGTCCATCCCCAGCCGCATTGAGGCACGGAGGAAGGCTTGGTAGGGCTTGGAAACGTACTCCCCGCGCGCACCGGCCGGATGTTCAGCGTCGAGAAAAGACTTCGGAACCGAGGCCCTTGCGGCTCTCCGGGTCACAGTCACACACGGCACGGACCTAGGGAGAGGGGATGGATGATGGATATCCCCAACCTCTTTCTTGCTCCTCTCTGTCCCTCGACGTGCCCCCCCCGACTAAGGACGCTTGTCCTACGTGTCTCTGACTAAGGACACTTGTCTGCCGTCATCCTCAGTCCAGTTCATAGGCTGCGAACTATCGCAAGCTGGCTTTTTCAAGTCCCGCAACCAGGAGACCCCCGCGACTGACGAGGGGCTTGGGCGCTTCCAAGGCGTCGCTGTGAGGTAACAAGAGTCCTTCTCAGGGGGGGCTGAATGCATGCGGCGAGAACTCTCTGCGCCGCTTCGCCGCGCCCGTTGCTGTGATCCATCACGCCAACGGCATGGCAGGCAGGCAAGCAAGCGCCGGCCTGGAGCAGTCCTGCTCTAGAACTGGCCGCTTGGCCCAAGCGATCCCGGTATGTTGAGTAGAGGACCTGCATGTCGTTGAGCATGTAGGTACGTAGGAGTAGGTCCCTCCCATGCCGGCGTCCCACGGCGGAATCTCGCCAACCCTGACTCTGCGAGCATCAGCAAGTCCTCGACTGAGGTTGAAAGAGGGAAGAGCGCGCGGATCCACTGTAGGCATGGAAGGATCCGCGCGGTTCAACTTCCTCTAAAGAGAAAGGGGTGTCATGCTGGGATATCGTTGTCTCGCGACGGCAGTCCCCGATCGATGACAGCTCGCAAGAAGCAACCATGATCGAGCACGACAGTAGAATCCCTCATGGTCGCATCTCTTCCCTATAGGCTCGAGAAAGGATATTCGGAGGATGAAACGGGAATGTCAAAGATTCCCCATATCTGAGAATAGCCCATCGGCTTTCCAAGACCATGTTTGTCGCCGGACGGTCAGGCCCGAAAGAGGCAGAGCAGCCGGACCGCAAGAGGAAGAGCTTGCGAATCCAACGTCGGGACGAGCCGATATGTTCAACGTCGTCCGTCCTGCGCCCGACTCCCCGGATCCCGAATCCACGGGTTGGGACGACGCTTGCTCCGGTTCCTTGCCCATTGCCGGCGGCTCCCCCTGGAGATTCCAGGGGCACGAGACCTTGCCTGCGTGCCCAAGACGATCCTGACGACAGGGCCCGAGGAGGCCAATTTGGACCCTGGAAGAGGAAAGGCCAAGAGGTCAAGCGAAGAAGGATGCTGCGCTGCCTTGCCTGTTTGGCAGGGCCTGGTCCCTCGCGATGGCGGATCGCGACTTGGGGCCATGGGAATCGAGGCTGGGAACCATGCGAAGGAGACAAGAGGAGATATCGCATATCGCATATCGTAGAGTCGCGACGTCTCAAGGCGTGACTGCCTAGCAAGATGCAGACGCAGGGGACGGCCGAGGAGGAGTCGCCCATCTACGGCACAGCACGGCGAGCTGCACTACGGCAGACAGGGCGGACACCGAGGATGCCTCGGTGGGCGCGATGTCACCATGACACCTGCTCAGACCCTGGCTCGATGGGTCCGACGTCTCCCACAAGCACCAAAACAACCCTCCACGATCGCATCTTGCATTCAGCCTCGAGGTTGTTTTTTTCCCACCCAGCCTGGTAGCGCGTCCCGTAGTACCCCATAGTTCAGTCGTAGTTTGAACCTCAGAAAACTAGACGTGATCTCTTTGCAGCCACGACACCGTCGGACGCCGCAGGGTTGGAACCAAAAAAGTAAAACAAAAAAAGAAAGCGAGGTTACCGACAGATCCTGCGCAAAGAGTCCCCATGATCGAACAAACTGAATCCGTGACCGAGCCGAGAGAGGGGGAAACGGCCTTGGCTTTTTGAATTCTGATCGCTCGTGGCTTGCTCTGTGACCTGCACATGGCCGATTCCAGGTCCGACAGACTGACCAGCCCCTTGCGTCCCACAGGCGTCGCCAGTCACAGAGCCGACACCAGAAGGGCCCTCATCTTGCATCACATCGACGCAGATGATATTTGGAAACACAAACGAAGGTAGGGTAGGGTATCTTGCGCGCTCGACAGGGCCACCGATGCTTTTCGGGCACTCCCTCCCATGCCCGTCTTCCGAGGGCGGCCCGGTGCCGCGTGAGGGCTTCACGTTCGTCGTATCTCACAAAAATCCGGAAACAGTCTGGATGGATCTTGGGAAGGGCCGGGGTTTTTCTTGGTGAGAGACCTGACTGACTCTCTCGACTCTTTTCGGGGGCGTGACTGGCTCGGATGGGACATGACCCGGTTGGGATGGGAAAAAGATGGGCGCCCAAGAGACAAGAAGCTGCACATCATCGCAGGTGTTGTGCGCCGAGTCCATGTTCCTCTGTTTGGGTTCGTTACCAAGGGTTTGGGTCCTGAGCAAAAGCGCAGAGTGGCTCCATCGTGAAAAAGTCGCATTATCGCCGCACCTACGCCCTGCCGAGCCTCATCATGTTTGGCATGCAACAACCACCATCATCATTATCATGGCGTGAGGATGACACCCTGGGATGATCAATTGGCTGTCGCATCGTCGATATCGAGGCGCTGGAAATAACCCTGGGATCGGGACATCGCCAATGGGTGCAGCAAAGCGGCGCAAAAGCCACGATCGCAGGATGCTGGATCCTAGATTCTCATGCTCAGCCCTCGCTGCCATTGTCTTGGTCGTGTTGCTTGGGGGGGCGCAAACACCCCCCTCCCAATTCTGGCCTCCCTATGCCCAGCATCGTTGGGCGGGAATGTGAGAAGTGATAGAACGTCCATCAGCTTTCGCAGTACGGATAGCAGAATTTTTGTAGCGGCAATAGCTAGGGAGAGGGGTTGGTCTCCCCCCCCCTGTTGCAGTTGTCATGAGTTAGGAGACAACCTAGAAGACGAGAAAAGAGACGAGAAGGCATCTCTGGAACGCGATTGGTCTCTGGGATTTTGCAGAGGCGCTTGATCCAGCATGGGGGGAGCATGACTTGAGTAAATAGCGATTCGACTAGGCCCTCTGCAAGTCTCGGTGAGGTGGTGCAAAGGATGGGATGGCAGTCCGTTCAGAGACATCCTGATGCTTGCTTGCCTGCGGGCTAGCTTGGTCGTTTGCTCCGCTTGCTTTCTTGTTCGCGGGCACGTGTGGGTTGGGTGAGAGATGCAAACACTCCCTAATCACATGCGTTGTCGACCCCTTTTTTTTTTCTCTTTCCGTCCCTCATTTGACTTCTTTTTGACTCGCACAGAGCAGACAAGACTCGACTCGTCATTCTTGACCGTCCCAAACCGTCGCGGGAACTGTGCGATGTGAGGGTGGGCGGTTGACCCATGATCGACGATGAGATGCGGGGCAGGTTGCGCTGGGCAAGGGGAAGAAGGTGAGATCTCGCAGCCAACCCGACCTGGGAGATGCCATTCGAGATCCCCCAGAGGGCGTCGTCCCCGCTGCCAGATCCAGCACCAGCCCGCCCATCCATTCAAACTCAGCTGAAGAAATTTGCCTTCGTCGGGTCGGTATCCGTACGTAAACCCAGTGCTTGTACCATATAGCAAACGGAGGAATATGCCCCCGTCCAGCCCGTCATCATCCTCCCTTGGCAAACCAACACTGTCTGAGCGATAGGAGCTGTCATATCTCTCAATCACAGCCCGCTGTCCCCGCCGCCATCATCTCCGCTTCCGGGGGCGCTACATCGTCCAGCTGATAAGATCCGCGGAAAGATGCTGCGTTCGTGGGATAAGACAACCCGACGCCGGGCCCCGTGGAGTTGCCAATTGGCGGTGCGCCAGCCAGTGTTGGAAAAGGGCGTCGTCTACTGGGCTGGGTAGTACTCCTTACTCCCGGTGCAGCCAAAGAGATGTGCAGCGATGAGCCATCTCGTCGGGCCGCGAGGTCTGTGTGGCTACAGTAGTGTCCCATGGCAAGGCTCTTTGTTCGATCGATTCCCTCCCCTCCCCCCTTGCTCCATCAATTTTCTGGGAGAGTATTGCGGCAGGTGAGAGGGCTGCCTGCCGTGTGCAGTGCGCCGTGCGCCTCTTGCCGCCTCGGAGGGACGAACCGCTCTCTAGGTGCCGTTTCTGTGGCTCAGGCCCTGGAGCTCATGCCCGAGCTGGCCTCTCAGAAGAATTGTTTCAGCGCCAGGTTCCCACAGGGCCCCTGGCCAATGTCTGTGTGTAAAATGCAACCAAGGGCCCAGGAAAAACCAAATAAACCCGCCCCTCCGGGTTGGGATTTTGCTTGCTGTACGCTCAGACTCTGCAACCCATCCTGCTGGGTCAAGAGAGAGAAGAGTACGTAGGGGGGGTAAATGACGACCGCGCCGTTGCTTTTTTGCCATACCGTTTTGTCTTGTCTTGTCTTGGAATCGATGGTGTAATCAGAGCCCTGTTGCGCATGAGAAGAAAGTCCCGGGGAGTCGGGAGGGGGGGTGATCGAGATGCTGGCAACACGGGATGGGCTGTGATTCCAGGCCCTGACCCCCTTCTCCGTGCGTAGCACTCCGCGAAATGGTGAGCCATTGCATGGGTTCTCCGTCAACTTGCGGAAACGGGATGAAACAGGAACCAACGGAGCGGAAGGCCGCCTTCTGCTGCAGTTGAACCAGTTCCTTTCACCGTCACCAGTACTACCATCCCAACTGAATAAACCCTGTCACAATAAACTTCACCAGAAGCAACTATCGAACTATCAGCGAATCCCCTCCTATGCCTTGGCGGAAGGGTGTGGTGGCAAACTGCTGCGAACTCCTGCTCAGTTGGAACCAGATGGCTGGATTCCATTCTTACGTACCATCCCCATCCCGTGCACGCGATGAGATGTACCCCATGTGAACCGCCACGTCCTTTCTCCTCCATCTCACTCTAGTTCCTCCTACGCACCGTTTTTCTACCCTCCCGTTACCTACCGAGTCCACGGGATTTTCCCACCCTTTTCTCGCCGCTGTCAAATCCCACGCCCAGAGCGTTCAGCCCTCTTAGTTCCCGTTACCGGCGTCCCATGGTAGCGGCGCTGGCGGCTTCTTGAGAGGGGAAAGAAAAAGGAAAACCAAGTTTCCTCCGAAGAAGAAGAAAAAATTAAGTAACATAATAATAATAAAAAACGCTCGGAGCAATCCCCCGACATCCCAAAAGAAACGGTCGCGAACAGACGCTGGGATTTTCTCAGAGGGCAAAAAGCAAAAGCACGCGCGGGGACGGCCCCAGAGTTAGCCGCCCGTTCCCTTCTTCCCGTCCGCGCGCCGTCGTACAAGAGTACAACAGTAAATGGAGACAAATGACGATGGGGGCTGAATAAAAGGTGAGCGTGACCTCATTTCTCGTCAAATTGTGACGATCAACTTGGAGTTGACATAGTACGACTACGACTTGGGTACGTACCCCTCTCGACTACCGCGGCTGATCTGCGAGTGAGAGAAAATGACTGCTTACGGGAGGCGACAAGAGGAAACAAAGCGAGAAAAGAGGACCTGATAATATAGCGATGAGAAAGCTGAATAGCCGCGCATAAAATAATTACGGTAGTTAGCTAGCTGTCTGTAGCCTCTTAGTCTAGCCCCGTTTCGCAGGTCCCCTTTCGAGGTAACGGTGCGGCGCCCCGGGCGAGGCTAAATCCGTGTCTTGGGAGGTTTTATGGCTTGGCAAATACGACGTGTTATTTGTCGAGCTCGAGGATCTCATCTCCATCCCAATCTCTCGTCCCAGTACAGTGGGCCGCAGGGGGGGTTGGTGGTCAAGGGGGGTTTAATGGTTTGTCTCTTCCTTGGGTGGAGGACAGTTCCGGTTACGGGGGGGGGGGGGGG
>JAVIXY010000001.1:695157-710155 GCA_033030565.1 Fusarium nematophilum
TACGGGGGGGGGGGGGGGCAAACAAGCTCGGCATCTCCGTTTTGGGAGACAAGGCACGTAAGGGGGACACAAGAACCCATGGCGACAGGAGTGAGGCGGGATGGATAAGGGAAGGCCCCAAAAAGGAGAGCAGCATGACATCGTGACCTTGTTGTCCCGGGAGGAGATAGATAATAATATGACATATCGTCTGAGGCTGATACTGGCCACAAATGGGGGGGGTTGCGACATCTTGTCTCTGGCATAGGGCGAAAAAGGCGAGACATGGTTTGCTACCAAGTTGGGACGAGGGTACTTGGGGATCGTGGGGAAAGGGCGAGGGATGAGGTAACACGCGTGGCATTATCAAAAGGACTATGCACGTAGAGCAAGCCCATGTGCTGGCCTTCTGGGCCGTATCTGGTCACGAGCTACGGGATGGTAGCACAGCTCGGGGCTTTTTTCCAGTGAGCACCACTAGCTAGCACTCCTGACGTTGAAGCAGACCAACAGAGGCAAGCTCCCGATTTTTTTTTCCCCAGATGCTGTCTCATCCAACCAACCAACAGCTGATGGAGAGATAAACACACCCATATTCCCTTGCAGAATCTATCCGATCCTGCGCCTTTAGCAACGGACTTTTAGATTCCCCTTGCTTCGCGGTGTCACTACCCTACAGCCAACAGTATCGTTGTGTGGGGGTTCCCTTTGATACACGTAAAAGAGAACGCTCCAATTTGCTACAGAGTGAATCCTGCAAGGTACCACTGCAACCTCGAGAGGTCGAAAAAAAAAAAAAAAGCCCGCCCGATGGTAACCCACTCTCCAAAAGTCGATCACCCTCCCATGGTACCCCCGCCCGCCGCCCAATCTGAGCAAGAAAATCCTCCATCCATCCCACCCCAACCCAGCGGATGAGTTTAGTCTAACAGGCTGAGAGCGTCGCAATTGCCGCACCCACCCTGGGGTTACATGGTGCGCTACCCATACTGGAATCTCTGACCGAAGATCTGAGATGGATAAGGATGCCAATCAATCGCACACAAAGTAACCCCCAAAACCCAACAGCCTGGGATCTTGCAGGACAGGGCGAAGAGGGGCGAGGCGACGTGCATTGTTTCGAGGCGGACGAGGCAAAGAGATGAGTTGATTGACGCCGCTGGAACCAATGATCAAGCCACATGGATCATGCTCCTCCTGCGTGGCTGGACCGCAAGATAACAGGCTTCGGTATCCTCAAGTTCAATTGTCTTCTGGGTGTCAATCCCACCACCGCAGAGGCATGGGTCATCCAAGTACCGTTTCACTTCGCAATGTCGTCTCAAGGCCACGGGACTAGTACTAGGTAGTGAGGTAGTAAGTCAGACAATTGAGTTTCCCCCTAGGCTCAACCCGCGCCCATACCCGTCTCCCCGCGTTGCCGGTAACTTTTCTCTCCGTTTTCCGTCCTGCCCATCTAAGTAACCCGTGGTCCTTAACCTGAGAACCTCGACCGGACCTAGCCAAAACTCTCCCACCCTCCCCCCTCCCAAAACCGCCCTAAGACCCCCTTGCACGGGTCTCTCATCAATTCCGCACTGATGTAGCTCCTCAACGGTGGCCGCTCGTGTTCGCCAATTGAAGTCATAGAGCCGTTGGAACACCCGCGTTCAACTCACCTCGATTTGCAGCGCATTCGCACTAATCCCCTTTACCTTGGCCGCATAGCACTCAGGTGTGAGGCCCCTACACCGGCGGTCGGGTAGCGCGCCGCTGCATGCCTGGGAGGTTACGCTGAAGATCGTCATCGCAGCACTGCTGGGCTGGGGATTTGGTCCCGACGCAGCGGTGGAAAAGCACTGACCCGATAGCGGCCTCGACTCCTAGAATCCCAGCCTCCATTGCTAAACAAACACCCATGTAGTGCATACGTATCCAGCTGCTGGGCTCCACGGCGGTGGAAACTAAACCCGAGCGCCGTCCCGCTGCCAGGGCTCTCGTGCAAAGAGGGGAAGCTCCAATCAGGATGGCTGCCCAAGCCGCTGGGTTGGCTAAGGCCCTGGCAGGACGCTGAGGGCAACTGATGCTCCCTGCTTTGTTCGCTTGGAGGAGCCACAAAGAGCCATCGAAACGGAACCTGTGCGGTAAGACGTAGCGGCGGCGCACTGCTCACCAAGCGCACCAGGTAGTCCAGCTGGCGTGTTGGAGAAAAGTGTTTCCTTGAGCGAGGCGCTGTCCGGCTGGAGGACGAACACTTCCGGAAGGACTGGGAAAGCCGTCGGTGAACCGCATCCAAACGTTGACAGCGATGATGGTGACGCGCCAATTGACGCGCCAACTGTGAGCACCCATCGACCGTCAATGCTTCCACAGTCTGTCTGTTTGAGCTTTCGCCAATGGCCTCTGGCAGTGCCAAAGCTTCGGAACACCTCCATTTTCAATGGGGCCCAGTTCCACGGCCCGACCACCGACCACCCACCGCCCGGCCCCAAGAACAGCCGAGCTTCCGTGCCCTTTCCACCAGCCCTGAGTCAGCCAGTGCCATCAATTGCCCACTGCCCGCCCACTGCGTCCGCATTTTGACCGGAGCATGGGGCTGGGGACAATGAGCGTTGGGCCTGAAGCACGGAGCATCGGCAGGCCGGTTCTTCAACGTTTCCTGTCGAGGCAAACATATCCGTACTTCGACGGTCTTAAGAGGCCGACGCCCGTCGTGACTTTGGAGAGGATCATGCTGGTTTTTCGTCTCGTTTTCTGTCAGCACGCCAGCAAATAGAGTAGAGCGAAGCTACCACCAGTGTAGTGAATCCTGCGTCGTCGGTAGTTTTGCGTCGCACTAGGCCAAGTACCGGTTTCGAGACAAACCCGCCGGGGCGGCCGAGAAAAGTGTGTGAGTGAGAAGAGTGTTGGGACGAGGGAGGTGATGGTAAGGAAATAGAAGGGAAAGAGAAGGAAAAGAACCGAAGAGGAGCAGGGCCTTCGGCGGCTAGCCATATCTCCCCAGACTCTTCCTTACACAGAGTCTTCCCTTTCCCTCTTTTTCAGGCGTCTGCCGCATTTCTGGTCTGACTCTTGCTTCTGCTCCGTACAGGAGCTCCATCGCCCCGGTCTGGCCCTCGAGTCCAGCATGCAGTGGGCTCCTCGTTTCCTTATCGAGCCTTATTTGCTTTGCCATGCTACCATGCCTGCTTCTCTTAATGTTCTCGGCGTCTGACCTGTCTCCTCTTCTCCTTGTCCTCTGGGTACAGGGCAGATGAGCATATGGCCGCAAGGCACACAATATGGAGACCCCTGGCCAGCTACTAAGGGGAGAAAAATTCGGGGATTTCCACAGGACACCGGCCAGCGGACGAGTAGGCGTTCCTGCTTCTTCCTTATTCCCTGCACGTGCTTTGTGCCTGCGTCAGGGTCAGGCACAACGACGAAATCATCCACTTAGAAAGTCCCAGATCTCGCCGAACGCCGGCCCTGAGCCCTGGAGATCGGATCAGAATGAATGCCACGAGACGGGAAAAGGAAAGAAGCTGAAGCGAGACGGCGGAGACGAAGAAGAAATTATCATCGAAAAAAACAAAAAAACGAAAAAAAAAAAAACTCCAAAGTGGGGTGAGACGAGCATTAGAGAAGCGTCGACGAGGTTGTTGTGCGGGTGTTTGAATGTAGTCAATGCAGTCGGTCCCGTCGTGCATATTCAGTGTGCGAGTGCGATGTTAGTGAGGAGTGAGGCTCGGTTGTTGGAGACCAGGGTCGTTTAATGACAAAATAAACCATGCAGAACCGGCGGAGATTTATCCAGAATAATGTCTCATCTTTTATTGCACCTCCTCCACAGGCTATGCGACGTGACCGGTGTGGGTGTGCCTGGGTTTTCGCGACAAGGGTCCCGTGAAGGGGCGTGAAACATGAGGACCAACGTCGGGACTTAAACCGAATTCCGGTCTATCATTGGTCATATCTCCCGGGACTTGCTGTCAGCCATTATCCCCACGCAGCCGTGTTGTTAGTCGCGGGCTTGCGTTGATGATGAAGCTGTGCCTCGGGATTGGTGATTTGGAGGCAGGGGCTCTTCTTGACCCTTCAACTCGTGATGCTACAAAAATTTGACGATGCAGCCGCCGCCGCCGCCGCAGCAGCAGGTGTAAGTAAGACGACTGCTTTCAAGTCAATATCCATGCAGATTCTGCCTGTGGATGCGCACGTATTCGCATTCAGCACGGCAATTCAACCATGGGAGGGTGTAAATGGCAATGCAAAGAGAGCCGGCAATATTGCCCTGCCGCTGATGGATGACCAGGTCAATGGAATGGTCGTCACAGCCAAGGTCATGAGTCTGTATTGAGTTTGAGTCCTGCATCATCAGTCCTGCATCGTCAGGGCTGAATTATCGCCAGTCTCATCCTCAGCTCTGGCCCCCCAGGGGGGGGGGGGGGGACGTGGTCATGAGGATCTCATATCCACCAGCTCCATCATAGGTCGCGTCCGTTAGATGAACAGACTTACCCATCAACGAGAGGCGAAGATTGGCGAACCCGCCATGTGTCATTTGCGGGCTTCGATGCACAGAGAGACATGGTAACGCGGGCACCCGGTGTCTCAACCCGTCTTTTCTGTCAAGAGTCAATCTTGAAATGGCATCATGGCCATGCCCGACTGCACTTGGCACGAAAATAGCCGCTCCAGGGGCGTTCATGTTGCCTGCGTGCCTCTTACCCCAAACGGGGACGAGTGTCATCATCATGGCCTTTTCCTGTGTCTCTCGCGGAGAGTGCTTGACGGGGCCATGTAATTCCCGGCCGCAGCCCCCAGATAATAAAACGGAATATCGAAACGGCGATGATGGAGGCAGCAGACGAGGAGTGGAAGCTGGTAGAGAGACAGAGGGCGTATATGTGACAGACTCCTTGCGAGAACCTCAAGAATCTCGTCCAGTCGCAGTCTCAGTAACTGCGGCACGGTGCAGAGCCGTACCTTGCATAACGTCGAAAAGAGCTTCACACAAGCATTGCATCCGGGCTGAGACGGGATGGCGCCATCCTCCAAGCGACCTGTATCCCTCTCAAGATTACACTGGAACCCAAAGGGTCGCCGGCAAGAAAATTTTCTGCTCGAGATGCGTAGAGATCGAATGATCCGGAAAATTGGCCGCCCACTGTCGCGATAACGGACATAAGGCGGCGTCTGGAGAAGGTCAAGAAAAAGAAACTCAACTCGGGCTGCGCTCGCCGGCCGGTCTGTACTGCGTGCTGCGTAGGACGGCCCCCGCCGTCCCCGTTTATCGGCCCCATCGTCCCCGGAACGCTCCTCCACCAAGTCCACAGAGACCCCTGGAAAACGACCACCCCTGTCTGCCACTCAGTTTCTGGAGCCTGCCTTGCCATGTTTGCCTCGTGGCTAGCTATTCCGCACTTGAAGCTTGTTGACGGCACCGAAGGAACTAGAATTGCGCGTAAATCGTGTCATGGTCTCGAATTCGATAAACTTGGTCAAAAATCCTCTGTTTTTGGAGGTTAGAGTTGGAGGGGAGACATGGCATTTCATTTCCAAGGGTTTGGCACCATGTACCTGGTTGCTTCATAGGTGGGACGGCCAATGAGCCGGGGGATCGTCCATTCTCCCAGAACTCTGGGAACTCTCGAACGTCCAAGGCGACCAGGGCCTATTCCCGCTTCCAATCGCGAGCTCCCATTAGTGTTGACCCTGGTACTGCGGCTTGCCGCCGCGTGTACCATTGAGAGCAAACTTTCGAGTTGGATATTCTCTGCTGCTAAGCACTTGACTGTGCCCTTCGTTGTTGGTTCTGACGTCCTGTGATTTGGTGACATGCTCAGACCCTTGAAGGTGATAACGGCTGGACGAGAGAAGCGCACGAGGTCGGAAAACGTTCAATCGACACGACATGGGTACTCGTCTCAGGTTGCCAGTTTGAGTCATTGATGGATGGCCCTGTTGCTTGTCAAAGCCGGTTCTCACACAACCAACAGCCAAATGTTTGATAGGCCAGTCAACTGGAGTTTCCCGCCCAGCGCGCGCGCAGAGTCGTATTGGAGATTCGCGGCAGTCAAAGACGGAGGGCGTTTAACGAGCGCGGCGTTGTCCCCCCGCTCTGTCATCACGCCCCTGTCATGCCCTTGTAGTACCCATGCTCTGGCCCCTTGTTACATCCCCAGTCAATTTCAAGGGATTTTCTTCCTCTCGTTTCCTCAAATAAGGCAATCACAACTGAGACGCTCTTCATCACATTTCGTCCAGGCCGAGAGGGTCTCATGGTCACAAACCCCCGTCGACAATGCCCACTGCATCGCCTCCTGTGGTAATTCTCACGAAAGGAGACCGCACGTGCAATCTGGGTGAACCCAGAAGTCGAAACTGTTCCCGGCCTGCGTTTTCGATGCCAACGAATTGAGGTCCAAGTCCTGATCGACCGCGCTGCTAGCATTGTTCTCTTCCTGGCACGGGCACTGCATTTGGCAGCGGCAGACAGCTTGAGTTGAGAACAGGACCTTGGTAGGCGCCCTGTCGAACTTGTGACACTTGCGAGCTTGAGAGGCGTCGCCGCTTTGATCTGACGGTGAACCGTCCCAGCTTAAGATTGTGCCTATTGACGAATGCTTGGTTAGTTGGGAACTTTGGCCCTCCAGGCACCCTGCCATTGTCCGTGAGCCTGAACTGGCTGCAGTGCTCCCAGTCCTTACCACGGCATCGGGTCGCACTCTAATTGCTGTATAATGAATGAGGGTAAGCAGCGCTGTGAACCCCTCCGAATCTACCAACAGAGTTGGGGGTAACACCTCGACAACATATGGTTGATTTCGCCTGGGCGTCAGACCTTAAGCCGACCGGAGCGCAGATCGACCCAAAAGCTTCCCCCAGCTCGCCCTCGATTGTCCATCTTGAAAACTGCAATCCAGATCGGGCGCGATCCTCTCCAAGACCACTAGGCCAGGGCTGATGAGCGACTGCACATGACCTGGGATTGCGTTACCCCACCATTTATGACAGATCAAGGGAGCGTCTTGCGACTCTTGTCTCCGACGACCTGCTCACGCCTCTGTCGCGAGTGGTAATAATTGCCTGGCTATGGTGATGGATGTGAGGGGCCCCACGAAGGAAGTGAGCTTTCGGCAATTCATGCCTCACGAGGCACAACCCGCAAGAAGCGCCAGTTGGGCATTCATAATGGGAGTCATCTGTCCTTGATGCTTTTTCCCTCTCATTTCCTTCCATGTCCTTTGCCTGTGAGGCTCCACCACACTCTGAGAAGACAGCAGAATCGAGATTTTGACTGCGGCGAGATCCAGGACTCTCAATGGCTCCCTCAGAGGTGGGAATCATCGCCTGGATCCAGGTTTGGGGTGTTGGGGTGATCTATCACTTTCCGGCTTAAGGACAATTTGAGAAGGAGGGTGGGATTATTCAGAAATAGATCTCCCTGGCACCCCTCCACTATCGCACCCCCAAATTGCAAGCTGACGCCCACAGCCCTGGGGTGTCTGGTTAGAGTCCCATGTTTCCTCACTGACCACCGGCCGAGAAAACAACACCGTCTCCGTTGGAGGACACCGTTATGGATTGGGTCTGCACCCGTCTATGAAACCGTGTCCCGTGATGCCGTGATGATGCCGGAAGGCTGAGACGCCGCGACAAGGGTCACCCCCGGCTGGGGGCACCCGAAGTTTTTGGTTGCCCCCAAGGAGTTGTGATCTCTATCTTTTTTCGTGAAGCAGGGAAGAGATGCAAAATGTGATAGATTTCAAAATGGGAGGAAACAAGACTTGGCTGGGAGAAATTTTGGCGACGGAGGTTGCTGTGAAACACGATTGAGCAAGCTAGCACGGCGCCGGAGCCGTTTGAGCAACTCCGTCCAGCTAATGGGGAGGTGCCGTTGCCCGATATCGCCCGGTTGACCAAACCCGAGAGCCACCCGGCGTCACAGCGCCGGCCGTCGAAATGCTGTACGCAGTACGTAGAAGGCCCCGGAGCCCAAGTTCAACATCACTCTGTGTGAGTGTATTCGCATGTACGGAGTAGGGGTAGAGGAACCTGATCTTTCAGGGTCCCCGGCCATGATTGGCGAGCTTGCTTCAACTCTAAACGAGACAGCGAGCGGCCCGGACAAGACAACCGAGGGCCTAGAGGACCAGGAAGGGAACCATATCCTCACTGAACGGGCCAAGGCGGCAGAGTTGTAGCGGAGGCGGAAGTCCCATGTGCTTTTCAGGCGTTTCTCTTTCTGTCCATCAATGGTGCCTTGAGCATGATCCATAACAAGCGTCCGCAGGTGAAGCTTGCTGAGACCAAGAACCCCCACATTACCGTCATGGCATCCCGCTCTGGATGCCGGGATTTTCGATATCATCTAGCAGCAGGACACCATTGCCATGTATAGCCGTGGCCTTGGATCCAAAATAGACAGCGGTACGGGCACTCCTCCATATGACCGGGTTTGAGGGCTGCTAAGATGCAAGCAGAGCTGGCCTTGTTCCTTGTCTTAAGATCTGACTGGTTGTGTGCCTTGCTTTGCGCTCAGCGCAGCTGTTTTGTTATCCGCCAGGAATGACGAGGATTTAGGTCCCAGGGACTCGACTCAATTTCGAGTGCCGAACTCTGTCAACCCAGGATCCTAGAGAGCGGCTAGGACGGGGGCCGGCATGGGCTGCGAGACGTCCCTGATGACTTCTTTTGTCTTGTGAGAATTCTGCCTCTTCCGGAGAGAAGCCCTGTCCGGCCAGGAACTGGTGGGCGGCATCGCGTGCATATTGTCGTGCTCTCTTGGGATGCATGGCCACGCTTGGGGATTGGCCCGCGTCTCAGTGCACAAGAAAGGCATCTTGAATCTGTGATTGAACAAATCGGAGATGCATGATCCTAGCTCGTGGGCCGTGAACGCAATCGGAAGACCCCTGGTCGTTGGCCTCCCAGGCTACTCACAAGCTGCTTGTCGCCTAGGAGCGGAGCTGAAGAGAGGGCACAGGGACGACACGCCCTGTGGCTAAGCCACGCCCCTACCCTGGTCGACCTGAGAGGCGCATTCACACAACACTTTTCGAGGTGAGGAAGAGGCTTGTTGTTGGAGGCTATTCGACAGTTGTGGGATGTAGGAGGGCAATTTCAACAATGGAGCGCAAAAAGCTGACACCGGATATTGACCGGAGAAGAGAAAGAATGGCCACGCGCACAGAAGCCGGTCAGGGTCGTCGGCAACTCTGCATCTCGAGGCGTCTTATTCTTATTCGTGCTGGGATGGTGATGGTTTCCTGGCGCCTCTAACAGACGATGTTTGCAGTGTTTGTTTCTGAAGAATTGGCGGCGGCTGGCTCGGGGAGCCAGGGGCCTGCCTCGTTTGATTGTCTCTTGGCCCAAATGGAAGCTGCCAGGCACCTCTCCTTCAGGTTGGAAACGGGCAGATGAGAGAAGGAGCAACGAGACAAGGGAACTAGACCAAATCGAGGATTCAATGGGTTGCTCTCAATGCGTCCCAATTGGGGTAAGGCAGGCGCAGCGTGTTTGGAACGTCAAGTGCACGAGACGACGGTAGGAGCGAACGGCGGACAACAGGGCACCGTTTACTCCGTACACTACACCACATACCTAATGAACCAACCCAGCGTTTTAACATCCACCAAAGCCAAGGATCCATGAACCATTGGCTAAGGACCTGAGCTTGTTCGGTTCAGCTTTGGGTTAACCAGCTCTCCCGGTTTGTCTTGTCTTGTCTTGCAACGGCTACTCTACCCTTAAGACTTTAGTGCTGCGGAGCCAACGCTGGTCCAACGCTTGACCGTTGTGTTTGCGTTTCTCCCGAGCAGCCAGCCCAACGCGAGCCCTTCTAGCGCCGCTCCTGAACAGTCAAACAGGAGTCAGGGGTTCTAGCGGAGGCGCCTCAAGCGACCACGGCGACTTTTGCCATCGTGTCTCATGGTGAGCCTCTCCAAGCATACAGCGGACGACGCCTCATGGTGAGAATGGAGTCGACTCCACGACGATCCACCGCCTCACAGAGGCCAAGTGAGGCGGTCGTGCGGCGTATACGCAAGGGATTCGGTGTTGCTGGCCTCACAATGATAGCCATGAGGATCAGCTCCAGCGTTTCCTCCTCGCTCGGAACAACCCCGCATAGCACAGCGCACCATAACGGCTGCCAGAGTCAGAGGAAACGGTGCAGGGCCAGACTTGCTCTGCCCGCTTGACGCCGGGCGACGGGATCATCGGGCCCGCACCGCCAGGAGGGTCTGCCCACAGCGGAAGCCGCCGTCAACTTGTAGGCGGCGGAGAGAAACCAAGGCTCGAGAACACGGCGCCGTCGAGCGGATCCAACGTCTGGTTTCGCGGTGGAGGCGACTCCCGAAGCAGCTGATGACGGTGTACTCGCTGCTGGGACTGATGACTGATTGGGGCAATACGATACAGTTCATACGTCTGCGCGAGGATGTCGCATTGTGGTTCATGTCAGCACCCCGAGCACCACAGTCACCACTCTGTATCAAACGAATTATCAGATACCTGGCCTGGGCGGCTGAGCACTTTGACCCTCTGCGTCAACCCAGGCAAAACGGAGCTGTCATTGAGCTGACAAGCTCACAACGGTGCCAGCTGCCAACGTAATGCCGACACCAACAACCGGCACCAACAGCCGGGCGCTGAAGCTCACAAGCCCAGCACCGGCAGCGTCCGGCCTGGGCGAGGCCTTGATGGAGAGGAAGAAAAATTTCGAGATTGGATACCAGGCCCAGGGATTGCCCTGGAAGCTCCTCGTCCATGACCGCCCCTGACCTTACACGCCCCCTCCACCATCGTCCAAGCTCCAAGCTCCCCCAGCACCGGCGCCTTTTTTAGCGTCTCAAGACCCTTGTCAAGATCCCGCGTCCCAATGCCACACCCACGTCCCTTAAACTCGACTTCACATCTTTGAGGTGGAAAAGAAAGCATCTCCAGACATGCGATCTTAGGGGTCTTGCACGCCGGGAACACGGCAAAAGCACTGAATTCAGAGGGATTGACATCGTTCAAGCTCTGTGTTTTATCAAGGGGACATGGGACGGACTATTCCGTCCCAAAATCGGCTTGATTGGGGAAGCCCGGCCGGAGTCGCTGTGACTGAGCAAACGACGGGTATTGAGGCAACAGAGAGGCCAATTCAGCACGTCGAGGGACTTTCTGGGGGAGGGGCCCCCTGCTGAGATTCTCTTCCCAATGTCTCATCTGCGGCTACGAGGTCGCCAGACTCACTATCAGAAAGGAAGAAGAGACAGCTCTCTCGCGGCCCAGTCTCGACATAAAAGCAAGACATGGGCCGGCCTGTCGTTTTCTCCCCAAAGCCAAGCCTCTTGGTGACATCCTGGCCCCCTCCTTGATCAACTTGCAGCGACCCAGAAAACTCCATCTTGACCCTGGCTTTGCCGTCTTGACTAGGTCGACATCCCCATCCACCCCCCTGGTCCACGCCTGGTGCCCGCCAGTGGGGGGTTTTTGGACCTTACAGTCCACAACCCAGTCCAGCATTATGACGAGACCTGGATCACCTCTCTCTCACATCCCGGAGCCTGGTCACAGAGGGTACTAGACTTCGAAGACCCGCCTTGGAGAGGATCTCCGGGCTTTACCGCTCGATTGGCTCCAAGAGATTTTGACCCTTGTCGCACATCAGTGTGCCTTTCGCAATCCCATGGGATATATGTACTTGTGCCTCGCTCCCCAACTTCTTAACCATCCAGTTGATCTTGTTTCACCCAGGACTTCCTCAGCCACTTCAAGAGACTCCTTGCGCCATCAACCCTCCTCTCTTCTCATACATATATCCTCTCTACTCTTCACTTTGATACCAAGGCATTTCGAATCCGGTCTCACCTCGGCACCAATCCGCCTCTCAACACGCACAAGTTTCCCTACCAACACGAGAAGAACTCTTCTTGTGTCTCTCTCCGGGAACCAATTCGACATCGCAACCTGTCGGTCTTGCTATTGAAGCAAGACTGACTTGAACCGGCAAACTGGCCCTCGCAGCTCAACCCACGGGCGCCCCTAACTGGGGACGCTGGCCACAGCAGCTCTCTGGAGACTATACCATGATGGAGTCACCGTCCATGCTTCCCTTTGACTCTCGAACCACCACCACCGCTCCTCTTCAGCGACCCATTATGGCACCCTACATGCTTCCTGGCTCCTACAGCTCCGCGCCCATGACCAGCCTCACGGCGCCGCACTACCAGCCTCCACACCCGTATCAGTTCGGAGGCTACCACGGCCCGCCTACTCCTCCCCATCACTCCTCCCCATTCAAGGTTGAATATCATGACCGGCGACCAGCGGGACCCGACAGCGACAACGGCCGAGTCCCCTCCTACTCTCGGGATACGAAGTACACCTATTCCGAGCAGGCGCCGTCTCCTGCGCGAAGCGACTCACAGGCCTCTACTACGCGGTCCATGCCTACCAACCCAACGCTTAACTCCAAGACCATCACATCCAACGAGACTATCAACCCGGAACACCAGGTCAACTTTGACACTGAAGTGGACGAACTAATGAAGGCTATCCAACGCAAGGCCGAGAAGGGTGGCGACGCCGGACATCAACCACTCACTCCTGGCATGTCGCCCGTCTCTGAAGCCAGTCTGGACAACCAAGGAACCCCTGCTCCCGCCGATGGCAAGCCGTCCCGGAAGCGATACGTTTGCAACGGACCCAACTGCAACAAGAGCTTCACTCAGAAGACCCATCTTGACATTCACCGTCGCACACACACTGGTGATAAGCCTTACGTGAGTATTGACCAGGTGTGTCTGGTATGAACCGCACTGACACGATGCCTAGGTCTGTACCTTTGATGGATGCAAGCTCACCTTTTCCCAACTCGGCAACCTGAAGACACATATGCGCCGCCACACTGGCGAGCGTCCCTACTCATGCGACAAGTGTGGCCGCAAGTTTGCGCAGCGTGGAAATGTTCGTGCCCACGAACAGACTCATCAAGGCCTTAAGCCCTTCATCTGCCGCCTGGATGATTGCAACAAGACGTTCTCACAACTTGGCAACATGAAGGTGAGAGTCTTTAATGCCCAGACGGAGTATGGCCGATGCTAAGACTTTGTTGCAGACCCACCAGAACAACTTCCACAAGAAGACGCTGAAGAACCTCACTTCGAGGTTCGCCCAAATCCTCAACTCGGGAGGAGAAGTTCCCGAGGCCGACCGTGAGCTCTTTGAGTACTTTGCAATCCACTACAAGAACAGCAACAAGGGCATCAAGGGCCGTGGAAAGGCTCGGACCGTCGCTGAGCGCAAGACCAAGACCTCACAGTCTCCTTCTGTCAACCCCAACACCGTCACTCCGCAATATCCTCTTCCTCAGATCCCTCCTACCCAGCAAATTCCTTCCCCTCACCAGGCACATGGCCTGTCTCACCCAGGCAGCCTCGCTGCCTACAGCATGAGCCGTGGCCACCCTAATGTCATGAACAACATGCCCCGCGAGTCCCACGCCGGCGGCTATGATATGTACGACATGCAAGGAGGTCACCACCACGTTCAGCCATCCAGCAACAATGGTATGCTGTACGAGGATGACCACGCGCGTGAGATAGGCTTCAGTGAGCGCATGTACTGAAGAATGGACGAGAATTCGGCGACAACAGCACTCGAAAATAACAACACACACACACAAAAAAAAAGGAATTATCATGGACTTTGACACGATTTAACTGCACTGGCTGCTTTTTTTTTTAACGAAAATTTACAACAGAACCAACGTGGGAGGGAAAACAGCGATTTTTTTTCTTTTAAAAACCATAAACTCGAAAACGGACAGGTGTTTCAATTGGAGTCAAAAAAGAAACGATCTCAAAAAGAGTCCAACTTGGAAGGGGGGTTCAAGTTTTGTTTTCTTGGTCGGATGTCTGAACACAATGCAGGGTATTATCCCACGAGGTTGGCCCCATTCCCTTTCTGCGCCTGATACCAATCATTGTTATTCCCCTTACACCTGTCTACGCCTCTTCTGAACAAGAAGAGGTATTGCCCTTTTAATCGTTGATTTTTGGATTGGAGCGTTTGTTGGATTGGTCATGCAAGGGAGAAAAGTGGGCGGGTGGCTCGACTTGCGGTCTCTCTTAGAGATCTGCTCATTGACGATATGATCTGGACTCGGTGCTCAAGGAAAAAGCGGTCCCATCCGCAGGGGAACGGTATTCTGCGCATTTTCTGGTTTCTCGTGTTTGTTTTCTCCTGTATGATGGCTCGGTGTGCGCAGCGGATATCTGGTTGAGTTTTTTTTTTTTTTTTTTTTTTTTTTTTTTTTTTTTTTTTTTTTTTTTTTTTTTTTTTTTTTTTTTTTTTTTTTTTTTTTTTTTTTTTTTTTTTTTTTTTTTTTTTTTTTTTTTTTTTTTTTTTTTTTTTTTTTTTTTTTTTTTTTTTTTTTTTTGGCAAAAGGATTCGGACTGCATCAAAGGTTTCTAGACCTTACTGGAGGGCTGGTGCATGGGTATTGGAGTTTCTAGACTCATGAATGGGGAGCATTTGGGTTGAGTGGGAAGCAGGAAAAGGCGAGCGTCGCCTCGGCGTCGGGACTCAGTAGATCTGATTGAAATTCTAGTAAACAACTTGAAAGCAAAAGCATCTCCCCTATCGCAACCAGTGAGCCAACATGAACATCTCGATTATGAAAAGCCACCACGGAGATAAGCGGGGAGTTTTTCTCGACGTCTTGGGAGTTCCTGGTTCCTCTTTTCCCCTGTAGACTTCTTGACTGGTCGATCAGCCTTCGGAGACAAGCAGCCGACCGCCTCTGGAGAACTCGAGAACGACCAGAGGCCTGGGAGCGATGGCGACGGAGCTAACCCATGAATAATGGGTGGGCAAAAACTCGGCCAGAAAAAGAAATGCCGCAAGGTTTGGACGGCAGTCATGCAAGCCTCCGCCGGGCACATGATCGGGGATGGGTATCTACAACGGAGGGTCTACACTACTGCTCGTGGCCACGCTGTTGGTATTGAATGCAACAGTGAAAGGCACGTTTGCTAGTTGGAAGGGGGGGGGGGGGGGGGGG
>JAVIXY010000001.1:710277-791870 GCA_033030565.1 Fusarium nematophilum
GGGGGGGACGCAAGTGTGAAAGCGGGTAGGCGAGCAAGAGTGATGCCCAAGCTCTCGGGATATTGGGCTGCCCCCCAAACCCTCCCCAAGAGTCGATAGAAGTCGCTGGATCCTGGCTTAGCCTTTGGTAAGGGCCTTTAGTAACTCGGGCTAGTTCCAACTTATCGTTTCTCTCGTGGCAGAGGCTGACATTCTGACGTCTCCGTGGGGGGCTGCCGAGTGAGAGGGGGGGCACGTTTGTCGGAATGGAGGGGGAGGAGGGGGAAGTAGTTGACGACAAACGCGATAGGGAGTTTCAAGAGTTGGAAGAGGGGTAGGCGCTTCTCACGCGGACTCGAGGACTCGACGAGGCCATGGACGAGTGACGCGAGTATGTCGTCTCAGGCCCTATCCCGGGGCCGCTATCTCAGCCACGAGCAGTCTCTCGTCTCCATATCTAGACCTGTTCGTCTGTTTGCGAAATGCGCTCGCTGCCAGAGGGTGCTGAACCCGGAGGCCTGTATGGAGTCCGCAGCATGTAGTATATACTGCACACTCTGTAGATTGTACTGCAGTCCCCTCTCTTCTAGTGACTGGGGCTTGATCGACAACAACCACGCCCCCCCCCCGCCCTCGTCCAAGATTCACCGCCCCCTGGCTACTTCTCAAGAGCATGGTATATAGAGCATGGGAGCCGACGAGAGGGATCGACCCTGCACGTACAGCCTCGTTTTTGCTTTGGACGGCCGCGGGTGACCATGTGGTTGTCTCGTTGAGATCTGCAATAAGAGCGCTCACCGCCGACGACGACGTTGCAACAGGACGGGCCGTTATGCCGCCCTTTGTCCCCAGAGGCGCAGAGAGGGTTCCCGATGCTGGGGGTGCAGAAATGCAGGCCTGGCATGCAAGCGGGCGGTAGTTTGCCTCCACAAAGGTCTGTGGTTATGCTGTGCACGTACATTGATTGCGCATGTCCTGTAGATGCAAGATGGGGTTCTGCTCAAAGCGATCGATTGTATGTACGGAGTAGGCAGTAATGCGCTAGACTGGATACCGTGTCTCCATGCCCCCTCTCCCACAGCTACGGCGTGCAAGAGGTAAGTACAAACATACATGTAGCCCTGTCAAACTCGGTCGCAGGGCTGGCTGAGGCGGGGCGTTTCATCCGAGTGGCGAGGCAGAGAGCAGGCGATGAGAAGACGAGAGTGGTAATGGCATTCGGCAGCAGCGCCAGGAGCGCGATGCGGATGGGGGATGCGCGCGCGCGCGCCTGTATGCGGAGAGCGCTGCTGGCCCCGTTGAGACCTGAATCCTGCCTGAGACAGGCTTGTAGGCTTGCCCGCTCAAAGGACTTGCTGTGTGGGCAGGACAAGAGTATTTTCATGCACTTCATCTCCCATCCCCCAACAACTTGATGCAAGGGAGTTGGGCTGCCTGCAGATGGGAAATTCTTCAAGAGGCGCCGAACGACTGACCGACCCGTCGTCCTTCATGCGAGGTCACGAGAACCAAGGCCTAACCTCCGTGCAGCGTCGAGACAAACAGGATGCTGTCACCGCTCTGAATCTCGTAGGCCTCCTCACCCTCCAGCTCCCAGTCTGCATCGTTGATCAGAACTAGGATGCCTGGCCGACTGTCGCCACAAACATCAGCCGCAGAACTATCGAAAAAAATGATTGACACAAAAGATGCGGTATCCTTGACCGACGCGATACCGGCACTTGCAGCATCGCAGGGGGAGTGGGTGTAGAGGAGGGCAAGGCAAATTTGCAAACGTAACTGAAGCGCATAGGGGCGGTGGAGGAGATGGCGGAGATGGCGGCCAAGACATACAGGTGGTTGTCCAGAACGAAGAGCTCCTTGCGAGAGTCTTCCATGACATTCTGACACAAGTGGTCTATCAGATATGCAATGCTGGCAGGCTTGCCATCCTGGTCGACGGCCGGAATCGCCAGAGGATGGTGTCGCTTGTTGGAGAAGAGCATCTCCAGGCCGCCACTGAAGTCCACAAAGGTTAGCTGGCGACCCTCCCAGTCGTAAGGAGAAAAAAAGCAACCAAGCCGAGGAAATTAGAGAAGAAGAAAAAACAAAAAAAAAAAAAAAAAGTCATCCGCAGGTCTATGTGGGAAGGGAGATGAGAGTGTCGGACGAGTATCAAGGACAGGCGTCCAACGCAGGAGAAGGCCTGGTGGACACTCGTAAAATGACAGGTGCCCAGGGGTGGCTCGGCGCGTGAATCGACGTGAAGCCGTAGAGTGACAGATCACAAAGTAAAAAAAGGTGAAACGAGGACGACTCACGAAAACTCGACGGCGATGTCGAGTTTAGGCAAAGAGGAGGATGGCGCAGCCATAGTGGCAGGACAAACTGGGAAAACTTGGGGCAGGTCGTGCTGCTTCTTTTGCCGCTGTCACGGATATGAGCGAAACGGTCGCCGCCGGCCGTTGTGCCTTTTATTTGCTTTTGTCGAGTGGGCGAAATGCCGAGACCTTGTTCCCGAAGATGCTGATGGTGGTGCCAAATGCGGTGGTGTTGTGGCCTCAGGACCGTTTATTTCCGCTCCAACAGCCCAGAATTGGACAACGCCAGATTGCCTTTACCAGGTGAATCAAAGATTGGAACAAAAGTAAAAGTAACAAGGAAGAGCTGGGGGAAAAAAACGTGGTGAATCGAGAGTGCCCACTTGAGCCTCTGCGGGAAGAAAAGTTATATTTGCTTTTCATCGTGTGGTGTTTCGAGCCACAAGCAGACCGGGAAAATGGATGACATAAGCAGCGTCTCGATCTCGACCTCAGGTCTTTGTAGCCAATCAGCATCCAAGAAGCACACTTTTTTCAGACTCATATTCACACCTCTAGGTATTTGCGACGGATATGAGAGAGATGGGCGCAATACCCGTCTCGATCGAGTACCTGTCGTCGGGGGCCAACCGGCAGACGGCCGTTGCTGACTGGAGTCGGAGCGGGATTCTTGCCTTTGGAGCCGATATCAACGTCGCCTTGTGGCGGCCCTCGGTCAGTATCCCAGATACCCTTTGATGCTTGTAAATTCAACATTTGCATCGGCATCTTTCCACGCATGAGTTTGCATAGAGAAGGCCTTGTGCTGACTGTGCTTCTGATTAAAGCTGGAACCTCCCAAGGGGATCAGCAGGCTCTTGAGCGGGCACAAGAGCACTGTCAAGGCCGTGGCTTTTCTCCCTGGCACAGACCAAGATGACAATGCCTACGTAATCTCAGGATCGGACGACAAGACCTTGATAGTATGGAAGGCATCAGCCAACGGAGAAGACTTCAAGCCCGTCCAAACCTCAGCCGATCACGCCGGTGCCATCAACTGCATCACGGTCTTGAGGGTTGAGGGTCGACGACAATGGATCATTGCAACCGGAAGCGCGGATGCTTCCATAAAAATCTGGAGCTTCGAGGATGATCAGCTCTCGCTGCTGCAGACAATCAAGACAACCCCCAAATACTTCCCCCTCTGCCTATCACTGAGCCACGTCGGCGTCGACAAGGATGTCTTCGTCCTCGCCTCTGCTGGCACTCGGGACACCGTCCAGATTCTCACCGCCGAAGTAAATGCAGACCAGATCCAGTTTGAAGTCCAGGCTACGTTGACTGGCCACGAGGGCTGGATTCGGTCCCTGAGCTTCGCCAGCGAAACGTCCGACTCTGATAGCGACTTGCTGCTTGCCTCTGCCAGCCAGGACAAGTACATCCGCATCTGGAGAATACACCAAGGCAAAGAACTCCCTGCCATGACTGCGAGTGGCTCCGACCCATCAAGCGATGCCTACCTCCCGGGCAAGTCCCCGTCGAACAAGGCCCACAGGCTCAAAGCAGCTGGCAAAGACTTCTCGGTCACCTTCGAAGCCCTCCTCCTGGGCCACGAAGATTGGATCTACAGTGCGCGCTGGCACAGGCAAGACGATGGGAAGCTGCAGCTCTTGTCTACGTCGGCGGATAACTCGCTCGCTATCTGGGAGGCAGACCCCGGCTCTGGAATCTGGGTCAGCATGGCAAGGCTTGGCGAGATTAGCAGAGAAAAGGGTGCCACAACAGCCACTGGCAGCACGGGTGGTTTCTGGACGGGCCTGTGGTCCCCTGATGGCAAGTCTGTTGCCTGCCTCGGCCGCACCGGAAGCTGGAGACGATGGGAGTATGCCCCCTCGGAGGACTCGTGGCGACCATGCGTTGCCATCACAGGACACACAAGAGCCGTCACCGGCATCACGTGGGCTAAGAGCGGCGAGTATCTCCTGTCGACGAGTTCGGACCAGACTACCCGGCTTCACACGCACTGGAACAGGCCGGGGGACGAGACATGGCACGAGATGTCCAGGCCGCAGATTCACGGCTACGATCTCAACTGTATCGACTCCCTTGGGGCCTCCCAGTTCGTGTCGGGGGCCGACGAGAAGCTCATGCGAGTCTTTGGCGAGCCAAAGGCGGTTGCCTCGATGCTCAACCGCCTGGCGGGTATTGGAGGCAACGTCGATATCAAGGCCATGCCAGATGCGGCCAACATGCCTGTGCTGGGACTGTCCAACAAGGCCATTGATGCCGTGGACGACGACCAGGAGATCCAGCCGGTCGACGACCGCGACCGGGAAGCGATGGATCCCGCCTCGGTGGTGAAGAAGTCACAACTCGAGATTGACCATCCCCCTTTTGAGGAGACCCTCTCTCGGCATACCTTGTGGCCGGAGACGGAGAAGCTCTACGGCCACGGCTACGAAATCTCTTGTCTAGCTGCCAGCCACGACGGCTCGCTCGTTGCCAGCGCCTGCAAGGCCAGCTCGACGAACCACGCAGTCATCCGTCTCTTCGAGACAACTCGATGGACCGAACTCCGGCCGCCCCTGACCGCCCACTCGCTCACGGCCACACGCCTTCGTTTCTCGACCGACGACCAGTTCCTCCTGAGCGTCGGGCGCGATCGCCAATGGGCCGTCTTTGAGCGCGCCCCTGACGAAGAAGCTGCGTACAAGCTCCTTCAGATCAACCCGAAAGGCCACACCCGCATGATCCTTGACTGCGCGTGGGCGCCTGCTCCACCCACGGCACCCGTCTTTGCGACGGCCGGCCGTGACAAGCAGGTCCGCATCTGGGCGGCTAAGCCTGGCGAGGATGGAAAGCTGAAGTTCTCTCAGGCGGCCGCCATCCCGTGTGCTTCGCCCGTGACATCGGTCGACTTCCTCCGCCAGACGGTCAACGGAAGGTTTGTTCTGGCGGTTGGGACGGAGCTCGGCCGGCTCATCTTGTGCCTGATTAAGGAGGACGGGACTGATATTGTTGAGAAGCCAGCCTGCAAGGAGTAAGTGTCCCCCAGCAGCAGTGCCCCTTGTCAGGGGGGTATTTGAAAGCTAACTTTACATCCTAGTTACTGCTTGCCCAAGGCGGTTCTCCAGCTTGCCTGGCGTCCCATTGCCAGAGACGGCGCGGACCGCCCGTTTGAGGTGGCTATTGCAGGAGAGGACAGCTCGCTCAGGGTGAATGCTTTCAGTCAGGGATATCTTCAGGTGCCTACTGACTCATAGCAATGGAATTGTCTTCTCACGCAGTAACCCGTGAAGCCAACGTGCGTGATATTTGGTATCACTTTCACCGAAACCCCAACCATGGTGATATTCCGGGAACGGACAATCCTAGCAACTGCTGCTTGTGGGCCACCGTGTGGTTGTAAAGTGTATTATCATTAAGCCGAATATTGGCCAAAGGTGTTGTAGATCTGTATGCATGATATCGTAACGCCAATCGAACCAGCCCCTCTATCTTTGGCCTCGCCGTCCTGGGCTCGTCCAATTCCTTCCCCACCCGTGTATATCCAATACTCTTAAAGCTCGACTCGTTCAGATCTGACCGGTAGAGAAAAAAAAACCCCCCCAGCCAGATCTATAGCTCCCTCACCACCGTTTCGACCGTCTCCTTGGCCACATCCACCGCGGTCCCCTGGAGCGCGCTCGCCGACATATCCCTGACGACCTCGTGCACCGCCTCCGCGACGTCAATGTGCTCTCCGTTGATATAGTACCAGGCGCGGCCGAGGAGGAAAGAGATGTGATGCGGGAGATAGAGGCACGCGGCGATGAAGGTCAGACTGAATAGGAGGAAGACGATGGAGCCTAGATGGAGCGACCGGTCAGTCAATTGGCAGAAAAAAAGAGGGCATTGGGAGGGGAGGGGAAAGGTAGAGGAGACGCGTACTGAAGAAGAACTTCTCCCAAGGCGTAAACATGTACACGCTAAAGGTGACCTCGAGCTGGTACTGCTTGAGGCTCAACCACCTCCGAAACGACCCAAAACCCGACATTTTGTATCGACGCGCACTAAGATGATGCTTTTGAACTTTTCGAGGTGGAAATTCGCTACGGAAGCCGTGGCAGCGTGAGATGAAAAAGGAATTCGTACGTAGTTGTGATTTTTGGTGAGCAGAATTTCGCGGTTATAGTTCGAAGAGAATGAAATCCAGGAGAGAGTTGAAACGGAGCGCGGGAAACGGCCGGCGGAGAATAGAATGGCAGGACCCTCAGCGCACCGACGCTCCCGAAATTTGGTTCCGCAGGGTTGCCTCCCCGCGGCGAACAGGGGGGTTGTGGCTTCCCTTCCCACTGATGGGTGACACACGCGACATGACTGCGGCAGCGTGGGTCCGGCTGTGGCTTGCTCGTGGCACAGAAAGGTTGCACGTACGACGCACAGCCTTGTGCCGACCTCAGACGTCGAACTCTTAACACGACAGAGAAATTAGAGGACGGCCGTTACGCAACTTTCTGGCGAGTTTTGTCCTGACTCGACCTCTCAAGATTACAGATTAGCGAGGGATTAGCTACGATATGGCACCATCATGATGTTCCACTCCCTTCTCCGATCTATCCGTTCTTGCTCTCACGTCTCGCCTTTCGCATCGTCCACCCGCAGCTTGACCAGCACTTCTATATCCCTCGCCAAGGCTCTCCCTCCACGACCCAAGCCTCCTCCCGAGTCCGAGATCGAAGAGTCATATGTCAAAGGAAGCGGTCCGGGCGGCCAAAAGATTGTACGCTCTCCCTTCAACGGCAATCTACTTCCTCCTCCTCCGAACACCGGTGAGACGATATCAGCTGGCTAACGTCGCTCGTTCACGTCACAGAACAAAACCAATTCGGCCGTCCAACTTAAACATGTCCCAACAGGCATCGTCGTCAAGTCTCAAGCAACGCGATCACGCGACCAGAACCGCAAGCACGCCCGCGAACTCCTCGCCCAGCGCATAGACGTGCTGCGCAACGGGGATCAGAGCCGGTCGGCCATTGTGGGCCAGGTCAAGAAGAAGAAAGCCGCTAGCGCTGCCAAGAAGAGTCGCCGGAAATACAAGAAGCTCGAGGACGAGAAAGCCGCAGCGGAAGATGATGCATCTGCCGAGACTGGCTCAGTCGGCAATCCCACAGTTGTAGACGGCACCCCGATGCATCACGTCCACCACTCCCATGATGTCGCTCAACACTCAGATACTCGAGACAAACGAACATGATCACTCCCAGAAGTGGTCCTCTCATGATTTACACGATTTACAGTCTCTTGTTTACATGGATTAGCTCGCTGGTCACCCAGGAAGCAAATGGAATCGTCATGTCATCACCTCGTTTCATTTCAACCAGGTCTAAGCGGAAAGTAAAGAAGTATTTGTATGATCAACCTCGGCTTCTACCCCTAGGCACGCATTACACGCGAAACTACAGCAAAGGGGCCATCACATCTCTTCGTAGCAAGCGCAACGCCCACCCTCTGGACCATGTCAAAAACTTTTCGTAAATATGAGATTCGACCGTGGTGCGCGCCAACCACCCAAGGCTTCGCATCCGTCGCCACCTCCATGATCTTGTCGTTGCGCGAGTGGGAGGTTTTGGTTTGTCGGTCGGTTCGCTTGCACAGGCCATCAGCACTTGGTTTTGAAACACTACACCGAGACCCAAATACACACCTTAGAAGCACTTGCGGTGAACGATCGAGGGACCGCTCTCGTCGTACTCCTGCTTGGAGATCCACATTTGCTGGAAGGTGGACAGAGAGGCAAGAATGGAACCACCGATCCAGACGGAGTACTTTCGCTCGGGGGGAGCAATGATCTTGACCTTCATGGAAGAAGGAGCAAGAGCAGTGATCTCCTTCTGCATACGGTCCGAGAGACCAGGGTACATAGTGGTACCGCCAGACTGGGCGCAAGTTAGAAAAAAATCATCATATCCGTCACTTCTTCAGCATTTCAGTCACTTACCATGACAATGTTGCCGTAGAGATCCTTTCGGACATCGACATCGCACTTCATGATGGAGTTGAAGGTGGTGACGTGGATGCCACCGCTCTCAAGACCAAGGACAGAAGGCTGGAACAGAGCCTCAGGAGCACGGAATCGCTCGTTGCCAATGGTGATGACCTGACCGTCGGGAAGCTCGTAGGACTTCTCGAGGCTGGAGCTCTGGGCGGCGGTCTGGATCTCCTGCTCAAAGTCGAGGGCGACGTAGCAGAGCTTCTCCTTGATGTCACGGACGATTTCTCGCTCGGCGGTGGTGGAGAAGGTGTAACCGCGCTCAGCCAGGATCTTCATGAGGTAGTCGGTAAGATCACGGCCAGCCATGTCAACACGGGCAATGGCGTGGGGGAGAGCGAAACCCTCGTAGATGGGGACAACGTGGGTGACACCATCGCCAGAGTCCAGGACGATACCGGTGGTACGGCCGGAGGCGTACAGGGACAGGACGGCCTGGATAGAGACGTAGAAGGCGGGGGCGTTGAAGGTCTCGAAGACGATCTGGGTCATCTTCTCACGGTTGGACTTGGGGTTGATGGGAGCCTCGGTGAGCAGGACGGGGTGCTCCTCGGGGGCGACACGCAGCTCGTTGTAGAAGGTGTGATGCCAGATCTTCTCCATGTCGTCCCAGTTGGTGACAACACCGTGCTCAATGGGGTATCGCAGAGTCAGGATACCACGCTTGGACTGAGCCTCATCACCGACGTACGAGTCCTTCTGACCCATACCAATCATGATACTGGAGCTCCGTCAGTCTCCGACTGCAAAAAGAGAAGGGGGGGGGGATCTGTCGCAATGATCAAACTTACCCATGGTGACGGGGGCGACCGACAATGGAAGCTATATCGTGCATTAGCACGGGCGTGGTGGATGGTGGATGCGCCGCCCGAAAGATGCGATATCATCAGGCCTTTGGGCGCACCCAGGTTGAGAAGTGGGGTACTCACGGAAAACAGCTCGGGGGGCATCATCACCGGCGAAACCGGCCTTGCACATACCCGAACTACCATCGAGTCAGCCATCATGAGTTCAAATCACAGTTGCTCAGCACACGTATGGACACGAAAAGCCTTGTGCATCGACGCTGAGGCCGTTGTCGGGCATCGGACGATGCGGTGGCATCTCCGGCCAGGGGGGCGCAGGAGGCGGGGAGGTAGGCAAGAGGTCGGTGAGACAGGCGGGACAGGCGGGGGAGCTTACCCATTGTCGATGACGAGGGCGGCGACTTCTTCTGTACGAGAGGAATAGAGTCAGCGATGGTTCAGAGATGCATCTCGAGATACCCAGAGCGGATTGCATCGGGTCCGACGATGCAACGGCGCGACATGATGCGACGTACCCTCCATGGTTGTGGATTACGGTGTGTGATATGGGAAAGCTGTCCAGAAACGGGATTAGCGGCCAAGATTCGAGAAGGAAAAAAGAGAGCGAAAAGGAAACGAGAGAGCAGGATGCGAGGCTCGCAGACGGGGGGCGAGAGCAGTCTTACGGGAAAGAGACGTTGATGGGAGGAGACGGAGTCGGGGGGAAGAAGAGTTGAAGAGAAGTGGTTTGAATGGGAGAGGGAAGAGATGGGATGGAGAATGGGAGGGGGGAAAGGAGACAAGTATCGCCGGGCGACGCTGTCACAAGAAAGTTGTGGGCGGGCCCCGAATTGCTGAGGTGGACACTTTGGGGACCAGGGGGGGCAGAGACCGCCTGCCAGAATTGGGTAGGGGAATTGGGCGGAGGAGGCACAGGAGAGCTGGGAAGAGGGCGGCAGAAAAACCAGGGAGTGGCTTGCCGCTTTTACTGATTGGCTCGTGGCGGCCGTAGTGCAGTGGTTGCTCTGAGCGGGCTGCCCTCAGTGGTTGCAGCCGATCCGATGGTTGATTATGGTAGCGGCCGTAGCGGTGGCTGGGAATGGAAGGGCTCTCTCACTTGGTGCTCGCGATAACGAGATGGTTGCGAACAAGGCGGTGGGTGATGTCTACCACTTACTGTCTTTCACAGGAGGTAATTCAAGGATAGATGTATGTTTTCGGACGTGTGTGTGCGTCCACTATTGATTAACAGATCGCCCCCGGATCCCGCTGTCATGGTTTTTATCTCCCGTCCATCTCTGCTGCGCGAGGTGACGTCGTCAGCACAAGCTCGCATCCACCGCCACGCGGGCTTGCGACGACGTCAGCTAGGGAACTTTTTTAATGCTGTAGCCTTTGAGGCTTCTTTCAATTCTGCTCTTGGCTCCTCGGCCGCGGGCCCGCGGGGAGGTTCACCATGATCGCGCACCAACAACTGGTTTCATAAATAAAGTCACCCGCTTCAAGGACATGCCAGCCATGGCCAGGCATCCGGCGAAATCACTGCCATGGCACCATCGTCAGTAATGGGCGCCGTCTCAGGACGGAGTCGCTTCCGTCAGCCCCAGCCACGCGCACCGTGGAAGATTCCTGATGGTGTCTCTGTGTCTGATCCCCCCAACGGGCGTTGAGGCAACGGAGTTTGATACGGCGAGGCATATGGTTTGTCTCCATCTCCAGTCCTACATCCGATGGACAGACGGCAGAGACTAGGACGACAGACGGCTCCCTTGAAAGGAGGGCTGGAATCGACGGGCGGTCCAAATCTTTTGAGATGCTTGGCAGATTGGGACCGCCAGTTCCCAGCTCTCAGCTTCCGGGTTCCCAATCCATAATTAGCATCTGCGGCTAATTAACCGCACCTTGTTCGACTGCGTTACGCGGAGGCGGTTGTTTTTCTTCGCGAGCTGGCTGGCTGCTGACGCGAAAGCCACCCGAAACAACCATGACCACGCGTGGATCTCCACCGTTCATGTTCATCAACTAACAAGCTCTCTCACCCACCGCTTCCGACTGGCCAAGCAGGCATCCCCATTCTGCTTCCGGCTTATTGTGCTGCGGGTGGCCACGGATTGCGTTGCTATCTCGCCTCCTATTTCTCATCAAACTCCGTCGGATTGATGCCTCATCAGCGTGGCGGAACTCCACCTATCCGCCATTGGCATCATGGTCCCTCTCAATCGAGACCATACCCAACCGTTGTAGAGAGAAGCTTCTTTGAAGTCAGCCTGTGCGTGATCTCCTCTGCGTGATCTCCTCTTGCCAACAACTTCAACACCGGTCCATTGCCTCCTGAACCACTCCGTAGACAGCCTCTTCATCGCCTCTTCTCGCCTAAGAAATTTGCATCTTTGCAATTGAACCCCTGTGCCCTTTGCCCCTGGCCCAGCCAACCGGGGAAATCCACCCAGCCAGTGACAAGTGAGCTAGGGAATAGCTTCGCTTGCTAGAAACGGGGACTCCGCCGGCCTCGGCATCCTTGGACAACGCAAAAATTCCCACCAGGCTGCATCCGTTCCAGAGCTAAAAGGAGAAGGCTGCAGCCTTGGGTCCCTTTTTCGCATTCTCCAGGCAGATGCCGTAATTCTTCCTCGCATTGAGATAGACGCGCGTCCACCTAACCGCGCGAGTCTTGGTGGTACTCATGGGAGCCGGTTTTGTGCGTTGGCTCTTTCCTTGCCCTCCACTCACTTTCACTGAATTTTTTTTTTCTGGCCGTGCCTCCCGTCTCGCTTTCGCTCCTCGGTCGCAAAAGCAGCGATGAGGGGCAGCCATGCAAAGGTGGGGCAACTTGCTGAGCTGGAGGGGAGCTATGATGAAATCCTCCCTTGCCCACGTTGGACTGCCATCACCTGAAAACCGGTGCCTTTGAGTTGCAAAGGCGTTGTCGGAGTAAAAGCACGAAGTACTTGTGAGACGATTTGCTAGAAACGAGCAAGGGCCGTTGTAATACAATATTTGAGATCCAAGGCCATGATATCAAATAGAAGCAGTCTACAAGTTAGTCGGCACCCGGAGAATCGAATCTTCCTGACTGAAGCCATAAACAATGAGCTAGTCTGTTTATGGAATAGAGTCTTCTTGAAGATTCCAGAACGGGCAAATTCTCGTCATCACGGTTGGCCAGTCTGGTTCAAAATTCGGAGTGCAGATATCAAACCTGTAAACAGCAAACTTCTCAAAAATTTGAAACCCAAGAATTTCAATCACAACGCGCAAGGCCAGAAACCTACGTCGTGATCCCGCCAACATGGATGACAAGCGTCTCAATGAGCTCCTCAAATGGAGCATCGAAAACTCCGACACCACCAAAGCCGACCCCAGTGCCCAGCCGCCCACCACAGACCTCACACCAGAGCTCATGGCATCCCTCATGGGCGGCCCCTCCGACGCAGACCTCATGAAGGCGTCCATGGAAATAATCACCTCCGACGATGCCGAGCAGGTCACCCTCGACGACAAGCTCATTGCCTTTGACAACTTTGAGCAGCTCATCGAGAGCCTCGACAACGCAAACAACATCGCCAACCTCAGCCTGTGGACCCCGCTCCTCGAGCAGCTCAAGCACGAAGAGCGCGAGATGCGCAAGATGGCCGCCTGGTGCGTCGGCACGGCGGTTCAGAACAACGAGCGCACCCAGGAGCGCCTGCTAGCCATGGGCGGGCTGCCGCAGCTCGTGCACCTGGCCACCCATGACGGCGAGCATGTCGATGTGCGTCGCAAGGCTGTGTATGCTCTGAGCTCGGCGGTGCGAAACTACCAGCCGGCCATGGACGTTTTTGCCGAGGAGCTGACCAAGAAGGGCCATGCCACCGACAAGGTCGACGCCACAAGCATGGAGGCTGTTGACGAGGTCGTCAACGGACTGCGAGAGAAGATCAAGAAGGCATAAAGACGCCACCCACGAATGACGAATGAATGCATTGGGACGGAGTTGGGGCGTTGGCTTGAATACGCATCGTGCGCGGATAGAGACGGATAGAGGGAAGGGGACTGGGAAAGTTCAGAATACGAGGGCAATCGGCGGGCCCCTTCAGTTTCAAATGTCCACTTATGATACAGATGTCTTGGTACATGGTCTATACTACATATCAACCATTTGGAGATGATCCTTCCTCCGGACTCGAACACCAAACAATACCTCGCTCGCTGTGACTAGTGTGTTGCCTTTCCGTAGAAGGGCAAGCCCAGGGCCTCCATAAGTAGACGGCCTTGCCTGTCCGAGGTTCCGGTCGTCTTGATGAAGATGTCGCAGCCGGGCATCAGTCGCGCAGGGTACATCTAGATTTCAAAGTCAGCCATTTCTCCCGCGGAAAACAGGTTTCTGTCCAAACTCACGTCGTAGTTGAACTCGATCTCGGGGAAGTACGCCATCCAAGCCGGGCGCATGCCAAATGCCAGGTTGCCTGCGCTGTCACCAGTAGTTGCATTGATGCCGGGCCAGTCCTTGATCTTAGGCAGGACCAGAGTCACGAGCTTGTCAAGAAAGTCGTAGGCCGCGCCGCCGCGGAGCGTCACCTTGCAACCAGTCTTGTCGTTCTTCCTAACACCCCACTGCACGACACCGTGCTTAACACGGGTCACTTCGGGGAATGCACCTGTGATAGCCTGGATGACTGCACGGCAGACGTGAAGATACTCCTTGTTCTGAGCACCCAGGGGCGCGAAGGAGTTGATGGTGATCGCCTCAATCTCTGGGATGTTGTGCCAGGCAACAGGGCGCTCAACTAAACCAAGCCTCGACGAGCCACCACCACGAGGTCCTCGGCGAGGTCGGTTCTTGTGATACGGCGAGGAGTCGTCCCATTCTCTCAAGTTGCCCTTGTTGGAAACCGGGATCTCAGTACCAGGTGGTATGTGTTGGTATGTCAATGTCATCAGATCCGGGGCAATGGTGCTATCGTAGGTATGCTTTAACCGAGGGAAGCTGAAGGGGCCAGGAACAAAATCTCGAGCAGTCGGGTCGGACGACGGCGGCATCTGAACAGGATGGAGAGGACCGCGGTAATACTTGGGAGGGTGGTACTGATATCTGTCGAGGGGTTGTTAACACATCTTTCGACTGGCGGGAGCAATTGGAAAGATTGGAGGCACAAACCGGTTACCGGGAAGCTGTTTGTCTCTGCTCTTCGCCTTGTCCTTAGCATTGAAGGCCTGCAGAGCTGCCTCATCGGGGGAAGCTGTAGTGAACGACGACGCAGAGTCGAGGTCTCCGAGGGCAGATGACTCTTTGTCGGCCTCGGTCGAGGCGAATCGTCGCGCACAAAAGGGGACAGTCCGTAGAGGAAGCTGTCTTCGCCCCAATGATCTCGCTATGCGAGCTCCTTCTCGGACTGTCGCCATGGTGTCGGGTTCTGGAGGATTGGATTGCTCGTCGACAAAAGTTGTAGCTGTCGCTTGGAATTGGAAATTTCCATCGAAGCGGCTAGGCTTTGAGCCACATGTGGCTGACGAAGAGATGGCTACTGCAGCGGCGCTTGTGGCTGGTGCCTTTAGTGAATGTGGCTTGCTTCAGCTTGGAACATCAACCACCTCGGGTTGTCACTCCCGAGAAGGCCGGCCAAGACACGATTGACTTTTGTTCCCGATACGCGTATCTAAAAAAAAAGTGAACGCAAATTCAAAGCTGAAGCAACGGTTCGACTCAGGCAACCTCAACCCGACGGTTTCTGTTAACTCGGTTTCCCCCGGATTTTCCTCCTCTTAGACACAGTCAGTCACACCATGTGACCTTGGAAAATCTGACGGCTCACTCACTAACAACATCATCTCACCACTCCGTCTGGTCCCCGATCTACCCTCTTTAACTCAGATCTGGGGATTGCAATAAAAAGGCGGGCTTCTAATAGAGTCTAAAGCCACCAATCAATTTCCCACACAGCGAAGATCACTAGAGTGTGACTCCGGAGAAAAGGAGTCTCCTCGCCTGACCCTTTCAGTCTCGGCGGTGAATATGTCGTGTCGGAGTGCGGACTCGTGACAGTCCGAACCAGCTCAAATCTTCGCATTCTCAAATCTGCTAAGTACCTGTA
This sequence comes from Fusarium nematophilum, assembly GCA_033030565.1. NCBI lineage: Eukaryota > Fungi > Ascomycota > Sordariomycetes > Hypocreales > Nectriaceae > Fusarium > Fusarium nematophilum. The sequence continues at coordinate 725,423 of JAVIXY010000001.1, forward strand.
CAGCGAATTTTTCGGGGCGGACCCAAGCGGCTGGGCGCGGTATGTCCGTGGGCCCCGTCGACCCGATAAAACTCCAGCTTTTCTCAACAGCCTGGAACCCGGCGGGGGGGGGATTCAATTGCTGCCAGAGATGCCTGCAAACTGCCCTTTAAAGACGGACTAGAATAGCGGCCGGCTGCATTCCCCGTCCCCGTCACGCACCGGACAAGTTTTTTTTTTTGGTGGACAGCCCGACATGTTCAAGAACCATACGTTTATCGAACGGGCATGGGCAACATTCGACGGGGATGGACTCCCACGCGGGCGGTCTGGTGATGGAATGCGAGGATCTCGAGGTGTACTCGTAACCTCTCGGGTTGCGTGGTTCAGCTCTCTTGCGCACGTACCATCTACGTAAGCCCAAGGGATTTTAAGTGATTTGCAGCAATTCACAACTTGAAAGACAAAATGACCTTGATTCCATCACCTAAATCGGCTCGCTCAACAAGGCCGTAGTGGTGTGGGCAAGGGTGCGACAACGAACGGCAACTCCGTCTGCCTGGCAGGCTTCGAAATTTTTCAAAGGAACTTTTCTCCCGGCACTTGGCACAAGATGCTCTGCATACGTGTCCGAGTACGAATTATATGTCCATCCTGAACTTAACCCAATGTTGGGTTCCTGATCCGTGACGAGGGATCCATGGGATGTACGTAGTAGTCCGCTTTGTCCGGGTCACACGTTCCTGGGATCAATGACTGCGATGCGCAAGATTGATTACACGCCCGGGCGGCAATAAACTGGACCCTGGCTGAGATTGTGAAGAGGGGCAGCTTGTCAGAGTCGGGAGGGGCACAAGACGATGACGATAGAATCAAAAAGCCTCCGACAGGCAAGTGTACGATTATGCTGTTTTTGGTTTACGTACGAAAATGTCTTACGTAGACCACCACTTCGTGCGAGGTCTCTTATCATTATGGTTCTGACTGTCCCGAGGCCGGGCAGAATCCATGGGTTAGGTTTAGAAACAGCCTGTTGATGATGCATTGTTGAAGCTGGCAGCAAACCAAGCTAACAATGAAAACCAAAACAATAGAAGAATGCCTTACACCGCCGTGTCGGTACATAGGTAGATTAAATATTCTTTACCGTGCATGCAGTGATGCTACGTAGTACTTGGTACCGTCGATAGTAGATAATGCCAGACCTGGAAAATCACAGTCATCTTGCTCACCAGTCAGAAGTCAAATTGAATCATCCAAGCAAATCGTCTGGCAGCTTCCACGTTGGACCTTAGCCCGCCCTGCAAGGCAGCCGTTTGGTCGCTTTCGCTTTCCGATCCCACGCCCGAATGGCCAGGGTCGGCTGGGATTGTCGTCAAGATTGTTGCGATCCATGAATCCAGGGATTTCCACCGCCGTTGGAATGGCACAGGACGCTAGCACGAGGGGGGGGCGCTTGGGTAGAAAGTTAGCGCGGTGTCGGGTCCACGGGAGGTCCCCTGAGGCAAATGCTTGCGCCCCTAACCCACAGGGGCTGGCAAGGTTGACAGGGGCCGCTGTCTGTCCCGCCCCCGCCACTACAAAACCCTTCTATTTTGGTAGGTACCTCCCGCGTCGCATGTCGCCTCAACAAGCCCTGGTCGGCCACTGAGAGTGGTCCCGAACCCGACCTCTCGGTCTCTTTTGAGGTACAGCTTCCCCTCTAGGTGCCAGGTCGGGCCAACTTCCTTCAGCTCACGCCTTCACAGATACTTTTTCTTCTGCCTTGCATAGACATTCGAGGCTTTTCCTCGCCGTCCCTCATCATCATCAATCGACGAACACGGTCAACGGTTTCACCCTCGCATCAGCGCTCGATCCGCTGATCTCACACCCTCGCGCGCTCCTACTTTACCTCCTTCCATCCCTCCTCCTCGACCTACACCTGCGACGAATGCGCTCCCGATAATGAAGGCTTGGAGCTTGCTTCTACCTCGTTGAACCTCACGGGGCATCCGTTACTCTCCCGATCATCGAATTTCTCCCTTCTTCTCTCCATCCGGGCAATCATGAAGGAGTTTCCGAGGAAATTCCTCAGCTTACGGGACAAGAATGGCGCTGGTCGCCGATCTAAGTCGGCAGCACCAGCTCCGCCCGTCCCAGCAACCCCCGACAGTGCCAACAATAAGAACAAGGTACGTTGTGAGGCGCCATCAATGGCATCGTCTCATATCGAGGATTGATCGGCCCTTTCGAGATGCCAACCGAACCTTTGGGCTTTGTCACACCTCATGTTGGACCGCTGTACTAACCACGCTGACAGCCTCGCCCCCTCTCCGCAGGCGCCTTCATGTCCATGTTCAAGACGGATAACGCCAAGCAAAGCGCAAAAGCGGATGCAGAGAAGGAGAAGGATCCAGCACGAGTATGAGACCACCCCACAACTCTAGAAAGCCAGGCATTAACCTGTGCTCTATTAGGTTGAGGAGATTCTTCGACGCCTAGACGAGCTCAATATCACGAATGTCACTGCCGAACACGTCAACGATATCATGGCCACCAAGTTCGCAGACAGCGACCCCAAGAAGACGGTCGAGTTCATCGACATGGAACAGAAAGCAGCAGCCGGCATCATCCTCCCCTACGATCCCAGCGTGGAAATGGTCGGCGCCGAAAACCGCGGAAACGTTACATGTTATTTGGACGCGTTGCTCTTCTCCATGTTCGCCAAGCTCGACGCGTTTGAGTGCATGCTAAAGAACGAATTCCCCGATGAGGATAACCGCGGCAAACTCGTCACCCTCCTACGCATGTGGGTAAACATGCTGAGGACAGGAAAGCTAGTGCACACAGATTTGGTAAGTTTGGTAAGCATCGTCTCTACGGAAACTCGACTGACTTTCGCAGACCAAGCTGATTCAGGACGCACTGGCCGACTGTGGCTGGTCAGATGCGCGGATGCTGGAGCAACAAGATACCTCGGAAGCTTTTGCTTTTATCACCGAAACTTTGCAGTTACCACTTCTGTCCTTGCAGGTCGACCTCTTCCACCAAGGCAAAAAGGATAAAGACGACCACAAGGTTGTCTATGAGCGCCTCCTAAACCTTGCTATACCGCCAGACCCCGAAGACAAGGGGATCAAACTAGAAGACTGCCTCGAGGAATACTTCAACGCGCAAGTCGACGTCAAGCGAGACAGTGAAGATGGGAAGAAGATGGGGGTGGATGATAAAAGCCAAAGCGAGACGCCGAAGTTGGTGCATAGGGACACCATCCGAATCATCACCGAGGAACGGGGCGAAGCATCAACGCCCCTGACTGCATCCCCGACCGCTATGTCTCCTCTTCAAAGCTCTCTTCTTCAAAGGACACCAACCGCTGAGAAAGGGCCTATTCTCGCGGATCCGGACTCCAAAACCAAAGATAGCGACGCTCCCGATGATGAAGAAGTGGGCGAAGTAACCACAATCGAGATTGTCCCTGAGCGGAAACCGACTGTTCGAGGCAGGTCCACAAGCGTGATCCAGCGCGTCGTGTTGGATGAGCAGGGCCGCCCCTCCACCCCTGACAACGTCACCATGCTCCAGAAAGCCATGCGCAAAGGGTCAACTGTTGTCAAAGCGGTGACTATTCCCGCTTGGCAGTTCTTTAGGCTTATTCGTGAGTTTGAGCTGCCTTCATACACAAACTTAGATGCTCACATGTGTTGCAGCCTGGCACGCGCTTACGAGTACCGAGCCGCGGAATAACGTTGAGGTTGCGATGAATTTCGACCAGCGGCCCGTCGTTGGAATCTGCCTCAAGCGTTACGCTATGACCGAGTCTGGCCAGCCAAAACGCCACAATACTTTCATCGACATCCCCGACAGTCTCAGGCTTCCACACTTCATGCTCGCAGACGAGCCGAAAACGGAGGAGGATCCGAATGTCCTTAACATGGAATACAAGCTCGTCCTCCAGTCCGTGATATGTCATCGCGGCGACTCTTTACAAAGCGGGCACTACATCGCGTTTGCCAGAGTAGCCCCGAAGCTCCTCACCGACAACCGGAGGCATAATTTCGACCCCCCACCGGACTACGAAGAAGCACAATGGGTCAAGTTTGACGATCTCCAGATCGAAAACCGTGTCACCTATGTCGATGACATCAAGAAGGCCTTGAAGGAAGAGATGCCGTATCTTCTCTTCTATCAAGTTGTGCCAATGGTCGACTGCCCTCCTCCGTCTGTTGAAGACACCGAGACGGAACCGCCATCCTATAACGAATCCAAGGTCAGCATCGAGCTACCTCCCACGCCGACACGAAGCAATCAGCTGGGCATTGTCGGCAACGACGAGAGCTACTTCGACAACACTCCCACTGTGGAACCCTCCCAGCTGTATCCCAGCAAGCCGCCCAGCATTCGGCTTTCTTCAGACAGCGAAAGACCACCCCGGAGGAGTGGCGAGGGACCAGACTTTCATCAGGGATCTCTTCTGGGAGATTCCCGCCGCCCAAGTGTCATCTGGACCGACTCGACATCCCCTACTCCCAACTCTCACTCGCCTGCAATTACACCTAACGAAGAGTCAACGGCTTCAAGGCTTTCCCGCGCAGCATCTCGATTTGCCAAGGTCAATAGGAGCCGCCCAAGCAGCCAGAATGGCGAGAACCGTATTAGTTTCTCAATGAGCCGCTTGGGAGGGCTGATGCGACCCAGCAAGGAGCCCTTGATAGATCTCAAATCGGACTCCAAGACGGATACCAACGGTGTCGGGATGTCCTCGGTCAACTCGACTGGCCCTCTTACAAGCGAGACATCCAAGGACTCCAAGGAGTCGATTGATGGACTCGAGGCGTCTCCTGAGCCAGATGCAGAGCCTCCCCATCATCATCATCACCATCACCACCACCATGGCCATAAACATGGCCACAAGAGAATCCGGTCAAAGGAGAAAAATAAGAACAAGGACAGCTCTCAGCCAGAGCGAGAATGTATCGTGATGTAACTGCAACATCACTCGGCTGAGGCAACAACCACCGCAACAAACGAACACGAGAGAAAGAGACATACACACAAGATCACGCGTTTTGGAGTTCGAATATGCATATCTACAGGAGTTGTCGGTTTAAAAAGGAACGAGGCGCGAACCATGAATGGATAGCTAGCTGGTGAAAGAGGTGGAGCGCCGCCCTGGCTATAATGGAGTTGGACAAGGGAACGGAGTACGAGGGTGTCTGACGATTAAAAGTCGCGAGAGAACCGAGGTGTCATGCTTTTGTTTGTCTTTTCTCTTCCCTTCCCAATCTCTTGGGCTTCAAAAAAGCAACAGATTCTAGCAAGGCGTTTTGGACGGACGTGGTATCACAGAACATGGTTACCACGAGGGTAAGTTATATAAAGCGTTTTCGGCATGACACAGGTGCAAAGAAACAAGACAGAGACAGGGATTTGGAGCATGACGCAGGCCATGCGAGTACTTCATGCGAACATCTTCGACATTCAGATATTCAGTTTGCCATGATTCCTCTCATCGATGCGCTCGTGAATCGACTCCCGTAAAAGGCGCCAGCCTAAATTCAAGCATGTGTCAGTCGACTTCAGATAGTGACGGGTCATATCGTAGGACCGAAGGCAGAGAGGTATTCATTCAATAGCATCACGTTTGTCTATTTCCTTATACACAGTTACATGATAGGGGGGGGATTTCCCAATTGCCTCCCCCATATAGGTAGAGATACCCATCCATCCCATCAACAGTTTAAGATGAAACAACCTCCTCGATGAGCGCCACAGGGGAGTGTTCCAAAAATGGTAAAAACAAGAACAAGTGAGATTCCCCGACTGTTTTTTTCGTTCGCGCCCTCCGCTGTGCGTTGAAGCAAAACACAGGACCAGGACTGGAGACCCACGACAATAATATACACAGATGCCGGATCCAAACCCGGGGGATTGAAGCAGCTTTCATGGAGACCAATCGACCAGGAATATATATGCGAGAGATCCCCCTCAGTATTGAAACCGCGGCACCATCGGAGGCGGAAAGGACGACTAGTAAGACATCAAAGGGGCAAGAAGGGGTGAGAGAGGTCGGGGTCGTTTCTGCGCTGGTCAACGGTGGGGTACAATTAGATTATCCGCCGGACGGAAGGCGGAAATGTCGGGTCGTTGCGATGGTGATGTTGGGGAGATGTTTTTGGAGCCCTTGGCTTAGAAGGGGATGTTGGGAGGAGGCTGGGAGCCGAGAGCCTCCTGCTGTTCTTGAAGCTCCTCGGGAGCAGCCTCAATCGAGACACCAAGACCGATCTTGGCTTGGTGCTGTGGTTTTCTGTTAGCTTCCAATCCGCGAGATTTCGTGGATCATGAACAGGGGGTCACGAACCGTAAAGTGGTCGATGTCGGCGGCAAAGGTCATCATGACGGGGGGGGCCACGCGCTTCTCCAGAACGCAGCTGAGCTTGCCCTTGGAATCGACCTGGGCTCGGAAGGTAGACATGCGGAAGTCGTACTTGGCGCCAATCGTGGTAACACCCTCCTTCTGAAGACCACCGCCCATCAGCCCGCCGGGGGAGGGAACCAGACCAAGGCTCAGGTCAACTCCAGCCTGGACCTTATCCGAAAGTCGTCGCCAGTAAGAGGTGTTGAGGGTGCCCATGGCAGCCTGGAGCTGAGCGGTAGCAATCCAGTCGTTAGACTTGTAGCGGGCGGCATAAGAGACGGCGCACTCGGGGCCCTGGGTGAGCGCCGGTCGCTGCCAGAGAGTCTCGAGGCCAAGAGCAAGCTTGGGGGTGACGGACTGGAGGTAGCTGCCGATGAAGATACCGGTCAGGCCGCCCTCGAGGTAAGAGGGGTTGAGCATCTTGAGGGACGCGCTGAAGTCGTTGCCGGTGTACTCGTGCTCGAACTGCGCCATATCCTGGCCACCAGGAGATATGGAAAGCTGCGACTTGGAAACGAGCTTATCGGTCCATCGCCAGTTAAATCGACCGGACAGAGAACCTTCATTATCGAGATTGCCCTGGCAGAAGACCTACTGGTGGATTAGCATCTCAACCAAATTGCATTCGCCATAATCCAATGGAAAACTACCTTTCCAGTGCCGTACATGGCGGCGAAGGTGTACGGGTTGATGCGCTCGCCCATGGCAAACTGGTGTGAGACCTGGAAGAGGGGAGCCATGCTGAAGATCTTGGTCAAGTCGGCGCGAATGCCGGTGAACATGTAGTTGTTGAGGAAGACATCGCGCTGCACCTCCTTGGCCAGGCTCTCGATAGTTCCAGGATTCGAAAGGCCGAGCTTCGCCCTCCTCTCGGAGAAGGAATTGAGGGCATCCCCTAACGCGGCCGCGACGGGGTTAGAGAATAGGATGGACCGGACAGGGTCCAATACAGCAGAGGAGGCCATGGTGACTGAGATGCGCCGGGGCGTAGACGCTGAAGGGAAGGTCGGGAGCGAGAAGAGGACAGAGGGACGCTCGGCACCAACGATATGGGCAAGGACGCTGTCGGAATGCGAATGTCGAACGGGCAAAGAATAAAATAAAAGGGGTCGGAGAGATAATCTCTATTGCGATTAAGTCCCAAGGCTGTTGGACGCCAGGAACGTGATGACGAGCGCAGATGGCTTGAGATAATTCGGATGGAGAATAATTTTCACCTGGCTCCGGACAGCTCCCTAGTGAGGAGCACGAGCCACCAATGATGCCGAGTCGGCTCTCTGTGGCGGAGACAAGAATCTTTTTTCCGCGCAGCCACAGGCAGTTGGACTGTGGCTAGTGAAGGATGACCGGGGTTTATCCACCGGCCCAGCTGAACAAGGGAAAGCGCCAAGGCGCTGGCTCAGATCGGGCTGGCCTTAGCTGGGCGGTGGGCAAAGTACTCTAGAAGTACTACCTCCTGGCTCTTGAGGCTCACGCGGGGGACTCTTCGCCAAATGTTGCTGGATGAAGTCCAATCCTAGTGGGGACAAGATACTTTCCAGGAACTTGCATCTGTCAAGTCGTCCCCTCAAACTCAACAACACCAAAAGATTGCTTTCAAACTCCCTTCTTAATCTTTGCCCTTTGCGCTTTTCTCTTCTCAGCTTCAAATTTCCCCAAGCTCTATGCATTTCCTTTACAAGGCGCAGCTGAAACAGAGCGGTGAAGATTCTATCTCTGTGGCCGACCCCGCCGAGAACACCCGAATTCGCTATCTCTCATTCTCACTGTGCCTTGCGGACCTTGAAGCTGCGTCACAGCGGGCACCTCAACAGCTTCAGTGCCCGGTTACGGTTCATCTCAACGCCTCAGCTCCTAGGAGCCATCCTTCCATCCGTCCACAAGGAATAGACCCTTCTCTTCATCTACTGCTTCACTCGACTACCAGCCCGTGCCGCGGAGGAGGACTTGTTCTTTCGCCGGAGTTGAGGCAACATCTCGAGTAGATCTATACCACCATCCTTGGACCACAGGTCTCGAACGTATTTCATGCGCTGAGTCGTACTCAAATTAACTTCAGCTTCAAAGAGATTATCTCCTTCAAGCCTTGTAATACCTGTCAGCTTGCGAGATCTGCAGGGATATCCGAACCGACATGGATACTCTTCTGTAAGTGTCTTGACTCGTCCTCTTCTTCTTTTCCCTCTCCATCTCCTCTAGTTGCGATAGGATGCTCTTGGGTTGCCCCTTCACGATGTGTCCCAAAGATTCGACCTCATAGCCCTGCAGGTTGTCAGCCGAGATCTCCAACAAAGCCACTTGGACTTGGCCATGCTCGTTCTTCTGTAAACGATCACATAATAACTGACATTCATAGAACGGCCGAGATCGCGGCCAACGCTCCCCGCTACCGCCGGAAGAGTTCTACCTTCATCGATGGCATCCACGATATTCCTGAGGGCCAGGACCTGGCCCCGGCCCAGCTCTACAGCACAATGTCTGGTCGACTCTTTCACTCGGGCCGCATAGCCATTGCCATGGTTGGGCCGCCCGCACGCGGAAAGACGTAAGTTGTTCAGACTTGGAGGCCCATCAGAGCTGACAGCTCTTCAGGCACATCTGTGTCTCCATGGCACGATATCTCGGGTGGCTCGGCGTGAAAACCCGCATCTTTCACCTTGGTGACTACCGTCGAGCTACTGTCGGTCCTGACGGGGCGATCCCTGACGACTATTTCTTCCCAAATGCGTCGCCGGCCTCCGTCATCCTGCGCCAAAAGATATTGAAGAAGTGCCGCGAGGACATCTACTCATGGTTGAATCACGATAACGGCCAGGTGGCCATTTACGATGCAGTGAACCCTACTGCAAATGGGCGACGCTCGCTAGCTAAGGAGTTCGCGAAGCATGACGTTCAGGTGAGAACGACGTGCCGCTCGCTTCGGACTCGCTCTGACAAGCCGCGAAATAGACCTTGTTCATCGAATCGTTTGTTGATGACGAGCGTATTCTTCGAGAGAATGCACGCAACGTCAAGATCTCGTCACCCGATGTGAGTTATCCAGCTGCGAATTCGGTCGAGTACAAAGAAGACTAATGCCGTTGGATAGTTTGCTGGCATGGATCCGGATGAGGCAGCGAAGCTGTACCTCCAGAGGATCGAAATGAAAATCCCTGTCTTCGAGACAATGAACGAAAAGGAGCTCAACTACATCAAGATGATCAACGCAGGAGCCAAGTTCTTCTACAACAATGTCAGCTTCAACTATCTTGCCCATCGAATTGTCTTCTACCTCACCAACTTGCACATCAAGTCGCGGAAAACCTTCTTTGCCCGGGCCGGCACCACGACAGAGGAGGACTCATACAAGGCAGATGCTCCTCTGTCGCTGGAGGGGAGACAGTACGCTGATAAGATGTCCGAGGCGCTCATGAGGCATCGTGAGCAAGAGCGTCAGACTCAGATAGCAGAAGGGGGTCCAGATCTGCCTCTGCCCCCCCTCACTGTCTGGACATCGACGCGAATGCGTACCGTGCAGACGTCGGATGCCCTGAAGGAGAGGGGCTTCAAAGTTCGTCAGCGTTCACAGCTGAGCCAGATCAACCCGGGTGTCTGCGAGAAGATGTCAGAGCGGATGATCCGTCAGATCTACCCTGACGAAGTTGAGAAGCACGAGCTTGACCCCTATCATCACCGGTATCCCCGTGCAGAGGTAAGACATCGTCTGAATCCCTTTTCGTGCCTTTCGACAGGCATGCTGACTTGAGGTCCAGTCGTACCACGATCTCGCTGTTCGCCTCGAGCCCATCATCTTGGAGCTGGAGAGAGAGCAGCATGACCTCCTCATCATCGCGCACGAGTCGGTGCTTCGCGTCCTCTATGCCTACCTAATGCATTGCTCCACCATGGATATCCCCATGCTCAAGTTTCCACGCGACGAGATCATCGAGATCATCCCGGCCGCCTACCAAAACGAGGCCAAGCGTATCCACATCCCTGGTCTTGACCCTCAGATTGTACCCAGTTCGCCCGAGGATATCAAAATCCCTGTTCCGAGCAGCGGCTTCGCGAGCGCACAGTTGACCCCGATTCCCAGTGGCATTGGTACCCCGGTCGAGCATATTGAGCGACCGCCTGAGAAGGTCATCAACACGGCCAAGGACATGGTTGCAGACAAGGTGAATGACGAAGACTAATTGGTCTTCTCTTTCTGTATCATTGATTTGCCATCGAGAGGGGGCCTCATGGATCGGAGGCGACAGGGATCCATCGGGATCCAGCGCCTTTTGACGAGGAAATTACGATGATACACGCGACCAAGAAGAACAAGGACACATTATGAGTGAGCAGGTTGAATATCAAGATATGATCCATCATTGATCACATGATTTGAGCGCGTCGCATTCCCACCCAGACGCTACTTCGGTTACATCCAGAGCCTGCACTTTTGATATGACAAGTCAAGCCATGAACCTCGTCTGCTCTCCCATCATCCTTGCTCCTTGCTTCCCCAAGCCCTCGGTTCCAGGAGCCCCAACAATCTTTGAACCCATCTCAGTCTACGCCACGAGTCATGCGGTCCATCGACGTTGCAGTTTGACGTTGCAGAACAACGTGGCGAGGATCTGTCACCGGTTTGGGAAGATGGCTCTCTGTACGCCTACCTGCTTTGCAACATGTATTGGAATGGGCAGAGGGTAAACCCCTCCCCCCCTGTACAGCCTCAAGCTTGTAAATCACAGCATGAAAACCCCGTCTGGATAGGTAAGAGATTGTGAGAACCCTGAGCAAGTCCCGTCCCGCGGGCGGCATCCTGCAGAAGCCACAATCAACTGCACGAGAAAGAAGTCAGACATGTCGCAAACTCAAAAGCTCGCGTCCGTCAACGGGCTTGCGTCAACCTCAATCTTTCTCAAACACGCATTCCCCTCCCTAACTATCGGTTCTCTCTCTTTTTTTCCTTTTTCTTTTCGATCTGTGGCCAAAGAAAAAAGAAAAAAGACCGAAGCAGCCAGCCAGAGGCACAAAAAAAAAAGAGCTGTCAGGCAGCCCGCTTCAACAAAGGCGGCGTGGCACGACGTGACAAGCCGGACAGCCGCGTAGTGGCTGGCGGAACGGACAGGTCATGATATACGGGAAGGGTACATCCTCACACAGGGCGGTTCCCGCTCAGAGCTCAAGTACACATCAGGTTGCAGAAGCACAGCGGGCTTCCCGGTGCCTTGTGCCTGGGCTGGAGAAGGGGAGCTGTTGGGAGGGGTCCGCGGCGGCCGGGGGATGGAGGAGTTATTTGCCGGGAGATGCAGGTCGCTGGATGAGGAAGCATGTGCACAGGGATCATGGGGGAGAAGTGGGCGTTTATGTATGTATGGTGTGCGCTGTACGCAGTACTGTTGCTGTAGGTAGCCTGTTGGAGGACATGATGATACAGGATTGGGCCATCTGGCTGGCTGAGGATGCGGTTAGTTGGAAGAGTAATGATTGTCGTTCGTCGGGCTGGCAGTTTTGATCAGCATGACAGAAGCAGCAACTAACTACCTACCGAAGCTTGGCCACCTATTTAGTACCTTGGAAAGAAACAAGTTGCCTCCCAAATCAAGTTTCACAGACGGAGCAAACCAGTCACGGTCTTACCATCAGATCACTCCCGTGGTCTTCTCCGGGGAGGCTGGATAAAGTTCCGAGCATTGTCATATATGACAAGCAGCGGGGCAGCCATTGCCCACTGGATTACATGCATATCATCTCGGCCGTCTATTAGCTACATAGACCTTGCCCTTTTGACGCCCGTAAACTTCAGTTCTGTTCCCTCCTCGCCCTGTGCGCCTGCTGCATGGATCACCATCGTGTCCGTGTCCGAGTCGTCGACGGGCAAGATCAGCAATCAGCTCTGGAACAGATGAGTCCTCTGAAGATTTGTTACGAACCTTGGAGGTTGCAATTGGCTCTTCGACGAGAGGATACGAAAAAAACCTTCTGTTAGGTTGCCCGGATGGCAGCAGAGTACCTGAAATACTGGACCGCCTTGTGCGAATCTACCTCACAGTATCAGGAGAACCGGGAAGGCTTGCTGCATAGCCTCCCTGCTGGTCGCTGGGACGAGGTCAATTGGTAAGGAGGACCTCCGTCGCCGTCAAGAAGAACCCTGTGTCGCCAAGCCAGACAACGTTTCCCAGCGCAAAAATGGATGCGTCGGCTCAACTACCGAAATGCTTCGAACTGTGCCCTGCATAGTGTACTTCCGATAACATTGCAATGTCTACCCGAGGGGGTTCTCGAAAGAAGAGGCGCATTCAGGGGAGCCAGACTTCTCTTCATTACCCAGTTGGTATGTAATCAGGAGCCAGGATGAGCGGGACGCCTATGCTACAGCGCAAGAGAGTTCTGCGACATGAATCAGCAACTCAGCCTCGCAAATCCAAACCCCTCTTAAAAAGCAACAGGTACCAAAGTATGTGTGACTCATTGTCGTTTTCCCAAGTTTCTCGATCTCACTGATATCCAAGGGCCCCGTCCACTTCCCACGCTGCGTGACCCCTCCGTCATGCCTTATTCACAACCAGAAGAACAAGTCATCACAATAAAAAGAGAAAACAACAGGGCAAGGCGATGCTTACCAGGAATTTCTCGGGCCGAGTTACCCCTGGCCAACGACCAAGTATGGCGCGCCGCCGTTCTGAGTTCGACGGCAAGTTCCAATGTCCCATAGTTAACTTGTTTTATCTGGAAGACGCAGGTAAGCCGAACAGGTAATCACCTTCGCCCAAGGCCAGGGGCAGGCCAGGTCGGCTCTCCAGTTGAGTTCGAGGGCTGGAAGGGCCGAGGTGAGGACGGGGTGTCACGGATCTCAACTGGGTTCGTGGAATGGGACCATCGGATCCGACAAGACCTTGCCAACCATCGTCTAAGCGTCGTGCAACTCGTTGCCAGCCAAGGCCCGGAAGAAAGGAGGAGAATAGGCTGGTGAGTTGTGAGCTGCTGATTCCTGGTCTCGCCAGAGTGATGCCATCAACAGCGCCCGTAAACACGCCCAGTATTGGAATCGTGCCTTGAAGCCTCCATTTTGGAACCTCCGAGATGGAAATAAGCACCCAAGCCGGCTGATCTACGCCCGTGCATGCATCGGGCCATAGCAACGCCCATGCCCATGTACACGAAATCCATGAACAAGGGCTGCCATGAACAGGGCTGCGCCCGGGGGGCACCAGCCGGAAGCCGCGCGTCTGATGACCAGTCTGTGGGAGAAGAGTCAGCCCCCAATACTCAGATTGGGGTCGCACGAGGAGGCATCAGTGATGAAGTTCGTGAGAAATTCGTGAGGCGAGCGGTGCCCATCGACAGGTAGGTATCGCTGCGCCCTGCAGCCTTGCAGGCTCATCTGACACGGGTGCCGTCGGCCATCGCCACATGTTAGCTCCCGTGCGCTCAGCGAGATTCTAGCGATCCGACAGGGGAGTAGGCCTGCTTCCTGACGTAGGACAGGCAGGAGATTTAGACCACTAGCCAGCTGACTTCAAGGCTGCAAATGAGCAAACAGTGGCAGTGTTCAAGGCTGTGGCAGTGGGCTGATACACCAACACCTTGTGCATGTCTTGTATGCGGCCCGGCGTTTTCGCTCGTCCGACCAAACACGGTTTGCTAATGTTGGACAAAGCCGTAGGACAATCAGTGAAAGTTGAAAGAACCGTTTAGGTCATCGTTCGGTTCCAAGTTTGATCGAATGCAGATGAACCCGCCCCGCCGAAAAGAGGCTGAGTTGTGTCAGCAAGAATTCCCGACGACATGCCAGATATAGCTCGACATAGATGTGACTACCTTGCTCAACTTGCTGTGGACATATCGGCTTCACACCTGTCCATCAAGATAAGAACTGCTCTTCGGAGCTCAAGAGCCAACTTCAACAAACGGAGTCTTGGACAAGCAGGCGACTTTGGTAAGAAGCAAGACTCCTCCATCGGGAATCCAGTGCCGTCTCAGTCTTAATCTATATGTCAACTCTAACACTGAAAAGTTCCCAGCTTGATCCGTGTCGTGTATCTCGCGCAGAGCCATGTGGCTTCTAATTTGGCAATTAGGTGCTCAACCACTTGGCACAGCTGGCTCCGCACGTGCTATGACAAGCAAGTCCGCGTCTTGTCGGAAGGCCTTGCTTCTTGGTCTTTCCGTCCTTGCCCAAGATGAAGGCAAAGTCAGGTGAGATGATCCTTTAAATGAAGTCGCCTTTGAAATCCCAGTGGTTCAACGTCTTGCGCTTAAAAGCAAATGTGGACCAGACGTTTGGAACCAGGGCAGCCTCCAAGGTCATGCTGACATACTCAGTGGCGTTAACACTTTGCTCCAAGCTTTCGAGCCGCAGCCGGAAAGCGGGAGTCTGATCTGGACCTCCCTCCCCTCCCTCTCCGGCGCCGCCGCAACGCCCCACGCCGCGCCGCGGTATGTGTTAGCCAGACTCCAACTCTGGTGAGACGCGCTTGTCGAGCGGGGTGGACGAGTGTGAGAACGAGGGGGAGGGTTTAGGAGACTCGAATTAAGCCGTATCGTTGATGCGTGCGGAGAAGCATGTCCCAATAGGCCAATTGGATCCCCAGGACACTAATTGACCTCGGTCGAGACAAGGCCATGATTCCAGGGTTGAGGAGCGTTGCCGTCTTGAATTGCAGATCTGTTGGTTGGTTCCTGAATGCCTGCGAGCTTGGAGCCAACGTCAGCGACATTACATACTGCTTGCTGCTTGCTTTTCCCCAAGACTTCTGATGGTTGGGCAGCTCCAAGACAGGGACCCCTTTTTTTTTCTTCTTGATCAGATGGGCCGTGTGCTTTTTGCGAACCTAAATTCGGCCATTGTTGTTAGCGTCGCATGGGAGGGGTCTCATGACCATCTGCATTCCACAAAGTCCACCCACTTAGGATGACTTTTGCCCACCATCTTGATTGATCCCCCTCCCATCTACCTTCGCCAGCTTCTACCACTGGTGACCTGTGGATGGTCTGCAGCCGCCCATCGGCCGTGTGGTCAGCGTTGTTTGAGATGGAGACGGAGCCAGGGGCTTTGTTGGTCTTTGGGTCTCTTCCCCCTCCCTTCGTTGGCTTTAAGATGCATCGGGAGGGTGATGTTGATGGACAGAATGAGATGTAGAGACCGTCGCTCAAACGTTGACCATCCATCTACCGCAGCCGCATCGGCTTTTGCTTCGATCCTGTCACGGTGCCGAAACGGGGAGCCCATCCCGTCTGCACGAAGCCCGTCGTCCGTCCCGATACTGGTCGCTCGTGCCCGGAAGCATCCTCATGGCAGACCCAACCCACCAGCCAGTAATAGCCATGCATATTTCGCAGAATGACGTCCTCACCATGACGTCGGGCCCCTCCGTTGGCTATAGCGAGATCACCGTTGGCGTCGACACTACTTACCCTGTATCCACATTGACCACCACATTGATCACGCCTCGACACCACCAGCCGCCATCCAACCACCACCAACCGCTGACGACTCTAGGGCTTTTGCGATGGGGATTTGCCCACCGTGGTAAGATTGGTGCCAAAAATACCCCGATGCGTGTCGACATGCCCTGACCATTCGTGCGGTATTTGAACTGAAGTGGTGATGCGTACTGTGTCTAGGCCAGAGAGGCAAATCAGAACTGCATCACCAGATGACAAGTCTCGCCGAGTCCTCATCGGTGGCAATGCACAAGACCCAAATTCGGGCCCTGGCCTGTGGAGGCAGAATTAGGGCACAACAATTGCAACTCAAGGTAATTGCCTCGAACCGCTCCATTGGACTCCTGAATCCGAGATCTTGAGCTCCAGAGCTTCAGACGTCAGGGATCCACCCAGCCTCACCGTGCCACGGCCCCGCAGGTGCATGTGCTCTCTCTGTGTGAATGCGTGAAGCGTCCATCGTCATCTCGACTTCTGCATCAGGTGGGAACCCAACAGGCGGAAGAACCCAGTAAACTCGGACCAATCTGGCCGGCAGGGGGAGGGCAGGGGCGGCTGTCTGTTCTTATATTAGTCTTACCGGTCGACGGCCGACATCCCCTGTCGCTAGCGTTGCTTTTTGATCGATAGACGCTGGCAACGCTGGGACTGGGCGAAGATCTAATCCCTGCACCTGCATCACGGTTGTCGCAACGGCCTACGACGTAAACTGTTAACGAGTCAAAAGCTTCGGCAATTAAATGTCTCGATCTCGACAGCTGGTAAGTTGTTGGGGACCTGGCAACCGGGTCAATTAAACGCGAAGGCCTGGGCCGTCCTGTGCAGGTCGCACATGGGCGAAGATGCGAGATGAGACGAAACGGGGAGAGAGGTAAGGAGAGGTGAGATGAGGTGAGGTGAGGTGACGTGACCTTGGGGTGGTTGTTGACGCACTGAACATTGGTCGGGCCACCTTTGGATATCATGTGAACGAAATGCTCGTTGGTGTTGGGGATAGAGACAGTGGAGGGAGACGCTCTTGTTCCGGCAATGAACGAAGAGAGAATGAACAGGTGCGAGCAACCTGCATGATGAGACTCGATCATCGACAATCTTTGCCCTCCACATATGTCCAGGCATAAGCGAGTGCTGTAAGCGTCGTACTGTTTGATCCGTGAACATCGAACCCAAGTGCCCTTTTCTCTCTCGTTCTTTTGAAGCAACGATGTGGCTCCTTCGGGACGCTCTCACACCGGTGCCAGCATTAGGTCAATGCATTGCCGAACCCACCAGGGACCCAAAAATGGCACAAGCGTCCTGATGCTGAGAACAGCTGGAAACCGGGCCCGGCCAGATGCTCTAAAACATGGTGACATTTCTCGCCTCTCGTCGATGGGTTTCGAGATCTTGGTGGCTTGGCTGATGGCAACGATGCCCAGGCAGGGTCTCATCCTGCGCCTGCTGACATTCTCGCTCGCCATCTGAAGAGTGCCCCCTTTCGACCGCCAAACTCTCGCACGAGGTTGATGCAGACTACTCTGTAGTGAACATGTTGTTAATGGACGTGTTATTACCTAACCCGTCTCCTGACGGACCTTGTGGCCCATTTCGAAATGGAGCTCTTGGTAGCTCGATCCGTGGCAAGTCGGGCTCGATAGGCTTGTCGGTTGCTGACCAAACCAGTGCCGCCGTTGGGAGAACCAAGAACATGTTGCTGGCGTTGTTGGTTAGGATTGGGTAGATGGATGGATGTTGGATGAGATGCCGTGGGTGTGTGTGGTTGCTGTTGTTCCGCCTACCGGTTGGGCTTGCCAGGTGGCCATGCGGCGTCGTACCTGCCTCATCAACTCGAACCTGTCCGCACCTACCTGCACGAAGCACCAATATCCCTTCCTCGAGTCCACGATTCTGCGCAAGTACACGAGGCCCCTGCGGCCGTAGGCATCCGCCTTGCTACCCATTCAAGTTACAGCCGATTTGAGTGTCCTAATTGCCTGGCGCAGCTGCATGCTCCCCATCACTCGAGTCTCGTCGGGTGCCAGGGGAGAGTGATTGCCTGCAGTTCATTCAAGGTTGAGGCAAGCAATCTGGAGTCCAAATATCTTACCGTACAAAGACATCTGTCCCTGTCCGGTTCCATCCTGGCAGGGTCACGGTAGGACTGTAGGTACCTCCACTGCCCACAGTCTCGCCTGCCGGGTTTTAGCGCCTGGTGCCCGTCTCAAAATGAGCACATGAGCAAGCCCAACGCTGCGGGTCCTCCTTGAATGGAAGTCGGACGCTCACAAGACGTCGATATCCATTGCCCTGGGTCTCACTACCTGGGTTTGGATAGCACCACTTCATTCCCCTGGATGCACCTATGTCGTCCTTTCTTATAGCACCCTCTTCCTGGATGCTGATGAATCTCTATAGTTCATTTGTGGTTGAAGCCCTCGAGTGAAAGTGAGTATTTGAAGCGTTTGGCAAAGGTGCTGCTCATTGATGCTATGTCCCCTCCCCCGCCATCAACCATCACTACCACGAGCTCTTTATACTCGAGTCAATATTGCTCGCCTCAGCTATTGTTCCCATGTCCCGACTCCACTCTCTCCCTCTTCCGAGCAACAATTCGCATCTTTCTCCCTCCCCATTGCCATTTCCCCAATCTGCATTTTTCATTCTCAGACATGCTTAGATGGCGCTGAGACAAAAGCGAACCTCGTGTTGCTGTGTTCTCCTGCGGTGTTTTAACCCCTCACCAACAAAGATCCCCCCCCTCCCCTCCCCCAAGCATTTGCCATCTGGCTCAACGCAAGCCCAGCAGCCCAGCAAACCCAGCAAACGCAAGCTAACAGAAAGCGTTCTTTTTCGGCGTTAGGTGCTCGTTGACGTCTGCCCATGCCGTCACTCCGTGCAGACTAAGCAGAAAAGCGCCCCGCATCGCCGTCCCCGTGCTCCCTCTGCAGGACCACTCGCAGGTCACGGTCCAGGTACCCAGCTCCAGAGTACCGTCGCTCAACGCTGTTTTAGGGTGCCATCCTAGGTTCCTGCTTGTCCTCGGCCAGGTTCCCACGTCCTCCAAGGCTAGCCAGGTCCCGCAGCAGCCTCTCGCCTCTTAGCCCAAGGCCCTCAAAACCAAGCCCAATTCAGAACAGCTTCCCAGCCCAGCAGAGCTCAGCGCCCAGTCCCAAGCAGAAACCAAAGGCCCAGCCAGTCGAGCCCAGCTCAGCTCATTCCACCAGACATCGAGCATTCCTCCTCTGCCATCACCGCGGATTGACCCTCACTCTTGTCTCTGACTTGTCTCGTGGGCTTCCAGACTCTGTCCGGCCTAGCTTTCCGTTCCAGGGGGGACATCACATCTCCTCGCATCGCATCGCATCCACGCCCGTCGACTCGAACCTCCGTCCCCCGTCTCCTCCGCTGCCGTCTGCCGCACTCTTCCGTGCTTCGACGCCGTCCTTCTACAAACCTTCCAACAGCCCCAGACCCTCAGACAATTCCCAAGAGGAGCGAGAGCCTCAACGTGCCTCCTACGTGCCTCCGTTCCGCTTCCCACCAGCTACCTTGACACTCTCCCTGTGCGCCCCTGCTGGCCGCCTGCACCACCACAGCCTCCGCCGAGAGCACGCACAGGAACACATACCTACCCAGCGGCAACCACCCTGCCTTGCGTCAAGCCGTCCTGATTACCTTCTTCCGTTCCTCGTCAACAGAGAAAACCCCCTTGTCGCCCTGTCCCTTAGCCTGGGATCCAGACGCCTTTTTTCACGATCGTTCGTGCTAGCCGCCCGTGACCAGAGCTTGAAAGTCACCACCGCGACTACCACCATCGTCATCATTCTTGCTTCCAGCGCCTTGTAGTAAGTCCATGTCTTCTTCCATCATCTACTACTTTTCCAACCCTGCCCATTCTATTCATACTCATCTTGTTTCTTATTCCAACCTCTCCTCTCTTCCCTTTGGCCCCTCTGTCACGCCTTGTTTTCTCCTTATTCCTCGTCTCGCCCTCAGCATTCTGTCGATGGGCTGTCACGAGCGTGCTCCATCCAGCACCCCGCCCCTCCAGACCCGCCTGGTGCCAGCCTCCATGCCCATTACACGACACACTCCCTAGAGCACTCCCCTCAAGCACAGAACACACACCTGGTCGTCACCCTGTCTGCTCTCAAGCTTTGCTGCCCGTCATCCTGTTCGGCGCCTGTTGGATGGAAGGGTCCGTAATTGGGACATATGTTTTCCAGCCTCTTGAGGTTGACAGTCACAACGGCTGCCTCTCGCCTGCATGTGCCTGGCATCGACATCGACGCCCTCTAGCTAGGGAACAACAGAAGCGCGAGCGAAAAAAAAAAAAAAAAAAAAAAAAAAAAAAAAAAAAAAAAAAAAAAAAAAAAAAAAAAAAAAAAAAAAAAAAAAAAAAAAAAAAAAAAAAAAAAAAAAAAAAAAAAAAAAAAAAAAAAAAAAAAAAAAAAAAAAAAAAAAAAAAAAAAAAAAAAACTCATGCCGCTTGATGCATGCAGTGGCATAGCGCATCCTGCCACACACGCACACCTTCACATTTGCATTCACGTCCATTGCCTTGCCTTGTCTCTTTTTCAGGCTCACTCTCACACATCCATTGGCACCACTGGGCTCGTCCCCGCGCTCAGTCATCGTCCTTGGAGACCGACCTGACCCAACCCGGCCAGGCCGTCCCTCACCTGCGTCGCCACCCAGGCTCTGCCACTTCCTCTGCCTCTCCTCCTACTCAGTACATTAGTACCTCAATCCATCTCCATCTTTCCAGTTAGGCCCCGTCCCCGGCGCCTTTTTTCCCTCGCTACCGGCAGCTTTTTATACCCCGTCCCTTGCCCACTTCCTCGCGCCCACCGTTCCCTTCCCTCCCCTCCCTTCCCCTCCGCCCCGCCCCCCCCTCCAGCCTGTCCCGTGCCACGAAATACACCACCGATTCTCCCCCCTCGATTTTCTCTTTGTTTCCCCAGATACCCTTGGCTTTGCTGCCGTTTACGTCCGCATCGTCGTTGTCATCGTCCTCGACTCACCAACAAAGTCTAGTTCCATCAGGCCGACAAACGCCCCTTGCCAGAGATCCGTCGGCTGGCTTGCTCGACGGTGGAATAAATCTCACGAGTCGCTCGTCCGCGCCCGTGCCGATACCTCGACCGCGACATTACTCGCCCATCGTTTTTCAGGTGTCCTCCACCGGTCGCCACTGGGTTGTACGCGAGTCTAGCTCCGCGTCGAAACAGCATCGCAGCACTTTTGCCTGCGCTTTCAGCGTCAATTCAACCAAGCCCCGGCATTGGCTTGTGTCTTTTGCCCACCACGGCGCCCAACCAGATTCTCTTCAACACCAATTCCCCTCATTTATCTGACCCAGCTTGCACGCGCGCTTTGATTAGGACGACAGTCTCCGAAAATGTCGGCTCATCGGCCAAACGCTTTCAATAGCCTGCGCATTGGAGGTCAGTTTTGCAACCGCGCCTTGAACCCTCCCCATCGCAGCTTGCCATGGTGTGTTTGGCATCACAACTGACGCGGGATGCAGAGGTGATCCGCGAGAAGGTCCAAGATGGAGTGACTGGGGAGACCCGGGATCTGCAGTACACGCAGTGCAAGATTGTCGGAAACGGTTCTTTTGGCGTGGTTTTTCAGACCAAGTTATCACCGTCGGGAGAAGATGCCGCCATCAAGCGTGTTCTCCAGGACAAAAGATTCAAGGTACTTGCCCTCGTTTCCTCCTGCGTGCCCTGGGCTGCTTTCTGACTCGCCTTTCCCAGAACCGTGAACTCCAGATCATGCGCATTGTCCGTCATCCCAACATTGTCCAGCTCAAGGCCTTCTATTATTCCAACGGTGAACGTGTACGGAAACCCCACCCTTTCCCGCTCGGCATTCTCCTGCTAATCCAGCCACAGAAAGATGAGGTCTACCTCAACCTGGTTCAAGAGTACGTCCCGGAGACCGTCTACCGAGCCTCTCGATTTTTCAACAAGATGAAGACCACCATGCCGATTCTCGAGGTCAAGCTGTACATTTACCAGCTGTTCAGAGCTCTGGCGTACATCCACTCCCAGGGCATCTGCCACCGAGACATCAAGCCCCAGAACCTCCTGCTCGACCCGAACAGCGGAATCCTGAAGCTGTGCGATTTTGGAAGCGCCAAGATCCTTGTCGAGAACGAGCCTAACGTGTCATACATCTGCTCCCGATACTACCGCGCCCCCGAGCTTATTTTTGGTGCCACCAACTACACCACCAAGATTGGTACGATCGCGCCCTCCCCCCCCCTCCCCCCCGAAGTTCCGAACCACTGACCTGTTTCTGATAGATGTGTGGTCGACTGGTTGTGTGATGGCTGAGCTCATGCTGGGTCAACCTCTGTTTCCTGGCGAGTCGGGCATCGACCAGCTTGTCGAAATCATCAAAGTCTTGGGGACTCCTACCCGCGAACAGATCCGAACTATGAACCCCAACTACATGGAGCACAAGTTCCCTCAAATCAAGCCCCACCCCTTCAACAAGGTCTTCCGCAAGGCGGACGCACACGCTATTGACCTGATCGCCCGTTTGCTGGAGTACACACCGACCGAGCGGCAATCTGCTATCGATGCCATGGTTCATCCTTTCTTCGACGAGCTTCGAGACCCCATTACTAAGCTCCCTGACTCGCGACACGGCACCGGTCAGCTTCGCGATCTTCCCGCCCTTTTCGACTTCACTCGTCACGGTAAGCGGATATTGGTAATGATCCCGACAGTCAACGGCTAACTGGCGTGCAGAACTCTCCATCGCACCGAACCTGAACCAGAAGCTGGTACCCGCACATATCCGCCCTGTTTTGGCATCTCAAGGCCTCGACATCGACCACTTCACGCCGTTGACGAAGCAGGAGATGATGGCGAAGCTTGACTGAGACCGCTCCGCGTCGAGGTGAGGGGCAGTTAGCATATGCTGCGCCTTCTCAGGCTCTCCGCGGCTCTGGAAGAGACCTGCCTCGTCCACTCCCAGTACCGAGCTGAGCGAGAGTAGTTGGGAGCAATGGCCCAGGCTAAAACCGGGTCAGGGGACGAGCAGGCGCAATATAGTCCCGAAGCAGACAGCGTCAGTCTTTGCCAAGGCACGGCATGCTGGACGTCGAGGGCCAGACGAGAAGGCTTGTGTGTTCTGGGGAGCGTTGGAGTCTTTCCCGGCAGGGAGGGGATTGGGCGTTTTGTGTGCCCCCGTACGAACCCACTTTCGGATTTGCCGTGAGGCTAGTCACCACGAGGGAGGGCCCATTGATGCATATCACAGGGAATCACGTTTTTAGACCACATTTCGATGCATGACAGATGATGGCTGGTGCTCTTTTCATTGTACGCGTCTCACGGGAGGTACCCAACGCTGCGGCCATGGTTGGCTTTGGGAATGACGGGGATAACAGTTGTTGAATGCTCTTTTTTTTGTACCGCGTTCTGGCACTGCCATGGTTGTTCAGAGGGTTCTGATCCCGAGGTTCGTTGGAGGCGTCGGAGTGAATTTAAAAGGCTCAGCTTGGTTTGGCCCGCGGAGGACAAAGCCCCGGCACGGCACCCGATATTTTTCAGATGCCGCGACGACGTTATCAATTGAAGTTGGCCGTGGACGGTCTTGTGGCACACTACACTACTTTCGTTTTTCTGAAGACGTGGGGCTTTGGTATTTTTTTCATGTCTTGTCGGTCCAAGACGGTAAAAGAAGAAAGGACGACTATGCTTTGGTGATTACAAGGCAGAAGAATGATGTGGGGCATGGAAGCACGGCGGAAGGTATCACAGTCTCGAAACAGTGGCATGGTTACAGAAGAACTGACCATGGAGCCTATAAGTCTAGACTTAAAATGCGCAAGTTGAACAATTTGATATGTCGTGTCTTGGGTGACGTGCAGAGCTTGAACAGGGGTGAAAAGGCCCTCTGGTAGTATCTCTGAATGAAGGTTCCTACGTAGAGCTGTAACCTTGAGGAGCTACCCAGCACCAGAGAAACAAGAAAGGGTTGTGAAAATTAAGGATGAGAGTAGAAGAAAAAAAAATAAAAGATATATTTTCGGATATGTTTTGGCGCACTCGTTTGTGAGGTAAGGTAGGTAGCTATAGTGAAGGGGAGTTGTTGAACTGAAGTCTGCATGGTTGCCTGAGGCAGAAAGCTCAATCTGCGAGGCCAAGGCGCATGCCACTGTTAGTCCTGCTGGGTACCTACCCAGAACAACGCGATCCAATTCCAATGGCAGCTAGCTCCTTACGTGCAGCGCACCATTTCCCTACCAACCTACCTAGCTTTTTAGTCGTGACGCAGCCGCGCACCTATTCCTTCAACCTTCATTCTTCTACCAGCACGAAGACCCATTGCCAACATTGAGCTATCGCATCACCCTTTCCAAGGAGCGCATCATGGCCGACTACGACAGAAGGTCTGGAGGTGGTCATCACAACCGCAAAAGGAGGTATCGAGGTGAGCAGAGCCAGGCGGCGACACCTTGTCGCGCCTGTGTTGATGCGCTAACATGGCATGCCTGCTAGATGACGACGACCATTATGACCGGCGACATCAGCGAAGACGAATAGACTCGGCACCTTTGCCTGTACGCGTCCGCAGACAGCTCCTCAGCATCGCCGACTCGCCTCTGCGACGATGGTCCGAAGAAGTTCAATCGATTGCCCAAATGGTGGCCGAGAACCACGATGACGAGAGCCTTCGCAACACCTTTCTCGACCTCGTGACGCAGCTGCTCCTTGAGCAGCCTCTCAAGACACCTTTTGTCGCCGCCGTTGTTCTCATCATCAACACCTTGAAACCCGAATTTGTGGACGAGATTCTTGCTCGCTTATCGGAGACTACCGAGGAGAAGATCGCCAAAGGCGAGTGGCGGGACGTGAAGCTTTTCCTCAAGTTCTTGGCTTGTCTGCAGCCTCTTCTGGAGGGTGATGGCCTGTTCCCGTTGTTGGAGGAGCTCTTCAGCCGAGCTGCCGACCTTCAGACGGCTAGTTCAGATGATGTGAGTTTGATGAGGAGCTGACGTTTGGCCCCGCGTATACTGACTTGAGCAGATCATTGGAACGGAAATCGTCAAGATCATTCTTCTTACAATTCCCTACATCATGGCGGCGGCACCTGGGCAGTATCAGCAAAAAGCTGCAGAATTGATGGAAAAGACTGATATCATCGCCTCTGAGCCTCACGCCCTTCAGGCCCT
Organism: Fusarium nematophilum; assembly: GCA_033030565.1. Taxonomy (NCBI): domain Eukaryota; kingdom Fungi; phylum Ascomycota; class Sordariomycetes; order Hypocreales; family Nectriaceae; genus Fusarium; species Fusarium nematophilum. Next base: position 750,397 of record JAVIXY010000001.1, read on the forward strand.
GGTTGACCCCTATCATCCCGAGGGCAAAGAAGCAAGCCCTGGCGCATCCCTGAGTGTGAGCATGCTTCTCCAGAAACAACTGCAGGCCGAAGCGGCCAAGAACTGGGAATTGGCATGCCTGCCGCGACCGTGGCAGATGCCCCTAGAGGATATCGAGGCTCAGGACAAGCTGGCAAACGCGCCCAAGCATGCTCTCCCCTCGATTTCCATCCCCAAGACTGTGGTTGCCGGGCCTCGACCGCTGTTCCCTGAGATTTACTTCTCCGTCTACTCCGATCAGGATGTCCCTTCTGTCCCGGATGTCACTGACATTGCCGCGTCGCTGATCAGGGACGGGCTTCTCGATACCATCAACATCCTGAACTTCAACCGGAATGTGACCGCTCGCTACCTTATGGACCTGGATTGCTATTTCTCCGAAGGCACCTTTGTCAAACGGGCGACCCCATTTGACGAGCTCAGGAACATTGCCCCAGGAAAGTCTACCTGGAAGCCCGAGGATGTGGCGGTAGATACGGTCTTCTCGCAGCTATTTCAGTTGCCCACGCCTGAACAAAAACTCGTCTACTATCACTCGGTCCTCACCGAGGCTTGCAAACTGGCGCCGGCAGCAATCGCGCCCAGCCTGGGCAGAGCTATTCGATACCTCTATCGGCATAGTCCGGGGATGGATCTGGAGCTGAGCTATCGATTCATGGATTGGTTCTCACACCATCTAAGCAACTTTGGCTTTACTTGGAAATGGGCCGAGTGGGTGGATGACACGGGGCTTGCCGACGCCCACCCCAGCAAGTGGTTTTTGAAGGGAGCATTGGATAAGGAGGTCAGACTCAGCTTCGCCCAGAGAATTCAGAAGACCCTGCCGGAGCCGTACTTACCCTTGGTTGGCCCCGAAAAGGAGAAAGACGTGCCCGACTTCAAGTTCAGCGACCCTGGTATGTATGCCATTTGTTTCTGCCACGTGGAATGCCATCTGACTAGCTTCACCAGATACCCCATTCTCCAAGGAGGGTCAGGAGATCGGTGCTCTCCTCCGACGCAAAGCCCCCGACGAGGACTTCCAGCCCATCATCGACAGTATTCACTCACAAGCCACTGAGCGCGCCCTGGACCCCTTGGTCGCCAGCACAGATGTGTTCGTTACGGCCGTCTGCTGGGTTGGCTCAAAGTCTCTCAGCCACGTCCTTGCGTGTATTGACAGGACAAAGGGCCGTCTTCTTGAAGCTGGCAGCGCCTCGGATGCAGCCCGTGCCCAGATCATTTCGGCGGTCATGTCCTACTGGTATGCGCACCCGGGAATTGCTCTCTCGATCATCGAGAAGCTCCTTAACTACTCCATTCTCACCCCATTCACCGTCATCGACTGGGCCCTCGTCGCCAGCACACCATCCGACGGCACCAACGGCGGTAAATCCCTCGCCGAGCCTCACATCTTCGAGCTGGTTTCCAACACCGTCTCCAAGGTCACCAGTCGCGCCCGCCAAGTTCTCACCTCCCCCGACAGCGATGAGGAAACGCGCTCCAAGGAGGCCAAGTCGACGCAGGACCTCTTCCGTGCCATGAATGATGCGCTCGTTAGCTGGGCGGGCGGCAGCAAGGACGAACAGATGGAACAAGGCGATGGGTCGAGCGAGCAAGAGGTCTTGATTCGGCGGTGGGGGCAGCGATGGCTGCGGGTGTTCAAGCGGATGGGCGCAATCGAGGAGGCGTTTGCCCTGGAGGTCAGGAAGGACAAGACGGCTACGGATGGATCGGAGGAGAACTAGAGGAAGGTCCTTCGAGGATTTGGTGCCCTGGGCTGAGCGGGGCTACTGTGTACAAGTGGGAAAGGATAGGGGTTTATTAAAATGGGCTCAAATGTGTCGTGGCAAGGGATCACTCAGGTATGGATACAAGATGCAATTGAAAGTAGATCTTCCGGCAAGTACTTGACTTGAGCTGAAAGAAGTAAATGAAATGTATCGAGTTGTGGGTGACCAACCGCAGAATGAATCTATTCCACTTGGGTTCCGCTTTGTGAACGCCAAGCTCATGCCAAACCGCCTTCAGGTTTTCGGCCCCCTAGACAGGCCTCGCTCTATCTATGCGTAGTCAAATGAGCAACATTAGAAAGATGGGCCGTCAATTGGGCGGGTTGACTCGTGCAGATAGTTCAGAATCTAATTGGGCTCTTCATTCATACATAATTCATGGCAACGACGCTTACATTTCAACCAGCTCCCAAAAGTCCCAGATGTGTCTTGTTCAATGGCTGGCGCTGGCCAGCGAGCCAAACCAGGCCAACGCCGATATGCAGTGAGGCGAGCCAACGTGTGTAAGCAATGCATCCGAACATTCAATCATAGCCAACGCCGAGCCAAATCCAGGGTATCATTTCCTTTCCCTTCAACCGTATAAAAGAAGCCTGGCGCAATGTAAACGAGACAAGGTAACAAAGAAGGCAATCTGGCTCCCGCCCAGGGGGTTTCGCTACACAAGTAGATTCCGCTTGATGCGCTGCGGGAGCAAGACGCCGTCGACAGTGAGCTGCTGGCTGGCCTGGGACTTCTCGCCCATGCTCTTGAGCTTCTCGATGAGGTGACTGTCGTCAAAAGGTTAGTTTGCCGAGTGAGTCTGATACGGGGTGGGGACGTCTGCGGAAGCGGCTGACGAGCGACCTGAAGCTGTGCCTTGTCCCCGGAGCGGGCTCTGAAGGGATGCTGGGGGATGGAGGCGCGTCTTGAGGCGGGGAGTGGGTAATGGTAGCTGAAGTTGTGGTCGTGACGGTGGAGGTAGAGGTGGCAGTAGTGGTGGTGGTGGTGGTGGTAGTTGTGCTTGCAGTGGTTGGGGGGGAGGGGAATTGCACGAGGATAAGGAATGGGGGGAAATATGCATACTTTATGGGCAAATGACCTCGGGTGCTCTCTGTCACGGCCAGATTGACTCGTTCCACCTGGCTCTCGTGTTCCTTAAAATGTCTCTTGATGCGCTCCTGGCATTCTTCTGCATCACCGCCACGGACGACGTAGCCACAGTCCTTCTCTTCACATACCCATGTCTCATTGGGGCCATGCGGGACGGTCGAGGGAATCTTGTCGGCTCGGATGACGATCTTGATAGGTTCCTGGGAGGTTTCACGAGGTGCTTCAAGTTCTGGCGAGCTAGTCTGGGCTTCTTCGTCTTCCATGGTTTCGTCTCCATCAGAGAAGTAGTGGGACCTCTTTGGCCCAGACTCTTCATCGCCCGAGTCACTTTCAACGTCAGAATGAGGCCGCTTCTTGGATCCGGTGGCCAGGCGAAGGCCAGACTTCTTGCCAGATGGACGGCCGGGTCGCCGGAGACTTTTGCCGGCTGGCGAAGAGCGTGTTGTACTGGAGATGTCATCATCTAGGCTCGATGTAGGCACCCCGACTTGTCCCGTGGACGTTGGTTCTGTGGTCTTGCTCGGCCGAGGACGGCTGCCTCGAGGGATTAGGCGGTATGGGAAATCAGAGAGCTTGATTGCCTCGGGTTGAAATGGTCTTTCAGTTGCCTCCTGTAGCCAAGCGTAGAACTCATGATGGCCGTACTTGACCTTGTCGAGAACCTGGAGAAGTGCTTCGGCGTTGTAGTGGAGGAGTTCCTCTACAGGGATCTTGTGACACCCGATGACACCAGCCTTCTTGAAGTTTGGGAACTTGTAGCCGAAGTAGAGCTTGTTAAGCGTGCTCAACATGGTCATGCCATGTTTGGAGTTGCCAATCGCGTCATATACAAACTCGATGCCATTCAAAACACTTTGAAACGGAGTCATGTCCTCCTCATTATTAGTGGATCCCGGTATTTCACCGCTTGCCGGAGCAATCGAAGGGCTGCTCGCAGCTGAATGCGTGCTAGGAGGTCGCGCTGTGGTATGCGCGGGCCGTTGTGAATGGAAACGGCTACTCAGATGCACAGAGCTGTCGGCGTCTTTGTGGGTGGCAGAACGGGATCTGGTTGATCGTTGCCTTGGTGGGCTGTCTTCGAGTTCTATCACCTCAGGCGTCGCGTTGCTGCGGGCCGTTGTTGGCACGGATGAGCCGCTCCTGGTCCGAGAAGGTAATACCTGGGGCACAGGCGCGGGGGGCGCAATGATCTCGATGGAAGGTGATCGTGACTTTGGCGGATTTCGATGGATCTCTTGAGCTTTCTCAAATTGTTCCTGGATGAGTCAGTTGAGGCTGATGCGCTTGCGACAAGATTCAACCAATATCTTACATGATGCGTAGTGGTGAGCCACTTGTAGAAGGGGTTGTTGGTCCAATCGAAGACAGCCTGCTCCTCCTGCATGCATTGAGAGATCAAAAACAAGGCATGCTCCTCGCATCGCTCAATGACTTCTTCGAGAGTCGATCCATCTCCGATCAGGGTAGCGTACTGATGGCCGGGTTAGCGTAACAACTCCGGGTTGGGAAGGGAGACGCCAACCTCATGGAAGACACGGTGAAGCTCATTCATCGTGTTGGTCTTTCCCTTCTTAGACTTCTTGGGCTTCTGATCCTTGTATATGTCCATGATTCGATAGTACAGAACGGCGGCTTCGCACATCTTATTGTAGATGGGAAGATAGGCCGGCGAGGGGTTGATCTCGTACCAGGCACCTTTACCCTCGACCCAGATGATGGGTTGACCATCATCAGCCTCGCCAATAGAGTATTTTATACACTTGCGAACTTCGATCGGCATCGATTGTCGGACCTTCATGATAACTAGGGAGGGGGTTAGAACAGAGGCACAAGAAGGTGGAGCTGCAGGGGAAGACGAACGGTGTTGTCTCTGTGAAGGCTCGTCAATGATCAGGGTCCCGTGGACGATGAAAGGCCCTCGGGTGCCCACGTAGAGGGCATTCTCGAGAGTTTTCCCATCTTTATTGAGAACAACGGCATCTCGAAGCTCGAAGATGGTCTCGGCCGAGGGCTTGGTGGCTGTTTTGAGGACTGAGGTCTCCTGTCGCCATTGAATTCGATTGTCATCCACCGTCTCCACGCTGGACGTAGACGCCCGTCGACGGCGGCCAGCCATCTTGATAAGGGTTTAAGCCGCCTGCGAAGAGACCATCGAAGACGAAAGGAGCACTTGGTGTTGATCGTTTGTTTGGGGGTCGGCTAGGGGACGACAGATGGGGTGCTGATCTCACTCGTGGGCTTGGTGGAGGAGTTCGTTCTGGAGGAATCGCGCGAAATATTCGTGGGGATTGACGGGTTACGATTCGAGTTTCGTGGTGTGATTTGGAGGAAAAGAAATATGAGACGTTGAAAGGCGGGTTAATTAGCAGTGTGAATGTTAAATCGGTCACTGACTTTCAACTGCATGGCGGCGGGATGAGGATACGGATTGGAACCTCCAGAGCAAACGCGGTCGCGACTTGCAGCCACAGTGACGGCAAGTCAGCGGGGCAGTAGCCACTGAAAGCTCTCCACGCTACAGTGGCCTGGAGTCGGCAGAGGTGGCCGGCTCCACAAAAACGCGCTCCTTAAGTGGCTGCGCTCCAATAGCATGGCTTGGATAATGGGCGGGGAGTGCCAGAGCGCATCTGCAGCTACTCCGAACAGTGAGGCAGACAAAAAATTTCCCAGGTGAAGCAGGATGAATACAATTACTTTTGGCTACCACGTAAAAAAGTAGACTACAATAGGGATCTATTAACCTTATCACCTTAGAACTATTGTATTTTATTTGAATGAATATTTTGTCTCATTGGTCGAAAACTATGCTAAAATGGATGCCTACTGTTTCCCAAGGCTCGCACCTCCCGCGGGTCTCCATTTTTTTTTTGTCTCCCACTGGAAAATGGAGAAGCGCACCTGCGGTGGTGGCGCTGGGTTAAGTTGTCGAAATCTTTCGCTCCACCACGACTCGCGCTCCTGATCCTTCTCTTTTCCCTCCTTCAACTCCTTCACTGCTGGGGAGCGCTCGTATGCGAATTCCCGGAAAGGTGTTCAAGATGGCCACGGACCTTGTCCGGGAAGGCGTCTTTGGTACGTGCGAATACCCCCTCTCTCCCCATCGCCAGCCCAGGTTAGACAAACTCTCTTGCGCTGCCTGCCCTCCGTCTCTCTCGACCTTGATCAAGCGTTAACCATGATCGCTTCACTCCAGCCATCAACAAGCCCTGCGGCCAGAGCTCAGCACAGGTCATCCGCGAGTGCCAGAAGGCCTTCAACCCCTCCCAGTTCTTCAAACCATTGATCGACTCCGAGGTCGCTAAGCGCATAAACGAGTCCGGCAAGCAGTTTGGCCGTCGAAAGCTCCTTAAGAAGGCATCCCAAGTCAAGATTGGGCATGGAGGAACCTTGGACCCCCTCGCCACCGGCGTCCTCATCTTGGGCGTAGGTTCTGCCACCAAGTCGCTGCCTCAGTTCCTTGAATGCGTCAAGACGTACGAGACAATAATCCTGTTCGGCGCCAGTACTGACACCTACGACCGAACCGGACGCATCCTCGCCAAGCGACCTTATGACCATATTACTCGCGAGAAGGTGGAGAAGGAAATTGCCAAAATGAAGGGCCCTCAGATCCAGATCCCGCCTCTGTACTCGGCGCTCAAGATGAACGGGAAGCCCCTTTACGAGTACGCGCGAGAAGGCCGGCCCATCCCTCGAGAAATTGAGGGCCGAGAGGTTGAGGTGAGGGATATTGAGCTGGTAGAATGGTACGAGCCTGGTAAACACGACCACCGGTGGCCCACTGAGGAGGCTGAGGCTGCGGAACGCAATCTTGCCGAGCAGGTCTGGAGGGTCAAGAAGCAACAGGAGACCAACAAGAAGTTGAGCCCTGAAGAGAAGGAGCAGGACGACCAAGCGATAGCGGCGCACGAGTCATTCAAGCGCAAGTTCGAGCAGCGCCAGGACGAGCTCATCAAGGACGCGCCCGCCAAACGATCTCGACATTCCAAGGAGCCTCCCATGATGTCTGGTGCCCTCGGGCAACTACCGCAGCCAACCTACTCTAATAAGGGGTTGAACTTGGTTCCTGAGACACCAGACAAGAACACACCTCCCCCGTGGAGCGACGAGGGCCCTCCCGCCGTCAAAGTGCGGCTTACAGTAACTTCGGGGTTCTATGTTCGCAGCTTTTGTCACGATCTAGGCGCCAAGCTGGACTCGGCTGCCCTTATGGCCGAGCTGTGCCGGTCACAGCAGAGTGACTTTGCCGTTGGCGCAAATTGCCTCGAGTTCGACGATCTCGCCAAAGGCGAGGAGGTTTGGGGCCCGCAGGTTGCTGATATGCTCGAGCGTTGGAACAAGGAGCACAAGGGCAAAGGGTCTGGCTCCCGAAACCCTTCCCCGTCTGCGCCCGCAGGGAAACCTCAGAACAAGAAGAAGAACGAGCATAAGGGCTCTGAGCCGGGCGCTGAATTTCCCAAGCACAAGCATAGCAAGAACGGAGACCAGGGATCCAACAAGAACAAGGCAGAGAAGCGACGACGGTCTCATTCTCCAGATGGCTCGGGTTCGCCGCCCCGCAAAGCAGCGGCTCTCGAATCCAAGGATGACTCCAAGCCTGTCAAAGAACCCAAGCCCGTCAAAGAACCCAAGCCCAGTACCCAGGGCCGTTCTGATGATGAAAAGTCATGGAACGGCATCGAGGATTGAGTTACGGTCGTATGGCAATTGTAGGCACAATAGCGAGAGGCTGGGGCTTGGTGTCAATAAGGGTTGGCCATCTTTCTGACATCTACGACGTGAACCCGGAGTGGCATTCAGACCCGGGATGGCTGAGGATGTCAAAATTGGGCAAGTGAAGGCCTGGCAAGTCGGCATAATGCTTCTTGCTAGGGGGAAGGTACTATGGGCATGTCTACTTGCATCCGTATAGCAGGATGGATAGACTTTAGAGGATTTTCGAAGCGGGCATCTATCATTTCAGGCGTTGTTGGATAACTGAACAAGAAAAGAAGAACATTGCTATTTCCACAATACTGCCGCTTGCCACGATGGAGCGCCTTCTTGTCTACCCAGAGATGATGAGCACGTATTTTTACAGTATAAAGGTCTCAGATATGTAGTTGCTATGACAAACTCCCCAACCTAGCTGGGCCTCGCCACGACCCTCAACTCATGTTTTTGCACCAAGTAAAGCGAGGGTAGAACTGCATGGCAAGTTCCGAGTTGCAATGCTCTCTAGAATTGAACAAACTTTAAAACTTCCTTACTGTTGTCACAAGTGCAAGCCACCCTTGAACCATGACGGTGACCCTTGGCTGGCCCCCTATTTTCACTGCCCATTCCCAGTTCCATTCAACGCCATGTCTAAATTCAACCGCCCCATCGCCTTTGATGCCCTCCCGTTTGGAAACCGTTCCTCGTTATGCATTACCCATGTTGGTACTTTTTATACCATTCCTCCAACCGTGACCCCATGATAAGCCCGTGAAATACCAAAAAAAGGGGGTGTGAATAGCGAGCGTGGTGATCGCCTGTATCGCAGCAAATTTTAATCAACCGTGGTGAGGCGCTGTGTATGGTCACCTCGGATGGGGTTCTTTGTCGTGTCTCTCAGGTTCGTCGATGGACCTCCTTTCAGTACTCTCCGTGTCGCTTTGCAAGTCGTCAACCGGCCTGTGCTGGCCCTTCAACTTCCTCCTCTCCTCCTCCTGCTCCTGCTGCCTCTCAATCTCTTGAATCTCCTTGACCGTCCTCTTGCTCTCCTCCACGTCGTCCTCCGCCTCGGCCAACAGCACCCTCACCCTCTCGATCCGGTTCATGGCGCCCTCGAGCTTCTCCAGCCTCCTCCGCTTCTCGAGGTCCCTGCGCTCCAGCTCGTCCACCCGCTGCTCCAGCTTCGCCCTCGCGCGCCGCTCCTCGGCGACCATCTCGTTGGCCTGCTCGAACAGCGCGGCGCTCAGCTCCTCCACCTCTCGGCTCGTGGCCGCCATGCGGCCCTCGGCCTCCTTGCGCAGGTTCTGCTCCCGGCTCAGGGCCTCGAGGAGGTCCTCGGGGGACGGGGACGGGGACGGCGGCGGCTGCAGTGAGTGGTTCGACTGGCTGCTGGCGGAGCGCTGGTTGGGAGGGCGGGGAGCGTTGGTGTTGATGCTGGCGAGGTCGGGGTGGGACTTGCGCGGGGAGAGCAGGGCGGAGAGGCGGCTTGTTCCGCTCTGTAGGAAGGACATGCGAGGGTTTGTGGGAGTGACGGGTTGCTGCTTCGGAGGCGGCGAGGGCGGGACCTGGCCGCGGAGTCTCGAGAGCTCGTCTTCGTAGTCGGCCCAGCGGTCGGCCGCGGCGGTGGCCTTTTCGTTGAGGAGGCGGACCTGGTTCTCGAGGTCTACGATGCGGGCCTGAGCCTCGAGGAGCTGGGCTTGGGAGGGGTCGAGAGGGAGGGCGTAGCCGCAGCCGGGGCAGCATGACGAGGAGGTCGAGTCGGGAGCGGGATCGAGAGTCGGCGCTGCCATGGTCATGACCATTGTTGATGACATGGCTGGCGCATGTGTGAGTAGGGAACTTGGATGTAGCGGTAGTAGCAAGAGCAACAATCAAGTGTCGTGCAGACAAGTTGAATCGTGGTACGCAGTCTCAAGGGCTGAATGTCGCAAAGAAATGCCCTTCAGGTGGTCAGAAACGCAGGCAAGGGAGTAATATAATGGATCCAAGCCGCCCAGCCTGAGGGGAAGGTCCGCCCACTGCTTGTCCCTATTTTTGGGGGGTGGGCAGCTGGAGCCGAATGCGGGTGGTGGCTTTGACGCCCTGGACACGCGATACATGGGCGGCTGAGCAGCTAATCCAGTGGCGCGTGCCTGTCACTAGGAGTTAGCCCGCTGCTAATCAGGGGTCCAGCGTTCGATGGTTCACTGGTACCTCGAACGGTACGAAACAAATGGCGTTTCTACCAGATCTGTTTCCAGGGGTTCCTCCCGTTGAAGCTCTGGTGCTTCAGGAATCTGCATTGACAAGAAACGAGACAAGGGAATGCTTGTAAACTCCCGTCCGAGATTGATTGACAATGAATTGCTCTTGAAGCCTTGACGGCCTGAACCAATGACAAAGGTGTCCTTAGCAACCGTTTCAACGGTCAAGACCTTCGCTAGTGCGCGGAATTCAACGTCCAATACGAAGACCATCACCTGTTTCTCACCAATCACGTTGTAGTCGCCAGACGAGAAGAAATGCATACGAGGAATGGGCGGTTAAATCTAGATTAAGCCCGATTTTGTGGTTTGTGTCCACATATAGATAATTCAATGTTGCGTTTTCTAATTCATATCTCTATTTTGTGCGCGCTGGACTTTCCAATTTGCGCGCCAGTTGGCGCAAGTTGTCGTTGAAGCTCATAGTGGCCTTCAACATGGCGTCTGGTTGTGGAATGCTCCCTCCTTGGTCGCTGTTGCAATCCCGAGTCTGTCGGCATCGCGGGGACGAGCACCCGGGACCGTTGACCGGGTCGTAAACGGTGAGCGGCTTGTTTCGAGCTATTTGGTAGGGCGAAAAGCTTCACGCCACAGTATGACAGGCGAACTCCAGGGAGGAATGCGTGATTGAGAGACAATCGATGAGAGAGTGCCCACTGTGACGCCAATCGACCTTCAGGTGTCCCTTCGTATCTGACAAGCCTGGCTAGGAAGGCCCTCAGATAGATTGCTCTGAAACGTGCCCTATCGCGCGCGGCTTTCGCATTCCAATGGCACTAGGCCTAGCAATGTGCCTAGGCGACAGGTCTCAGCTGGGCTTTGCAACCTTTCGAGGCTCGCTGACGCCCGTTTCGGGATCTTTATATTCCTTCCAGCTGACAGGGACCATGTCGTTGCCTGCCTCACTTGTTGCCATAATGACGCCTAGCTCGTTGGATGCTGTAGAGAGATAGTAGTTGGCCTGGTCACCAAGCGAAATCTGGCGCATAAATCGTCAGCTAAGGAACTAGAATGTGTCGTTGGGAGAGAACTCGTACCACTTGAGCTCGGACAATGTCACCAGGCTTGAAAGATTCATAGATCTTGACCTTGTCCTTCTCTGTCGCCCTCACATCCTGCACTCGGATGACACCCTGCCACTCGGTCTGAAGCACCGTCTCACCGACCTGCTGGATAACAACGATCGCCTGCTTGGGCATGAGGCGCACCACGCGCGCGAGGACAATGTTGTCGACGTCCGGGAGGACCTCGCGCTTGCGGCCGTGGCGGGACACCGAGATGGTCGCCAGCTCATCGGCCGTTGGGGCGGTGATCTTGTTCAGGCGCTTGGCTGGACCGGGGGCCTTGGCCGGGGGAGTGACGGTAACCTGGCCGAGCAGCGACGACACAACATTGCCTTCGTAGACGTGTGTGCCGGCGCCGGGGGCGAACTTGGTAACCGGGCCAAAGACTTTGCCGGGCAGGGCAACAGAGGGGACTTCGTCGACGGCCATGGCAGTTGAGAGAGCTGCCGCTTAGCTGAGCTTGCAGGAAGGACGGTGCAACTCGGAGTCCGTGAGAATAGTGACCACCTGCTTATCAAGCTAGCCAGGGTAGGCACGTAGGTATGGGGTGGTCAGCTTGATTGTTGCCGATCGATCTTGCACTTGAGCGACCGGAGTTCTTCATGAGCCTCGCAGCGTTGCTCTTCGAAATGTCGGCCACCGAATTTCTTTGCGCGCCGACGGAGGCGGGGCAAACGGAAAATGTGGGACCGGAATGTGGACGGGGCGCCATTGGCACGTGACACCGGCGGGATGCCTTAATTCCTGCCGACTAACTCCGTCTTTGTCACCTCCCATGATCATGCTCTGCCGATTCGGAGCCGAGCTCAACGCCATACCCAACCCATCCATTCAAGTGTGAGCGTTTGGGAAGGTGTCGGTGGGTTTCGTCATGGAGTTTTCCAAAGCTCCGTTTGGACTGGGGCCACTGGACTCGTCAGCAGCGCGTGGTGAGGAGGCGTGTTGAATCACCACTTCCGACGCAAAACACCCATGGCTCTGGCGCCGTTCAGTTCACAAACCGGGGAACCAGAGGTCCCAACGCTCTCAGCCCTGCCGTGTTGCCTGGCGCCCATGGAACCGAGCTGGAGCCTGGAGATAGAGGCGGGTGAACTTGGTGGAAAGTCTCCGACGACCCGATATCTTCTGAATGGCCAACGTGTTGACGAAGCAGATCCCCCGCATAAGGAACACCTTCGAGTCCTCTCGGAACTGCACAACCACAGCGCTATCACCACGACCATCAGGTCGATGACACCCCCCGTCGATTACGAAGTGGTGTTGTGCCTGTTGAAGCAAGGGTGCCCAGCCCCAGGTGGCATGCGGGAGATCCACACAACCCTCGACAAGCCTGTCAAGCCTGGCTAATCAGAAGCTGGGCGTCGAGTTTTTCGTTTTCGCCAAAAATCGCCAGCTTGGTTGCTTTCCCTGCTGTACGCGGATACCTCTGAGCCAAGGATCACGTCCGAAGGCCGAGCCCGTCGGTGCTCTTGGTTAAAGATGGTTGTCCTTCCGGACTCGACTCCAATCATGGCTCGGTTTCTTTCGCATTCGCCTCTTCCGGTTCTCTGTTGCCTGGATTCCTCCTTGTTCAATTCCATATCGGTTTCTCGAGTTTGTACTTCTCATGATCCCTCGACCGGGGACTTCATCAGCGTCATCGACACTCTCCACTTCCCGATCCCGCTCAACCCCCCCGGCCCTTTGGACTTTTATCTCCGTACCTCCCACTCCATGCAGGCTGAAGCGACGGAATCAGGCCTCTTCGCTAGTTGCCGTATCCCGAATTGTTGAGCGCATGCGTCCAAAGTTGTTGCCTCTGCTTTGTAATCTGAGCCGGACTTCGCTTCCCTCGTCTCTGCACTAGATAGTGTCCACCAATCCGCCTCCATCTATCCACACCCACACACGCCCCCCCTTTAAGCAGGACCTTTTGAACGACTGATAATTCGACTTCGCTATACAACTCGAATCCCCTTGTCGTTGATTTCTGTTTCCGTTTCTGCTTTCCCATATCAGTCTCCTCAACCTCCTGTTCTCATTCAGCCCCTTGTAACGCCAAGAGAGCCCCTAGCTGTGGATAGCATCACAATTACGCCTTTTATGGCTAAACAAACCATTTGGATGCTCAATTCTCCTTGCCAAATCCGACCCCACTCTCTCTTGTGAAGTGCTTCTCAAGCGTCAAGACATAGAGAGCATTCATAACCCTGAACTGGGTTAAGACATCAAGCGGTCTTGGTCGATTTTTTTTTTTTACACGAAGTCGAGCCAAGGAGCTGTCTCTGGAACTTTCATAACTCTCAGGGTGATAATCACACAAGATCATCATAAGACTCTTTTCATCTCGAGTCGGCATGGCAGACCCCTTGGACAAGGAGCTCAAGGCACCCGATGCTGAAACTGCTGCTTTACAACCTACGAACCTGGATCGACCAGTAGACTCTGACGAGGAGGGCATTGAGAAGGTACAAGAGAAGGATAGTGAAGATGAAAAGCGAATCAAGAACCATAACATTGAAGAGGGCTCAAAAGGCGCCGAGCTCCAGGCGGTTAGAACGGCCGCTTCCGCAGCAACAACTGCTACACGCGCGACAACGAGATCCGCAACTCCAGAAACGAAGCCATGGCACAAGAAACTGAACCCCCTTCGTTGGGGTTCACCGCCTCCGGCCCCAGATAGGAGGGCGACGAGCAGAGAGTACAAAGCCGGCTTCTTCAGTCTACTAACTTTTGAGTGGATGGCACCTTTGATGACGGTGAGTTTTGTCTTCTTTTGCTTTAACGTCGCCGTCTCTGGACCCCAAGCCACCGCCAAATTCTGACGCGGCGCGGCCCGTCTGACACGACTCAACTGCTAACCCCGACGTAGGCAGGTTATCGACGTCCATTGGAAGAGAATGACATATGGTCTGTCAACCCGGACAGGGCTATTGAGCCATTGACGATCAAGATGAAAGAGTCGTTCCAGAAGCGGGTTGAGAGAGGCGACAAGAATCCTCTCTTCTGGGCCATGCATGAGACCTTCAAGTTCGAGTTCTGGCTCGGCGGCATGTGTGCGCTCTACACCAGCATCATCCAAGTCATTAGCCCCTTCACTCTTCGATATCTCATCCAGTTCGCCGCCGACGCGTACGAGGCGAATCGCACGGGCGGCGAGCCTCCTCACATCGGGAAGGGAGTCGGCCTCGCCATCGGCATCACATTGATGCAGATCAGTCAGAGCTTGGGAACTAACCACTATATCTACCGTGGCATGACAGTTGGCGGTCAATCCAGGGGAGTTCTGATCGGCCTTATTTATGAGAAGTCGATGCTCATTTCCGGCCGGGCCAAAGCCGGTGGTGCTCTACAGAGCAACGCAACCACCGCCCAGGGCGAGGCCAACGAGGAGCCTAACGAGAAGAAGTCCAAGAAGCCAAAGAAGGGAAAACCAGATGAGGTCGATGGTACGGGCTGGGGAAACGGTCGTATCACTGCCTTGCAAAGTGTCGACACGTACCGAATCGACCAGGCCTCGGCTCTCTTCCATATGACGTGGACTGCTCCCGTCCTCACTCTCCTCACTCTGGCCCTCCTCCTCGTCAACATCACATACAGTGCCCTGGCTGGTTACGGCCTGCTCGTCATCGGCATGCCCTTCTTGACCAAGGCGATCCGCAGCCTCTTCCATCGCCGACGAGCCATCAACAAAATCACCGACCAACGTGTGTCTCTCACCCAGGAGATCCTGCAGTCAGTCCGCTTCGTCAAGTATTTTGGCTGGGAAAAAGCCTTCCTGGGGCGCCTTGGGGAGTTTCGAGACAAGGAGATCTACGCCATCCAGGTTCTGCTGGCGATCCGCAACGCCCTCAACGCCGTGAGCATGTCTTTGCCCATCTTCGCCTCGATGCTCTCCTTCATCACGTATTCCCTAACCCACCATGGCCTCACACCCGCCGAGATCTTTTCCTCTCTGGCCCTCTTTAATCAGCTGAGGATTCCCCTCAACTTGCTGCCACTTGTCCTTGGTCAGGTCATTGACGCATGGTCGTCTGTGAAGCGAATCCAGGAGTTCCTGCTCCAGGAGGAGATGGTGGAGGACATGACGGTTGAATCGGCAGGCGAGGACGCCATCAGATTGGAGAGTGCGTCTTTCACTTGGGAGAAGACGCAATCCAACGAGTCCGAGAACGCCGGCGACAAGGGGAAGAAGGACAAGAAAAACAACCACCCAAAGACTCCCCAGCTGGACTCCTCAGCTGACGACACCACGAGCACTCTTGTGGAGGAGCGAGAGCCCTTCAAGCTTCAAGACCTCAGCTTCCAGGTAAAGCGCAACGAGCTTATTGCAGTCATTGGATCGGTTGGCAGCGGAAAGAGTTCTTTGCTGTCGGCCCTGGCGGGTGACATGAGAAAGACAAACGGCAAAGTCGTGTTTGGGGCGTCGCGAGCCTTTTGTCCCCAGTACGCCTGGATCCAGAACACGACGCTTCAGAATAACATTGTCTTTGGCAAGGACATGGACAAGGACTGGTACCAGGAGGTTGTTCGGGCGTAAGCATCCACCCCTTGACTCGGGAGAAACCGAACCGAGACTGACATTCTATAGCTGTGCCCTTCAGGCTGATCTTGAAATGCTGCCCAACGGCGATCAGACAGAGATTGGCGAGCGTGGCATTACAATCTCCGGAGGCCAGAAGCAGCGACTCAACATAGCCAGGGCCATCTACTTTGACGCAGACATTGTGCTCATGGACGACCCCCTCAGCGCGGTCGACGCCCACGTTGGTCGCCACATCTTTGACAACGCCATCCTGGGCTTGCTGAAAGACAAGTGCCGCATCCTCGCCACCCACCAGCTCTGGGTGCTGAGCCGGTGTGACCGCATCATCTGGATGGAAGGCGGCAAGATCCAGGCCGTCGACACCTTTGAGAACCTGATGAAGGAGCACAGGGGTTTCCAGGCCCTCATGGAGACGACCGCGATCGAGGAGAAGCGGGAGGAGGTCAAGAAGCCCGACGACGACGAGGAGCCGACCGAGGACCAGAAGAAGAAGAAGAGCAAGAAGAAGGCCTCTGCTCTGATGACGCAGGAGGAGAAGGCCACGTCCAGCGTCCCGTGGTCGGTCTACGGGGCCTACATCAAGGCGTCGGGCTCCTTCCTCAGCGCTCCCCTCGTCGTCTTCCTCCTGATTCTCTCCCAGGGCGCCAACATCATGACCAGTCTCTGGCTGTCGTACTGGACGGCGGACAAGTACAACCTCTCCACGGGCGTGTACATCGCCATCTACGCAACCCTGGGCGTTGTGCAAGCGCTCCTGATGTTTGCATTCTCCGTAGTCCTGTCCATCCTGGGCACAAACTCCAGCAAGGTCATGCTGCGGATCGCTGTTACGAGGGTGCTTCGTGCGCCCATGTCCTTCTTCGACACGACACCTCTGGGCCGCATCACAAACCGCTTCTCGCGCGACGTCGACGTCATGGACAACAACCTCACTGACGCGATCCGCATGTTCTTCCTCACCATGGGCATGATCACGTCCGTCTTCATCCTCATCATCGCCTTCTACTACTACTTTGTGGCCGCTCTCGTGCCGCTGTACGCCCTCTTCGTCCTGGCTGCCGTGTACTACCGCGCGTCGGCTCGGGAGGTGAAGCGATTCGAGTCCGTCCTCCGGTCGCACGTCTTTGCCAAGTTCGGCGAGGGCCTCACGGGCGTGGCGTCGATCCGGGCCTATGGACTGCAGGACCGCTTCATCCGCGAGCTCCGGGAGTCCATCGACGACATGAACGGCGCCTACTACATCACCTTTGCTAACCAGCGCTGGCTGTCGGTGCGGATCGACCTTATCGGCACTCTGCTCGTCTTCGTGACGGCCATCCTCGTGGTCACGTCGCGTTTCTCCATCAACCCTTCCATCGGTGGCCTGGTCCTCAGCTACATCTTGTCCATCGTCGGCATGATGCAGTTCTCTGTCCGGCAACTCGCCGAGGTCGAGAACGCCATGAACGCTGTCGAGAGACTGTACTACTACGGCACCGAGCTTGAAGAGGAAGCCCCCCTGCATACCGTCGAGGTTCGACCATCGTGGCCCGAGAAGGGCGAGATTGTCTTTGACAACGTCGAGATGCGGTACCGCGCCGGCCTGCCTCTTGTGCTCTCCGGGCTCTCGATGCACGTCCAGGGCGGCGAACGTATCGGGATCGTGGGACGGACCGGCGCAGGCAAGAGCTCTATCATGAGCACGCTCTTCCGGCTCGTCGAGATCTCGGGCGGTCGTATCACCATTGACGGCATCGACATCTCCACCATTGGCCTCCACGACCTCCGCTCCCGCCTCGCCATCATCCCTCAGGACCCTACCCTCTTCCACGGCACAGTCCGTAGCAACCTTGATCCCTTCCACGAGCACACCGATCTCGAGCTCTGGTCCGCACTCCGGCAAGCCGATCTCGTCCCCGCCGACGCCTCGACTCCCGAGGAGGCCCGGCGGACGCATGACCCGTCGCGCATCCACCTCGATACGGCAGTGGAGGAAGACGGACTCAACTTCTCGCTTGGCCAGCGGCAGCTCATGGCCCTCGCGCGAGCCCTTGTGCGCGGCGCGCAGATTATCGTGTGCGACGAGGCGACCTCGTCCGTGGACATGGAGACGGACGACAAGATCCAGGCCACCATGGCAAGCGGGTTCAACGGCAAGACGCTCCTGTGCATCGCCCATCGCCTGCGGACTATCATCGGCTACGACCGCATCTGTGTCATGGACGCGGGCCGCATCGCCGAGCTCGACACGCCCCTGGCGCTGTGGAAGAAGGGGGGCATCTTCCGCGGGATGTGTGATAGGAGTGGCATCAGGGTGGAGGATATCCATGGTGCCACGGAGGAGATCCAGGATGTGACCTCGGAGGGCAGCGGACAGTAGATTTATACGCTCTTGGGTGCCGTATATATATACGCATGAGTAAAGAGCATGAAAAGTTAGTGATAAGAACATGATTTGGATATATATTACTCTTTCGGGCTTTAAAATATGAACATTAACGCTGGGATCTTCCTATGAATGCTTCATAAACGCGTTGCCATGTGAGAATTGTTACACCCATCATCACCAGCCATCTCTGAAGCTATTTTTATCTAGTGTGCCGTCACGTCGGCGTATTCCAGAAAGTCGGGTTCGTTCCTTGTCGCACAGATGTTGAGGTCGTCTAAAGATATCTTGATGAACAACAGCCACGACATGTGAGTTGTATGAATACCTCATATTGGAAAATAAAGTATGTACTGGTAAACCAAAACTACTCCTGTAGGCAGACCAAACCCTCTGTTAGGCGTGATCCAAGCCAGCTCCTCGTTGTCAGCCAGCCTTCTTCGACATTGGCTTGTTGTCCCGGCTGTACTACACAATGAACGTCATTGTAGCCCCAACGGCTACGTTTGTGTGTCCTCGGAACCATGTCCAACTCTTGTACAGGAAAAAGAAGCCCCCACCGCTCGTGTCCGGATGCCGAGCGCATTAGAAAGTATGCTAAAGAATGAGATATTACACCAATGTCCTAATAAAGCAAGACCCAAAACAAAGTTATCCACAAGTCGTTTCCCTTTGAAAATGCCGACACCCTGACGCCGCTGTTGAAAATGAATCCAGGCAACCTCTCCTGTAACACCGATCTTTTGGTGACCGAGAGCGAAGATGTGTGAACAGTCGCTCGCATGTACGCTTTTCTACAGTATTGAAAGACGTGGGCACTCTCGGTTTAGAACCGGTTCTGGGACCCTGGCGAGCCGTTGCCGTAGGACGAATGCCTTGAAGCCGGCATCTGTGGTGGTGGCAAGCTTGAAGGGTCGTCGGCCAGGAGGTCCTCGAGGAACGCGCTGGGGGCTCGCTGGCTTGGAGGTCGGTTCAGGTTGAGAGACGTGTTGCTGATGTCACGTCGGGTGTTGAAAGATGGTGAATCGGGAGGCGAGGGATTCAGCGTATGGCGAGAGGGGTTGCCGAAGTGGCCACGGGAGTCGGGGCGAAGGTTGGTCAAGCTGATGGAGTGCTCATGGTTTCCACCAGGTGAGCTGTTACCGGCCGCGTAGAAGCCTGATGGCAAGAAGGCGGAGCCACGGTTACCACCAGCATTGCCAGACGCAGCAGCAGTTGGTGAGAAGAACAGGTTCGAGGCGCTGGGAGTTGATGATAGGACGGGCCCACGGGTGGTACGTCGGACGCCGCGGCCGGCGGAAAGAGACATGGTAGAGCCAGTATCGGTGTACTTATAGAAGGGCGCAGGAGGGGCGGGAAAGCCTGCCTTTGCGTTGGCATCGTGTTGAGCCTTGGCTGCCCGTTCCACAGAGCGATGAAGGAGGATGCCGACAATGAGACGCCAGAGAAGAATGCCAAGGCCAAAAGCACCAAGGATAGCGCCTACGGCGATAAATACTGTTCCATCGGGGGCACTTGAGTGCTGCATAAAAGGCGCGTTGATGGTGGGCGGAACAGTGGCAGCCGGATAGGTAGGAATTGGCTTCAGCTTCGTCAAGGTGGGCAGGCCGGTGATAACGCCATCATCGGTAGCGGAAGACTCGATGGAAGTGACGGCAGACTCCGTGTCATCGACGGTACTCGTCGGTTCGTCCTCCTCAGTTGATGTAGGTTCATCCTTCTCCTCAGTCGATGAAGGCTCGTCCTTCTCAGTTGACGATGGCTGATCCTTTTCTTCCGCGGTTGAAGAGGGCTTGGCATCGTCCTTGTTTTCTGTAGTAGCAGGCTCATTTTTGCTATCACTCTTGCTGTCATCTGCGGTGGTTTGTTTGGCAGGTTCAGGAGCGGTAGCAGAAGCCTTGTTCGTATCACTGTTCTTGTCGGCAGACTTGTTGTCGTCACTGGCGGTGTCGGGTTTGTTGTCGGTCGCAGCGGGAGCCTCCGCAGAAGCGGCGCTGTCTTTATTGTCATTTTTGTCGTCAGTGTTCTGAGCTAGAGCGACGGCGCTATAGAGCGAGATCGAGGCAAAAGCCGAGACCAGAAGCTCTGGCCTCGGCAGATAGTTGGCCGGTCGCATGCTGAGTCGGTTGGTGGTGCCGTATGCCTACTGCTTAGGTAGTTGCTGGAAAGAATGAAAGGTAGAAGATATTGCGAGTCGTGTATCGTTCGGCGCCGGGGGTTCAACGCCGGACTTTGGTAGGAGACGAGGACCAAGATGGGCAAGGCTAGTTTCTCTGAGTCTCGAAAACGGGCGACCGAGTCGGATTGCGTATGGTCAAGGAGACGCTGAGGAATGCCACAGGGAGGGTGAAGCGAAGGTGTGGGCTACGGTTCACACGCGCGGCGGTCGAGGCGTCTTCTCCTGGTGCAACAGACAGGGCTGGGCGAGACAGAGGACGTCTTGTATCCCCCTTCGGATCCAAAGAAGAGAGGGAATGCGTGTTCGAGGCGTGTATTTCGGAATGTGTGAAGGAGGAATCGCGCGTAAAGCCCTGGCAGGGAGAGGGGGTCGACGAGAGTTAAGGGAGATGAATAGCGACAGATGGGCAAATTAAGCGGAGCCTAATGGCGCAGTTTCTGTTGCGTGAGCGTTTCCAACACCCCAAGAAAGGAGGAATACAAGAAGAATGAAGAATGAGAAGAAAAAAAGAATGTATGATATGAATTAGCGAATGGGTATGCGTGACCGAGCGAATGGGCGAGACGCTCTACCGAAGCCGCGTTAGCATTGTTTGGCGGAGAAAAGATTTGGGATGAAGCCTTGGGGATGGATGGGGAAGCGGAAGAAGCGAGACGGGAGAGACGGGGTCGCACGACAGACAAAAGGAAGGAGAGATGGATGGTCCAGGACATGGGTGGCTGTGACTTCCAATGCCTCTCTGGCGTGGACCGAGCGTTATGGGAAGGCATAGCGCAATTCAGGTAGGCCGATGCCTTGAAAGGGCTTAGGCTGGCTTCTTGTCCAGGGCGCTATTGGCTGCTGTTTCAGTGAATTCCGTGTAAATCATGGCGCGAATGTGAACCTCAGGGGCGCCATCCTACGAGCCGCGCCATCAGGGCCTGTTCTCTTGGTAAGCCACCTTACTCACCGCGCCTATTTTTGTGCTCTTTTTGCTGGACTAAAAGCAGCCAACCGCCAAGTTCCGTGGTGGTCAGCTCGCCATGTACGTACGTCGTTCATCCACATCTTCTCGGCTGGTTTAGCGTCCTGTCGACGTCTTGTGGTGGGCTGGTTGCCGTGGAAAGTCACCACCAGAAACAAGCGTGTTGTTGCAGAGCCATGCAGGTTGGGCCTACATGACAGGTTGAGAGGGAGCCATCCATGATGATGCCAATCCCTCGTTGCCTGGGCTCGCTTGACAACATCAACAAAGCTGGGTTGTATTCCAACGTTGATCTCGTGGCTCACTGCGCTGTTTCTCTTTCTTCAACGGCTGGACGTGCTTGAAGTGGCTTTCTGTAGGTTCCCTCCCCCGCTGCGGCACCTTACATATAAACATGTACAGTATCCGGGCCGTTGAAGCAGCAGCTGAAGCAAGGCAAGGCAAGGCAAGATCCAGCAGACCATTGACAGCCTGGAATACAATCCTGCAAAAGAAGAATCCTCGATCTTTGATATCAAAGAATCCAAAGAAGCCAAGCACACCACAACATGACCTCTGGGGTCTTGTTTCAAAACTTTAGATGACAACCAACCTTCAAGTAAAGTGCGAAATAAAGGCCAGGAACACTGCAACGTCAAAAACGTGGTGCCACTGGCCACTCTCCCGCTGCCAGCTCATTTTTCAGGGTCCTGTTCGACCGTACGGAGACCTGGCACCGGCCAGCGGGGTAACATGGCTCTCCTTGACGGGGGATTCTCTCGTGTCTCCGCGTCTGCCGCCGCTTTGTTGATTCTTGTGTGTTTTGATGGAGATGCAAACCTGGAAACCCCACGTCATGTTCCAGTACACCAGGAGTCTCTCCATCCAGTGTCACCTGCAGCGTGCACGGGCCATCCCTGTCGAAAGAGTCCAGATAGAAAAGCACGTGACTTGAATCTGCGCTACCGCAGGACCGGTCCCACTCGCGAGCCTCGTCATCATCAGCCTCCGGGCATCGCCAACTGCATCATCGGCCATACCGACCCGTATCCCACGCCCGCCTTCGAACCACCTCCAGCTTCCTCCGAATACTCATTACCTGCCGATCACGACCCCCTCTACGATCAATTCCTACCAAGACAATATGGAGGAGGAGCGTCTCTGGAAGTTCAGACGGCCCGAGTGGCTCAACAGTGTCTGGGCCCGCAACGCCGGCGTCTACGGCGCGGGAGCTATTGTATGGAACATTCTACAAAGCCTGCGTGGACTGTCATGATTATCATGTCTTTGCGACAGTATACTCAGACAGCCGTTCATCTCATGCGGTCATCTTGGCGTCGGCCGGCCCCGTAACTAACCGCGAGCCTTGTGCAGTTCTCCATCGCCTTCTACGTCATGCTCGACTCTGCCGTCTGGTCCAAGTCGCCCAGGAATGGCTCCGACATCCATGTCAAATTCGTTGACTGGCTGCCCTTCATCTTCTCCAGCCTGGGCATGCTCATCATCAACTCGGTCGAGAAGCAGCGCCTTAGCGCCGACTCCTTCAGCTATAGTGGATCTGGCGTCGCCTGGAAGGCCCGCGTTGTGCTATTCCTAGGCTTCGCGGCGCTTGCCGGCGGCATGGCTGGTGGTGTTACTGTCTTTGTCCTCAAGTTTGTCGTTCCCAGTGTTACTATGCCTGCCCTTGGCATGGGTATCGAGAACGTGGTGAGCAACGCTCTGGTCGGAGTCAGGTACGTTTCTCCTGGTTGAGGGCATATGAAAATTTCTGGCAGCACTAACTCAGCACAGCTCTGTCGTTCTCTGGGTCAGCCAGAATATGGAGGACGAGTACTCGTACAACCTTTCTCTGTAAACAGCAGCAATACAAATGTGGAGCTGAAGACTGAGATTGGGTGATGCCAGGGCGCATTGATGGGCTGAGCGAGGGTTCCCAGGAATAGTGGGCGTGTGTATGAATAAGAGCAAGTCGTTACACACTGCGTCCTGGTGGAAGAATGGGCTGCATTGGCAAGTTCCACGGATAGCAAAGGTTGGCGGTCACCATTCAGTTGGGAAGACTTTTGGTCTGCAAGATGAGGGTGCTGGGAAAGTTATATCGAGCCGGATGTATGGGCTCAACGAGGTCCATTTAGAGTTAAGCGTTCAGGTTGTTGCTGGATTATCAGGAGTTTACAATGCACTGTTATAACTGATCACCAAGTGCCGGGCACCAACCAACAGCATCCCAGTATTGAGTGGCCATGCAGCACACCGAATTTGAAGGCTTTGCACGTGTCATACAAAGGCATGAAAAAGGCTTGTTAACAGGCTCAATTCAATGTCAACCCGCTACCTGTTTCTCGAGTCACCTGTGCCTGCCTCTCGCGCGATGTGGCTACCGTCACTAAATGGCCGACCCCCTGGCCGAATCCCCACAGAAAGTCAACAGACATGTTTCCCGCATCTCACTCAGCGGAACACCACACATTACCATCTTGAATCGGAATATTATCCCCGAATCCTTTCCTTGCGCATGCCCTCAAGCCAGCCAAGGACCTGCAATGGCCGATCGTTCCCGCGCCGCTACTAACGGAGGCGGTGTGTCTCGCTCCCGCAACGGGGCCTCTTCCGCCGCGGGCGTCCGTCGCAACCTGTTCCAGAGCCAGTTGACCCGGCGACCTACGGCGGGCTCGTCGTCCACGTCGGCCGAGACGCTGCACCTCGACGTCGACGTGCTGTCCGACACGTCCGAGATTGTCGTCCGGGACAAGCACGGCGAGATTGAGCTTGGGGACCCTCCGACACCCGTGCTGGAGGATGAGGATGAGCTGCCCCTGGATCACCTGCAGGAGAGTGAGAGTATGTAGCCATGCGCGCACCTCGTTTGTCTCGTGATATGTGCAAGTGGCAACGAGGCTTACAATTTTCGACAGAGGAGCGACAGAGATTGGCTGAAGCGGTTAAGCACCATCAGATCAATCGCAGTACAGTGCCAGACCAGCCTGAAGGTGTGTTCATGATCTGTCTCATTGTATTCGTCGGCGCGATTCCCACTAACACGGCCACCAGAACTTCTCGAAGCCGTCAGGGCAAGTCTAAGAGCCAAAGTCGCAGCCCTCGCCGAAGACAACTGGATGTTTGAACCAGAAGAACAGCCCCGCGGATAACCAACCAAGCCTCTTTTCACCACCCTTTGCAACGCCGGCTGTCTATGTGTTTCTCTCTCAGGCCCATATGGTACACGAACTACTACCCACCCTCGCAGACCAGCTTCTGTCTAGTCCAGGCCCTCTGCTGCTGGGGCATCCGTCCGCTGAGTAACTTGCCTGCGCTTCGGCTGCTCCTGGGCACCGGCGCCTCCGCCAAAGAACCCGTTCATCATGTCCATCAGTGGGTTGCTCTGCCGGGGCTTAGTCAGGCCAAAGTACATCTCCCCGATCATCTCTAGTGCCTCGGCCCAGGGTCCGGCCTCGTTGATCTGTGTGGCATACTTGGACACCAGGGCGCGGTAGAGCTCCGGCGCGCCGCGCTGAACGGCAAGAAGCAGGAAGCCGAGGAAGTTGAGAAGGGGAAGACTGGGGAAAATGCGGATGTCGCCGCCGCCGCTCGACACGTCCTGGACGCCCAGGTTCGGGTTGTCGTTGGAAAGCGAGCTCGTGAAGAGGCGGTAGCAGGTGTTGGCTGCGCGAACGTTGCCGACAAGGAGATAAGGAAGGACGGCACGGCCGGCGAAGAGAGCTGCCGTATGAGGTTCACTCTCCTTGTACCACGTATACTCCATCTTTGTCAGGACCTCGGGCGAGTCCTTTGTACCCAATATCAAATGCTTCTCCGCCTCGTATGTATCGTGCTCTTCGGCGTAGAGTGATCCCGCAACGTGGTGCAGTTCCGGGTCTCCTGCTGGGTACTCGCCGAACTTGGCCGACCATCTATTTCCCATACACGTCAGTCGCTAGTGCACCTTGGATCGCAGGTCTGCAGCGCAGTACGAACCCGATAATCTCGCCCACAAACTTCTTACGCGTAGGTTCCTCCGCATCGAACAGCCGCAGGCAAGTCAACAGCCTCCCTTTGGCAGTAGCATCAGGCTCCAGCTCCGCCTGGCGGTACACGTCGACCATCATGACGCAGAGATCGCCTCCACTTCCGCCCTGCCCGGCGCGAAGCAGCGCCTGAGACACATTCGCGAGGATATCGATGGCGGCGGGCCAGTTGGAGGTCTTGATGTAGCGGGAGGCGGCAACTCGAGTCTGCTGCTGGGCTTCGTAGTAATCGCCCTCTTCAATCTTGGCCTGTAGCCGGGCTACTATGCGGTCGACCTTGCTGGCCATCGCGAGCGGATGTCGGGAGACGAGGAGTTTTCTGGGTCAGGAGAACAGAGGGAGGGAACTGGTAACGGCGGGAGTGACGTAGAAGGAAATGGTAAGCTGGAGCATCGAAGCTCTGCGGAATTGGTGGAGGGGTTGGCCAACAAACGCCCAGGCCTAAGCTTGGTAAAGTGGATGGTGCCTGTTTTGAGATTTATCTATATAAATGAGCATTACAACAATCTATGTCACAATCAGCATGGTCGCGCTGAAAACAGCGTGAATGGTTTAGTGGTAAAATGCGGGCTTCCCATGCCCGTGCCCGGGGTTCGATTCCCCGTTCACGCACGGTTCATTTTTTGCTGCTCGTGCTTTTTGATCCTGCCTCATTCAATACATCTTCCTGGATCCAAGGCATTTATTTCTATTGATGCGTTTATGGACCAGTCTTCCGCGGGTCTTCTTTGAACCTTGGATTTACCTTGGAGATACCCAGATGAGGCTGTCCCTGGCCCTTTTAATTGAGTAACCCTCCGAGCCTGTCAACCCCAGTACCGCTTCCACCTCAATCATAAGCTTCATTTCTACTTTGGCGGCTTCTCTTCCACCAGCAACCTCCTCTCTCGTTCACACGTCACTATTTAGATACAGTAAGACCCCAAGGCCCGTGCCAGCAAGGACACCCACAGGACCATTGTCAGCAAGGCTGCAAATGGACTGTCCTGCCTTAATTGAAGGCTTCACCTCTACATTTCCATCTTAATTCCAGGCTTCCTAACAAAAAGAAAGCCGAAACCATCACTCGTGGGCTTACCTATCAATAGCAAAACAATTGACGATCCGTCCCTCGTAGAGAAATTCTTGGTACTACTGAGACATCAATGGCCGGAGCGCCATCCCGTAGTCTGCTCCGTTCGGCTTCCTCAACAGAGTGTGTATGTGGAACATCCATGTGGAAGACGGCAGAATGATGAGGTTCAGTTCGGTGCACGTGAACCACGGGGAGATGACAATGTGCGTCTCGTAGAGCAGGATGTTCAAGCAGAAGTGGTGACCGTAGAAGGAGAACTTCTACAACTTCTCAGCTGACGGCTCGTAAAAGAGGGCAAAGTTGTAAAACCACTCATTCACTGTAGTCGGGGCCTTGGAGAGCTGCCTGGGGAAACCGTTGATCCGCATCACGCATGGGGCTTTCTGGTATCCCTCTAGGGCTAGAGTTAGTCAGTTACAGAATCCGTATTGCGGCAGATACCTTCGTATTGCTCACCTCATCCAGACAAAGACTACGACAAACTATAAAGGCACCCAGCTGGTATAATTCAGCCCCGAGGGTGAAGCTGCCAATTCGCTTCGCTCGTTGAATCAAGGTCTAGTTTAGCTTAATGCCGGACGTGCTCCGAAACCTCCGAAACGGCACTGATGCCCCCCCGCATTCTCGGCCCCGCATTCCGATGCTCGGTGAAGGTCGTGCCGAAGCCGGCTTGACCAATGCAGCGTTCTGGATTTCGTCATTTAAGAGCTCGATATCCCCTTATCTGCGTGTGATCTGGACCCCAATTCCCTAAAAGCTACCAAATTCCTAGTCGTTTTAAAGATAACAGTCATGGCCGCGGCAACACTTCAACGTGCGTATATCTCGACCCTCCCGTAGTTCCTCACCACGTTCTGACATTCCACAGGCCTCGTGCGCTTCGTGCCCAAGTCAAATCCCTCCAAGATTCTCATCGGCCAGCCTGCGGACAAGGAGGTCGACGTTGGCGCCGCGCTGCGCAAGGGCCGAGAGGTCGCCGTCAATGTCTTCTCCGGTTCCTCCGTCCTGTCTCCCGGAACGTCAACTGGATCCACCGAAATCATCGGCCGTGTCCTGTCGCCTTTGGCGCAAAGCGAGATCGGCACTGTCCGCGGCATTGGACTGAATGTGAGCAAAGCGATCCCTCGTATTCGCCTTTTTTTACGTCAAGAGCGCGGCTGATGGGCTTGCGTTTCAAGTACAGGAGTCATGCGGCTGAGGTTAACATGGAAATTCCGACGATTCCGACCGTCTTCATGTAAGGGGCCGGTCCTGTTTGACACTAAACAGAAGCTGATGTGAGTTAGGAAACCTAGCACCGCCGTTTCTGATCCCTGGCCGAACGCGGGAATCGTTCCACGGCTCACCCAGGCTGATGACTCTGGCGATTACGAAGCCGAGTTGGCCGTGGTCATTGGCAAGACAGCCAAGAACGTGAGCGAGGCGGACGCCCTGGACTATGTCCTTGGATACACAGCTTGTCACGACGTCTCCAGCCGTACTCAGCAGCTCAACCAGTCCCAGTGGTCCTTCTCCAAGAGCTTCGATGGAGCCTGTCCTTTGGGTCCGACGCTGGTCCTCAAGTCTCTGATCCCCGATCCTTCAAAGTTGCGCATCCGGGGCATCAAGAACGACAAGGTTGTGCAGAGCAGCGGCATCGAGTAAGTCATTTATTCGTCAGATCGTCGTCAGCAACGCTAACGCTTCCTGAAAAAAGTGACTTGATCTTCAGTGTCCCCAAGCTCGTCAGCTGGCTGTCGCAGGGCACGACCCTGCCGCCAGGCACCGTCATCATCACCGGCACCCCTGCGGGCGTCGGTATGGGACGGAAGCCCAAGGACTCCCTGAAGCATGGCGATGAGTTTGCGGTTGAGATCCTGCCTCACATCGGAACGCTTACAAATATCTTCGAGAACGAACATGAGGGTGCCAAGGCGAAGCTGTAGATGGTGTCAGATAACTGCAGGCGAGTTGGAAGCAATACATATCATCCAGATCCGTCATTTGGCCAATCGGCAGCGAACATTGTAGGATCAATCTGGCAGTAAGCAAGGAGGCAAAGCGTTGTCCCTCGACGGGTGTAGTCTCATGTATCCTGTCATCAAGTCAGTAACCAGTCGCAGTCCATGCCGAATTGTGTGCGCCAAGCAGCTCTATAAGGGCAATTTCTCAAAATTTCTTGCGTGGAAAAGAGGATGGCGTGTGTAAAGGCAGGAAGAACTGCTCATTCAGCTATAAAATTCCACCCATAGGCTACTTATAGGCTGCGTCCAACCTTACAGAAGGGCCCATGAGGCTTTCAAGACCTGCGAGATTTCTAGAACGACACCAGAGTAGCCATAAGAGGCATTCACAACAAACAGGCATAACATATCTCTCAGGGGTGTTCACCGCTCTGCTGGGTTCATAAGATTGGCCCATCGTTCAATTCCCTATCCTCAGGATAGCCTATGAACCAGGAGACAAGACAGCTCAAGGCCAAATCACGCGTCGGTTTCGTGATGGAACGATAGCAACTCCCCCTTTTCAGCCTGATTCTCCAATCGTCAAGACCAGCCGCCCCTCGAAAGCATACGCTGCCGCCTTCTCCGGTATATCTTCACCCTCCTCCAGCGGCAACATGGTAAGATGGCTGACGACCCCGTGCTCAACAACAGCGTCCATCATCTTCCTGATGTCGTCCATGCTGCAATGGAGAATGCCCTTGACAACAATCTCTCGGCTCACAAGCTTGAGCGTATCGAGCTTGAAGCCCTGCTCCGGGATGCCGGCAGCAACCATGACTCCCCTTGGCTGCAGTTGCTCCGCAGCCCAGTCGCTCGCAGATTCATCTCCCGTGCACAGGACAGCAGCGTTGAGGCCTATACCGTCCGTGAAATCCGAGATCTTCTGACCTGCCTCTGGGTCGTCGACGCCAACGATGAGATCGGGTCGGAGATGGGCTGGCACTTCTGATGCAAGCTTCAACCCGACGTCTCGCTTGTCCACGGCCACGACCCTGTAGCCCAGAGCCTTTGCGAACTGCACACCCAAGACTCCGAGGCCGCCTATCCCCATGATGGCGATCGACTGGCCCTTCTGCAGCCCTGCCTTCTTGATTCCGTTCCACACAGTTGCCTGGCGTTTGGCCAATGTTAGCTGACGTGTGCTCTGAGAGCAAACTCATTGCCCATGCCGATGGTTGGTACAACTTACGCCAGCACACATCAAGGGGGCCGCCTGCTCGAACGACAAACTATCCGGCAAGTGAACGACAGCACCGTGCCAGGCCTTCATGTACTCGGAAAACCCCCCATCGGCCTTGATGATGCCACACATGGCCCTGTTGGCGCAGAATCGTGGGTCCAGCGACCCGATCGTCTGGCTCGACCACCTACAGCCGTTGCAGGCATCGCACGGTTTCATAAAGTTGGTGATGCCAACTCGGTCTCCCAGATGCCAGGTACCTGGAACATCAGGGCCCAGGCTGACTACGGTGCCAGCTGGTTCGTGTGAGCCGGTTGCGGGCAGGTGGATGCCGGTGAGTCCTCGGTATACCAAGTAGTCGGTATGGCAGAAGGCGGATGCGGCAATGCGAATGAGAAGCTCGCCTGGCCCGGGCGTCGGGACTGGAACGTCGTCGCGAAGCTGGTAGGGTTTATTGTACTATCGTTTTTTTCATGAATGGGATACTTGAGAGGCGGTGCCGCTGTCAACAGTACATCTTACCTCGACCAGTCGCAATGCTCTCATGGTTTTTGGGATCTCGGCTTGCGCTGACATTTTGGCCAAGGGTCTCAGGATGGTGCACGTATATTCACCAAATCAACGGAATTTATACCTCGTGAAGCTTGAGACGACTGGGATGGAGGCTGTCTTGCCCGTTTTATATAGCAGCTTGGGGTGGCTGCACATCTCACATGCCACGGCAGATGACGAAATGGAGCCTTAGTTCTCACGCTGACAAGCAAGTGAGACTATAATAAGGTCTTTGGACTTGACGCAGGGTGCCCGGTTTTGGAAGTATACTGCGCGCTCCAATTAGAGTTAACGACATAATGCTTGGCTTGCATTCTTCATGTTCAAGACTCCCGTGGACTACAGTTCTCGGCAGGTCATAAGTTGACACGACACAGCATCAGCCAAAAGCCCAGCAATTCAGGACATAAGTTACCGTACATATCGATCTCAACCAGGGGCATCGTATAAAATTCATAAAGTCTCAGTTTTGGCCTGGGAATATTGGTAGATTCACCCAGGGTGTTCAAATCTCCTGGTCGCCGTAGATATTCTCCCCGACTCACGGTCGCAGGTGCAGCTTGTCCTTGTGGATGGTCATGAAATTGTCGTATTTCCAATTATGTCGTATACACAACGCCGTCAACTGATATCGATGCGACTGCCAAGTTCAAGACTCTGGATCTGATACATGTAACAATCCTACTCCTCCTCTCGTTTTGCACCCGCACCAAGAATGCTTGCCAATCCTGTCATCTTGATTATAAAGCCATCTCTCTTTAGTGACTCCAAGCATTGCCCGACGACCGCCGACCCTTCTCGTACAACCACTTACTGTTGAGTCCTACACTCGTCCGCTTGCCCCCCGCGGGACTAGGCGAGGTAGGGTCTGAGAACAAGTTGGCCGAGGAACTGGCAGCAAAGGGGCTCGTCGATCCGATGGAAGACCTCCTCCCGTTTCCGAAGCTATTAACACTCTTGTGGAAAAGAGGGCTCCCCAGCGGCGAACCAGTTGATCCCTGGACCACCGGGCTCCCTCGGCCAGACAGAGGCGAGCTGGTATAGCTCCCCCTGCTTCCCACGGAGCCGGCTATCGAAGGCGTACGAGAGTATCGAGGCGGGGTGCTGAACTTGGCATCAGGGGTTGGCGCGGCCGAGGAGGGGGCGAGGCCCAGCAGCTTGCGCTGGGCGGGTGTGAGAGGGATGTCGGAGAGGTCGTCTTTCGGCCGGATTAGAGGCAAGCAGGCGATGCCAATGTTTACGAACGGTATGAGCTGAAGAATGAACCATGCCCAGCTCAGGTATACTCTGATCGAGCTAGGAACGCTGCATAGTTGAGTTAGCTTCAGACGAGCGCAAAGGGGGGCTGGAGGGAAACTCACGCTTGAGGGCCGATGTTGAGCTTGGCAAGGAGTTGCGCCGACCAGAAGCCCAGAAGAGCGATGACATTGTAGGCTATTTGCCGCACATTCTTTTCGGAAAAGGTGGTCGCATTGCGACGCCTAGTGATCTCGTTGAGTCGTGGGTGACGCCAGGTTCCGGGGCTGTCGGTGACTGGAGGACCGCCGATGGTAGTTGTCTTGACAGGAGTGGCCATTCTGAAATATTCAGGAGTGGGGGGGAAGGTGGGAAGGCTGGCCGAGGCCGTCTTGTCGTGACGTTTTCTGCTTCGGTTGTTGGATCTGGTCGCTCGCCAGGATGATCTGGGCAAAGACGGCGGCTGGTCGCTTTGGACAGTTCAAGTTGCCCGCACAAAGCCAAAAACTTGTCAAATGACTCCCTTTGTAGTGTACCTGTTGGTTAGTAGCTCTTTCGTTTGGCCCAAAGCCGTGGCGAGGCTGGTTGCTCCCTTGGTCGTCGGGTTTGTTGACGTTGGCGACCAAAGAGATATCGAGGGCGAACGGCTCCCGTTGAAGGAAAACACGGTCAGAGGCCTAGGCCAGCGTCCAGGCTAGCATGTGCAGGGTGTCCAGCGACCAGCACGGGCCGCCGCGCCACACCAACTTGGCATGGGCGGGCTGAGCCACAGGGGG
This sequence comes from Fusarium nematophilum, assembly GCA_033030565.1. NCBI lineage: Eukaryota > Fungi > Ascomycota > Sordariomycetes > Hypocreales > Nectriaceae > Fusarium > Fusarium nematophilum. The sequence continues at coordinate 782,143 of JAVIXY010000001.1, forward strand.
ATGAACAGCTCGTGCTCGTGCTTCCAGCAGCAAATCATCAGCCACATGAGCTGCGGGTGAATCACCAAGGCCCACTGACGTTCTGTGACGACGCGCTCAGCGGGCTCATTCCCGTAATTCTAGGCGCATCTGAGGCTAATGGAGAGCAAAGGCTGAGGGAGCACCTGGCAACTTCCCGCTTCGCTACCTTTCTCACCATTCGCCCTCCCAACATCAGGGCGAAAAAAACCCTGTCCAAACATCATCACAAACCCGCCTCGAAATCAATCTACGCGTACAGAAACATCAATTACTCCTCAACAGCTCTCGCTCGTTTTCACATCTTCGGCTTCGGCCATCATCGTCTCACCTTCCAGCCTTTCGCGATGCGCCGTTAGTCCCGGCGCACCTTATCCAATCGAGCCTCAACAGCCATACAATTCGGCGACTATCCTCGATACCAACTCCGCACACGCACTCATCTGCCCACCATGGCAGCATCGCCTGCTTCGCTCGCCGCTACATCGGAGATCGAGCCCCCGAGCTCGCCCGTCCACCCTGAGTCCAAGTCCTTTGTGTCTCGCGCCGTGACCGAGGATGACGACACGAACCCGGCCAGAGCGAGCCCCGAGCCTCAGGAGAAGTCCTCGCGCAGTAAAGGCAAAGGATCGCAAGGAAAAGATGCTGGGAGTCAACCGCAGATCGGCAAGATCCGTCATCTCAAGAAAGAAGATGGCGAGCCTCTCTGGAGAGAAGACATCCAGTACGACTTTCTCAAGGCCGTCTTCGACAACGAGCAAGCCGTTTTCACCAACTCGTACGAACCGGAACGCCTCGGCAAGCAGAATTTCGCCGATCTCTACATCGACACAATGTCTCGCAGCTCCAAAACCAGCAAGGTCCTTCGCGACAAGCTCTTGAGTGACAGAGAAGCCGCCAAAGGCATGGCCATGGTGTGTCTCCTGGTTAATATGGGCCGCATGAACACTACCTTAAACTGTGAGTGATACACCGCCAACTCAAAAAGTTGTTCAAGCATGCTAACTTTACTGCAGTCTTCCCCGAGATGAGGGCGCAACTTCGTACCTATCATGCTATTCCCTCTCTACAGGCCCACCAGGACCCTCATGCCTACAAGCAACTCCAGGATGCACCTCGCCTGAAATCCATCTTGAAAGGTGGCGCGGAGGATCGGGATGAACCCAACTCACTTGACAAGATCAAGCAGAGAGACATCCCTCGCACGAATCCTGTCAACCTCATTTTTGTCATGTGCAACACAGCTCAAAAGGTTGCTGAGCTACACTTCCCCCGCCATCGCGAGTTCCATGACCTCATCATGAAGACGCAGTACAGCAGCGGGTCGCGAGCAAAGGCTTTCCTCTGGCTTATGTGGTTCTACCTCGAATCCGATTTTACGGAAGAAGGATGCGAGGAAAACCCGTTCGGCCCTGGAGTGGATTATGGCTTGGATGTTGCGAACCAAGGTATTCCTCGTCTAAAGGAGATGGCGCCCGACGAAAAGACCTCGGAGAACGTGGACACCCAGGAAGAGATCGAGTTTGGCCGGGCCAAACAGAAGATGCGAGCCAAGATTCTCGAAATGGACCAAGCTTATCTCAATGAGAGGGAGACCAAGCGAGGCAAGATGCGCCCTTCGTTTGCTGACGACGGACCCGCCATTCTCCCGCGCATCAGGCCCTCTAAGCACGAGTCTGATCTGGATAGCACCCGTTCGACACCACCACCTCGGGCACTTGGTCGCGCTCTCGGCTCCAGTCGGAGAGGTGCACCGTTGAAGTACCAGATTTTTGAAGGTTCTTCACCAGCACATCATGTCAATGAAGGCGTAGTCGCAAGAAAGCCCCGACCGCCGACAGCACACCAATTGGCTGTTGAGCGAAACAGGAGCCAAAGGGTTGAGTACATCCTCGATCGTGGCCTCCGCCGCCAGCATCACAAGAGCCGGAAGCTTCGACGTCAGGACGGTGCTGTCTTTAGAGCTTATCGGAGACTTCAGGTCCAGGAAGACCCCTTCGAAGACAGCGATGATGAAGCATCGACCCCCCGAAATCTGACATACGGCGGAGACAAGACACCAGGGGCTTTCCGCGAGAAGGGCGTAGGAGGACTTTGCCTACTATCGAAGGAGGAGGATGATTTCGGTGAGGAAGTCAGCGCCTACGCTGCCGCACTGAGACGGTCTACTCGACGTCTGACTCGTTGGGGTCCTCTGTCAGCAGAGCTTGGGGTGATTCCTGCCATCAAGCGGCCCAAGCCGAAGAAGCCCGATGACGACGATGACAAGGACGGAAACGATGACGGCGAAGAGGGGAATGGAAGTGTATCCAAGGCCAATGGTGAACTCAACGGCGATGCCAACGGCGATGCCACAATGGGCGATATCACCGTCGGCGACGTTACAGTGGGAGACGCTACACTTGGGGACATCACGGTAGGAGATGTTACTGCCGGGGATATCACCATGGGCGACGTCACGATGGACGACGTCGAAGACCAGACAGTCCTGCATGACGACGACGAACGAGGCGACGACGATGCCGACGACGCTGACCGTACGGAGGTCATGGGTGACTCGGACATGGAGTGAAATGGTTCAGGGCGAGACGTTGAGATATGTAACTTTAGGTTTGAAAGGATCAAGCGGAACGGCGATTTAAAAGGATGGTCGCGATCGGGTCTGGGATCATGGGAGTTTTCCTGCTATGTGTGTTTCTTGCATGGAATGCGTTGCCATGGGGTTTTCATGGCTGTAATTTGCGAACGGCGTTGAACAGATGCGGTGAAGCGAAGAAAAACGCAAGTATTTGCTTTTTTTTTCCCCTTGCACATCTCGCATCGCGGGCTCAATAGAATCTATATTTTACTAAAGGACCATCAAATTCAGACCGAATACAAATACGAAAACGAATCTGCAACTATGGCGTTCCTTGCGTAACCCGAGCCAAGTGCCGGAGTCCAATAGGAACCGGAGAATTTCCTGGAATTCGGAGCCGGGAGGGTCCGGGGCACGAGCTCATCCGGAATGCGCGGCAGCCGAGCGGTGAGACGCGGCAGATTAGATCCCCCGGGGGAACTCAGGGTCCTCAACAATATTTACTTTTCCTCCCCGTTTGTATGCGCCGGACACTCGACCAACTCGTCCAATTCCTTTCGGTGTGAGCCAATTGAGCTGTGACGACCTCTTTCATGTGCTCCCTTTTTTCATCTAGCCGTTCATTTTCTGCTTTTCCTCCCGGTCGTCGTCGACAAGATGCCCAAGTCCGAACCCCAGTCCGGCATTAGCCGCCTCCTTGCGATCCTTGGCCTCCTGACCGCCCTGCTCGGGTCTGTCTTTTACGTCCTGGAGCAGAACCTCGACAAGTTCTACATATTTGAGCTGGAGCATCTGGACGACTTGTCGAAGCGAGCGTTGGCCGAGCACGGCAACAACACTAGAGCCGTTGTGCAGTACATCGTGACCGAGCTCAACGAGAAGGTCCCTGCGCACGTCAACCTGCACGAGGAATGGGTCTTTAACAACGCTGGCGGCGCCATGGGTGCCATGTACATCATCCACGCCAGTGTGACGGAGTACCTCATTGTCTTCGGTTCGTTGACCCTTCGTCGCCTCACGGGGCTGGCGATTAGACGTTGATTGACTAACACCATGAGCAGGCACTGCGATCGGCACCGAGGGACACTCTGGTCGCCACACGGCCGACGACTACTTCCACATCCTCTCCGGAACTCAACTGGCGTACGTACCTGGCGAGTATGAGCCCGAGGTGTATCCTCCCGGCAGCATCCACCACCTTCGCCGCGGCGACGTGAAGCAGTACAAAATGCCCGAGAGCTGCTTTGCTCTCGAGTATGCCCGCGGCTGGATTCCTCCCATGCTGTTCTTTGGCTTTGCGGACGGCCTGTCCAGCACGCTCGACTTCCCTACCCTCTGGCACACCACCCGTATCACCGGCCGGGAGATGATCTCCAACCTGCTGAAGGGGAAGCTGTAAGGAGTTCAGCCGCGTGCGCTCATCAACAGAATAAGCCGGTAGGGGAGCAGTTGGATGTAATGAAGAGGAGGGGAAAGGCTCAGGACGGACTTGGGAGTACAAGGATGCGGCTTGGGGAGCAAAGATGGAGATTTCTGATGCCGATGATAGAAGATCATCTTCGGAGCTACCTTGATGGATTATCTGAGCCGAGGCATGATTGGCCGGGGAGGTTACCCCGTTTTAGACGGATCCATACTTGGATCCCAGCAATTGACACTCTGTACACTACGCAGTGTCCTTTTGCAGTGGGCGCATGTTCTCGATCGCATCACGTAACGATTGTTTGCTAATTGCCCTCTTTGGTGCGAGCCATGCCTGTCAGTGCGGGCCCGTGGGCTGTTTCCATTGAATAGGCTTGGCCGGGGAACGAGGGGCGGGAGGCCGTCTGTTGTGGCAATGAGATTCGCATCCCCAGATACTGTTTTGATCAGGCTGTTGCAACCCTATATCTGGGGTATCATCGCAAGTGCTGCTGGCTCTGTCGAAAGGCGATCCCCCGAAACGACATCAAAGACGAGAAGGGGACGGTTCATGTTGCCGCAAATTAGAACTTGTTGAGGATGGCTCCACTTGGACCAACTCCTCGGGACCCTAGAGCTCCCCTACTAGGTCGTTTAGATGAGGATGGCAGCGTTGTTGATGCTCATCCGAGGCCCGTCTCGAATCTCGTCCGCGTAATGTCACCATGCTCGTTGAGGCAAGTCAGATAGGACGAGAGTGCTGACACTGAAGACCGACGATACCCGTGGCAACCCAATGGGCAATTAGACCATGCTGAGTTGCAATGGTTGGTTTCTCTTCAGCCGTTCTTTCGATGTGGTGAGTTAATCCAGAAGGTGGTGAGGCGAATATGGAACTCGATATGATCGCCCTGGTCGTCCACGCCACTGACGAGGCAGCTGATACGAACCAAGCGCCCTGTTGGTCCAATCGAACACATCTAGAATGACCTCGATCGTCCAACCGGTTGGTACAGCGCGAGGCAACAAGATGACCCTGCTGGTCGGCCGCTGGAAGGACCAAAAACCTCTGCATATTTTCTCGACCCTTGTTGTCGTCCCATCAAGGAAGAAGCTTAAATTAAGCAACATTTGCAGCGAAGTCCGTTGGGAATGCTTCTAGCGCGCGGGGAGCTTAGGCGAGAATAGGAAGGTGGCGTTGCCTGGTATAGCGCACGGGGCCATGCTTGGCATGAAACCTCCAAAAGATCTCCCCACATCAACTCTGAAAGGTGCTGGTCGATAGTACATATGTACCAGGCTATGAGCGGCACCGTGGCTTCGAACTTTTGTAGTCTCATTGTGTATGTATGCCGTTGTCGTCTCAGTTCAGACGATCATATCCCCCTGCGTCTCGGGGACCTGAAGCCCTTGGAAATGCTGAACCACAGTTGGGAGGCGAGCGGTGGTCGCCTCCAGTCCATATCGTCATTCCTCGGCGACAAATTCATCTCGTAGTTATCGCCAGTCGCGCAAACGCCTCTCCCGTAGAAGAACCCCGGCATCAGCAGATTGCCGCTCAAGGGCCGACCCCTGCTTGGCCCTGCTCTCTCGCACTCCCCCTACCCTGCCCTACGATGCCCAGCCTGACAAAGGTCCTTACTCCGTGGGCTTATTCCCTCCGGGACTGCTTGGCCAAGGCGCGAAGAGGCCAAGCGATGCCCTCCCGCGACACCAAGGGCACTCGGCCGCATCCTCGGAGCATTGGCATATGCATGGCGTCTGGGTCCCCTTATCGCTAGCAGCCAACTTTCTCGATAGCGGCACACGACCGACTGTACCGGGGTGGCTGCAACGTTGCCGGAACTTTTGATCTGAGGATTTCGCCAAACACCATACCATGTTTGCCGCCTCTCTCCGCTGCTTTTCGTCTCTCGCAATCACCAGTTGACTGATTGGGTCCATTGTCCGACCTCCATGCTCTCTTCTGGGCGCATCTCCGTTCTTGGCTCTGACAAGATACGGGGGCAAACGGCAGTGATCATCGGCCTGGCCTCGCGATGGTGTATCGAACGAGATAAGCAGCATGCCGTTGCAAGGTCGACGCCGCGATTTCTGGAAAAATTCCTTGGTCTTGGAAGGGGCAAGGGAATAATGTGCAGAGGTGGGAACCGTCATCTTCTCTTCAATGGCGTGGCGCGATTTGGGATGCATGGGCAGTGTCTCGTGTAAACGAAGAGGTCGTACAGAGTTGACGCAAGAGACGCGCCCATTTTCCCCTCTCCGTCTTGTATCCCAAATCAGAAGCTTCAATGGCCATGTCTCGTTTGTTTCCAGGGATGTGCGCCTTAACCTTGACCTGGCAGAGCATAGTAACCCCCCCGTGGTAGCGATGATGGCAGCGGCTGTTTGATGTGCCACGATGGGGGAAAGGGTGGATGCAGGAAATGGAGGACTGGAAGTCGTGGGGTTAACCGGGCCAAGCTCAGACCTTCAAGCATCCAGCTCCTACCTGAAGTAGCGACCTGTCATTGCAGTATCAATCTGCGGGTGCTGGTTGGTCACTGGGCCAGGAGTTCCTCCTCGTGGATGCTTCCTCGCACTTGCCTCTTTGCCTCATTGCCGCTCCCTGCCGTCTCCCGATACGCGCCGCCCGCAGCTGGCCTTAGGCCTGTTTCGCACCTTCCTTCCACCTTCCTTTCGCCTTCCGACCACTTAGATCTTGGCATTGCGTCTAATCACGAGCATCTCGATAGCATGACCTTTTGTAGCAACGGTCATTGACCTTCTTCTTTCACCACCATCCTTGACCATCCTTGTCAATTTGAGATACGCCTCCTGTACACCAATGGCGCCCCGCAAGATGTCAACCATCCCCCCATGTCCTCGTCAAACCTACTTCTTCGCCTCTCGGTTGGTCTTCCGCGCCGAATCCCCCTTCATCGGGTCAACCGTTGGCTACCTCTTCCTTGACCCGCCTTCAGCTGCTTGAGACTCTCACTTACACGCGGTGGGCCCCCCTCGTCGAACCCTCGTAAGACCTTCGAGGCCCCTAGTTATAAAGACCCTGCCCCGGCCGCATCAAGCAGTCTCTTCCTTGAGCTCTTCTCTCCGTACCGAGCCTGTGACACTTGGCCCCTTCAACCATCGCCATTGCCTCTCGTGAAACCAAATCGAGCAAGGTCCCAGACATTCATCCACAATGGCACCTGCTGGAGATACTCTGGCGCCCATCGCGGCCGCCGAGATACGTGCCGAAGCTGTCGACGAGAAGCGTGCTTCCATCTCGGCCGAAAAGCGTGCTTCCATCTCCGCTGACCCTCGTGTATCCGGGACCATCCCCGTTCACGCCGGCCATGGAGACGGCACAATTTCTGCTGCGCTCCTGACCCCTGATGGCGAGACTCCCACCGCCCAGGAGATGGGTACCTTGAGACGAGTTCCAAACCATATTCCTACCAAACTCTTCAGTATTGCCTTCATCGAGCTGTGCGAGCGCTTCTCCTACTATGGATGCACCGTTGTTTGTAGGTTTTCGCTTGAAACGCATCCCCCGCGCCAGACCGTGAGCTAACCCTCGTCAGTTACCAATTTTATTCAGCAGCCCCTTCCCGAGGGCTCCTCCACCGGTGCCGACGATAAGCAGCCCGGTGCTCTTGGAATGGGCCAGAGAGCTTCGACGGGTATTACCACTTTCAACCAGTTCTGGCAGTATTGTATGCCCCTTCTCGGTGCCTACGTTGCCGACCAATACTGGGGCCGTTACAGGACCATCAGCTATGCCCTGGTTATCGACATCATCGGCCATATCATTCTGATCATGTCTGCGATTCCCGCTGTTATCAAGAATGACAGCGGCGCCCTTGCTTGCATGATCATCGCCATCCTTACCATTGGCTTTGGTACCGGTGGTTTCAAGCCAAACGTCAACCCCCTGATCGTGGAGCAGCTGGGAGAGCAGCATATGCATATCAAGACACTGAAGTCGGGCGAACGCGTTATTGTTGACCCTGCCGTTACTACCGAGAGAATCTACAACTGGTTCTACTTTTTCATCAACGTTGGCGCTCTCGTCGGTCAGATCACAGTACGTCTCTAAGCCAAAGCGCATATACTTGGGTCGATCATGAATGAATTGAAGCTAACTCTCCTTTTAGATGGTGTATGCTGAAAAGTATGTTGGCTTTTGGTTGTCCTACACCCTGCCGACCATCATGCTCTGTATTTGCCCGCTGGTGATGATCTGGGGGCGCAAGAGGTACGAGCGACGGCCTCCTGGAGGCTCCGTCCTTGGACCGGCTCTCAAGACCTGGTTCCTTGCTCAAAAGGGCCGCTGGTCTATCAACCCATTCCGAACCTGGAAGAACATGCACGACGGCACTTTCTGGGAGAATGTCAAGCCCTCCCATTTCACCGACGAGACTCGCCCTAGCTGGATGACGTTTGACGATGCCTGGGTTGACGAGCTTCGACGTGGATTCGCCGCCTGTGCCGTCTTCTGCTGGTACCCCATCTTCTGGCTTTGCTACAATCAGAGTAAGTGACCGTTTGTGATGTTGGGGCAGGACTGAGAAACACTGACACCTTCTCACAGTCAACAACAACTTGATCTCACAAGCCGCCTTGATGGAGCTTCACGGTCTTCCCAACGATATCCTGTCCAACCTTAACCCCTTTGCCCTTCTTATCTTCATCCCGCTTAACGACTTCTTCGTCTACCCCGCCCTTCGAAAGGCCGGCATCAGGTTCACTCCCATCAAGAAGATCGCGGCCGGCTTCTTCGTCGGAGCTTCGGCCATGATTTGGGCCGCCATCGTCCAGCACTACATCTACCAAAAGTCCGAGTGTGGGAAGTACGCCTCGGGAAAAATCTGGAACGAGGAGACGGGTGAGATGGAGCCGTGCGCCATTGTTCACATCAACGTCTGGGCTCAGACTGGTTCATACGTCCTGATTGCTCTCTCAGAGGTGTTCGCTTCCATTACGTCCCTGGAGTACGCTTTCTCCAAGGCGCCCAAGAACATGCGATCGATGGTCCAGGCCGTCGCTCTCTTCATGACGGCGTTCTCTGCTGCCCTCGGCCAGGCCTTTACCGGTCTTTCTGCCGACCCTCTTCTCGTGTGGAACTACTCCATTGTCGCGATCCTAGCTACTATCGCCGGTACCTGCTTCTGGTTCCAGTTCCGCAGCCTCGACATCCACGAGGATGAGCTCAACGAGCTGCCTGAAGGCCAGGCTGGATTGACTGCTGACGAGAGCTCTCCTTACGATAACAAGCGCATCGACGAATAGAAGCATGGTTCAATCGGAAAGTTCGTGGTTCTTATTGCGAAGAGTTGGACATAGTTTTGAGATACCAATGACTCGGATGGGCAACAATCTATAGGCCTGCTTCGTTAGTTACCTAATCAATGTCAAAGCAGACTGCTTATTTGCTTCACAATGGAATTTACTTGAACCCTTGCGGACATTAGAGGTCAATCTCCTGGGACAAGTCCACCGAGCAGAAAGGACGTGACGTCTTTGGGCCCAAGTAGACAACTTTTATCAAGACTTGTGCCCCATCTTGGTTAATTTCCTAGATAGAGATAGTAAGATAGAGATAGTAGGACCATTCTCATCCTAATTTTTATGGGGTTTCACTTGGTGGAGTAAAAGGCGGATTTCTTACTAGGTTTTCCAACCATTAACCTCACAGCTTGGCTAAATTCGGCGCAGCTCATAATCAACAACCACCTACCTTTATATTACC
>JAVIXY010000001.1:791974-870098 GCA_033030565.1 Fusarium nematophilum
ATCTCTCGAGAGCTTCTACAGACCACACTGGAGCAACAATCGAAGCTTGAACCCATAGCTTGCTCCACAAGATTGATGGAAATCTCGTATGAGGATTGGGGGCCAAAGGTCCACCCAAGGGGAAAACAGGGCCGTATAGCGGTGCCGAGAAATCGGTGTCGGGAGCGCTGTCGACGAACTTGGCCCGGCAGAAACGAAGATCAGACCCAAGGGCCAAACTGCTCAGGGTATAAACCAGATAACGCTTTGCGAAGATATCGAGGATACCATCGAGGTCGGTGTCAGCGTGAACCATCAGCACCATTGCCCCAGAAGTTGTCTCCAGCCCGCTCTTCGGGCTGAATAAGCCGCTGATTGAGTTGCCGCCAGGAATGAGTAAGTGCGGTTAACTTTTCGTGTGATATATGAGGAAGTAGCGTATGCCCTTCGTGAAATATTCAAAGGTACCTTTGTCGTTATTACGGAGGGTAACGCCGTAGCTAACCACGGCACAGTCGAGCCCACGCACTTGGGGCCTTGCGAACCTATCCTTGCGCTACTCTCTGCAATGCCGGATTTCCTTCCACCCCTTGACGTGATGTGTTCATTATGGGTTGTGTCGCACTATCCTCTCCTTGACGATGTTTGTCGTGTTGCCACCCTTTGGTCCATTGGTGGCCAGCCTCCAAGGGGCCGGTGTGGACCGAGGGTGGACGCGGCAAAGCCACAAACAAACGGGAGAAGAAGGAAAGCAACATCGACTCTCAGACAGTATACAATGGTCCATTGATGCTTCTTCTTGGTGCTCAAATATTTAAATAGCATGGTTTCAAGGGAACATGAATCACCGCCCCGAACGTGTGCCTTGCGCTCCCCTAACAGTAGAAAAGGAGACTTGGTTGCGGCCGAGTTTTATCAGCGTCCAATACCCTAAAGACGTTGCTAGCAGTGCGTTTCGACCCTCCAGCTAGTGTTGCAGAGCCGTGCAGGGTAAAAGGGGCTGTTTGGAGACCAATTTGCTACCCCTTGGCCTAAAAGAGACTTGACATTGGCATATGGCTTGGTTCAAAGCCACTGGAATCCCGCTTCCTGTGAATCTGATGCCAGTTTATTCATCAAGGAATAAGTAGTGGCAGGTTGGCCATTCACCATTGCCGATCAGCTGCCCGGGATGTTTGTGGTTATCCGAGCTTCAATGATAACAGACAGTCAGGCTTCAGCACTGCTTCTTGCCAATTCAGCAGTCTCTTTGATATGCATAGCTCTTGTCTCTTTCATCTAACCATCATTCATGCTCTCTGCTTTTTCAAGGCCAGAGGGGGAGGGGGCCATGATCTACCGATAAGGCAGGGCAGTCCTGCTGGCTCAAAACCCTTATCTCTCCTATCAGCCTGCTCACGGCCAGCTCACCATCCAGCTTCCGCCCTTTTTCATCATCGTGTGTGCGTTCCCAGCCCCCGTTCCGGATGTCCCTCTGGAGCAGTAACTATACGAGCCTCTCCGTTATCAGAGTTTGTCTTCAAACCCGCCCAGGACGAAACAGTCTTGCACCGACTGAGCCGCGTTGACGTCGTTTCGCGCGAAAACAGCGAACCCCCGACGATCGATACAACATCTCGCAACGAGTAATCATATTTTGAAGGACCTTAGGCATGACGTGGTAGCTGAGAGCTGCTTGTTATTGACTCGTCGCGGGTGGAATGCGTCTCGGTGTTGTGAGGCAGGCCATGACGCGACAGCCATTCGAGACATGGACCGAAGCAACTCGTAATAATGCAATGTTTTTCTCACACCTGTGGCATTCATGTATACCAAGCTATGGATAAAGGCGCGTAGGCACAGATTCCCTCTACAGTAGAAGGATCAACAATCGAGCCTATGAACACGCTCAATGAGTGACCCCTTTTTCTCGCGCCAGCTCACCCTCAAGAGCACACTGCATGAGAGAAGTCGAGCCCTTCAGCGAATCTCAAGGTAGGGAAATGTCTCTTGGAATCAATTACTTCCGGCCGCCTCCGTAGAACCTCAGGGGTTCCTCCAGTTATGGAACATCTCCAGGTCGTGACTTCAAGAACACATGAAGGGACGACAGTCAGGAACGGTCAGGACATGCCGTCAAAAGGGGGGCTTCGCAGGTACTTTTCTACTTTTGAGCTCGGGGCTCAGCTCCGCGAAGGAATGGCAAATCGTCGCGGGAATCTGGTCGCTAAAAAGGGGCATACGGGAAACACTCGGCTTCAACATTGTTCAACAGCTGCCTCACGATGCCAAACAGTCTTAAGAAACTACAATATGGGCCTTTCCCGTGGTCTTTCCAGGAATTCATCGACGTAAGGTCTTGTGTGATTGGGATCATCGGGCCTCAGAGATGCCAGCATCCAGAACTGATCTGACTGCCGAGGCTATCAAGTTCACCCGCCCTGGGCACTGTCGAGGGCTCGATCTAGGATCCAACTTTCAGTTCTCTGCAGCCCCTTCATTGAACATAGAATCCAGATCATCGTTATCCTCCTTCTCCTCGTTCATCTCATGTGATGGTCAAGACATCTCCGTAAAGCGTGGTCATCAATTCCGGGGAACTTAGTTCCGGCCTGGCGATACACCTCACCGCACCCCAAAGAACTAGGGGAAAAGCTTATTGTAACCTTTTAGGTAATGACTTTAGATCGAGATCAATTCCCGAGAGCACAGGGCGGTGCACAAGAGGAACAATTTACTTGTGGAGGAGGCAAGTGGACGCTTCAACATGGAGACGTGATAGACACCAATGAACTGATTCCAATCGACCGTGTAATATCTCGATATTCACCTTTCCCTCCAGACTCCCGAAAGGATCGTCATGCCAACTCATCCCCCTTCAAGAATTCCCCCCTCCTCGGAGTTGAGACAGAGGCATGGAGGAGGGTTGACAAGGGGGACGCCACAGAGATAACGACCACATCATGTCCCTTCCCCTCCTCCCCTTTCTTTTTCCCAACCATCTCGTAAAATCCCTCCGGATAACGCAGAGATAACGCACAGTCCCATTCTCTCCCCATGCATCATGCCCGCCCGGGTTCCCCCACACGGCGCTCGCTTCGGCCAGAAAACCCCACGCGCGGGTGCGGGCGAGGAAACTGGCCCAGAGGCCGAGCGTTGGGGGAGAGAGTCAGAGGCGTGAGAGTGTGATATAAGAAGGTTGTGATTCGCCTTGGTCCTTGGTCAGGAAAGAAAAAAAGGGTTGTCGGTTGCTCTCTCGGTGTGGACGGCGATGCCAGAGATAAGGGGAGAGAGAGAGAGAGAGATAAGACCGTCGCATCACGGCTACAGGTGGCTTTTGCTGAATGCCGCCTCCAAAGTCTCCAAGAGGCCGTGACCAACGGAGCCCGCAAAGGGTATATATTGTTACCTACCATTCTTCGCCGTTGAACCCTCTCTCCCCCTCTTCCACCTAAAAAACGCCCAAGCCGCACTCATCGAATTTCCTACCAAAGGCTACTGGTATCATCAACCTCGTTACAAAGCTAAGTTGGTCCCGTTGAAATCAATCATTAATGTCAGTGCTCAACCCTTCCCTCCGTGCCTGAGGTCACCACGATGCATGCTCGATCGCTGTCGTCGTAAGTACAAAGGTTCTCGTTCTCTCACCAGAGTGCAACACGCAATCGCAAAAGAGGAAGAGGAACAAGAGGAGAGAGGCCGATGCTGATTCGTTATTCTTTTTTTTTTTCTCCCAAAGTCATCCACGGACTAGACCACTCTAGCCCAGTCATATAAAGTCGTTTCGGTCCCCGACCAACCGCCTGAATGACGCCCCTCCAGAAAACACAAGATTTGGCCTGGCCTGGGCCCCCCGATCAAATAGACACACAACAACTCCTGCCGAAATGCAATGCCACCAATCCACAATCCGCTCGTCCAATTGCTCCCAAACAATGGGCTCTAGTTGAGCTGGAGATTCCCCTTTTTCGTTTTACTCTTTTTCGCGCTTTTCCGTTTCAATCTTCTCCAGATATCGAGACAACGTTCTTCGACATAAGCTGGCTGAACTCCCCCATTATGCCAGCCACTCTTCTTCGTCCCGTTTGCGGCCTCGCATAACGAGACCGTCGTCATTATCGTCGTCGCTATCGTCGTCGCCGTCGTGGATTTTTAGTTGCTCGACAGAGGTCGCAGCATTTTGGACCTCTTCGTCATCACTGCCGCCATCGTCATCCAGCATCCACGTCAAGCCATTCGCTTCCTCCTCCAGCGGGAACATTTCTCGTGCATACTCCTCCATGCCTCGGGGACCTTCCCAGAGCTCCAACGCCTCGCTTGGGCAGCTAATCTCCAGCCTGGGGTCGCCAAAGTAGGGCGGCTGCTTGCGGGCGTCCTTCTCCTTCGGATCAAAGAGCTGCTCCAGACCGACAAGCTGTTCTCGATAGCCGACGGGAATTCGAACATTGATCTCGATTGGGCCTCTGACGTAACGCACGGGACGACCGACCCCTCGGGAGAAGAGTCTGCACACTTCGCGGGGAGTCAGGTACTCGTATGCAAGTGCTATACGCTCCCCATTCCACTTTGACGGTCCGTCCTTGAAAATCTGGAGGATGGCAGGGCCAACGTCGTGCTCGGCGTCCAGCCAAGGCAGCTTGGCGTCTGGGTGGAATGGCGCCTGCCATGTAAAGGAGCCGTCTTTCTGCAGATCCATGCAGAACAGGGGATACTGGAGTGAGGTGAAGTTGTTGTTGTAGATGCCAGTGTACACAAAGGTTGCGGGCAGCCTCAGCTGTCGCACGTACTGCTCAACCTCATGCTTGGCGGCCCACAGAGGGAGCGAAGGCCACTTGGAGTTGTAGGCGGCGTGGTCGGGCATGGAAGAGTAGACATAGTGTTGAATTCCTGCGCGCTTAGCCGCGTCGGCAAGCGCCTGTCCAATCTGGATCTCGTCGCCGTAAAACGTGGTGTTGATAAACGCGAGCTGGGCGCCTCGGAACAGGTTCGAGATCAACTCGTAGTTGACGCCGACGCCAGCGATGGGACCGTGCTTGGTGACGTCGCGATTCGCCTCGGAGGGACTGTGCCTTGTGTATAACTCGCCGACGAACACCGTAACATTGGGGTTGCCCGAAACCTCCGCAGCGACAACGCCCTCGAGATTCCTCAACTGGGCGCGCACATGGTAGCCAACGGCGGTAGCGACGCGAATTAAAGACGCGGCCTGCCGACCGCTGGCGTTAATAACTGCGATGGTCTTGTCGGGGTTGGACATTAGCCTCTTGGGCGGGCGGAAAGTTAGGGAGTTGTTTCGAGAATTGGCGAGCGGGGAGGATTCGGAGTAGGAAGATCGCGAGTGCTTGTGTTGCTTGCAGAGAACAGTGGTGGTCTGGTCGCCGGGTATTCGAATGGGGATGCTGGCGGTCATGGACCCGTTTAGTTGAGCGGGCATAATATGCAACGCTGGGCGCTAGGGGTGGGATAAGAGGAGGGATCGCAAAGGGCGCTTTCGGAACTCTCAGAGGCTGAAGCCACCGGGCACGGAGCGGCGTTGGCACCAGGGTTTTTATTAGTCGGACGAGGGCGAGGCCGAGGGACGGGGGGATGGAGCCAAGCCGGTGTAGGATGTCGGGGTGTGGTTCGGAAGGCCGGTGGGGGAGACGAAGGAAACACGGCGAGACGAGTTCATGAGACCAAAGAGAGAGGCACAACCGGCAACAAACTGTACGTAAAACGAACGTATGGTGGTGGATCAGAGGGCGACAAGACAGGCCAATGCAGGCGCAGAAACGGAACCAGCAGTGGACAGGATGCCGCAGTAGTCGCAGAGATAGCCCAGGTCTGGTCGAGGAGAATGGGACGGAGCCGAGGGGGGATGATCGTGAAAAATAAGTAGAGAGGAGAGGGAGAGGGAAATGAGAGACGCAAAGAAAGCGGGAGAAGTTGAGGACCCCAGTAAAGAAATCGAGGTCACGATGCTCCGTCGCGGCGTTGCGCCAGGCCTCACTCTCAGCGGGTGCGCCCAGTCTTGCGCGCCCTAGTCCGTGGGTGGACTTGAAGGAGCCAACACAGCGCGAAGGGGAACCCTGGTCCGATGTGTGGTTGTGGGTGAAGGTGGATTTTGGGGAATGTCTAGGAGGGGATCTTTTGAGGACTTGACCTCGAAATGTCCTAGTTGGAGCGGAGTCGAGATCAGGGTCCCGTGTCCTAGCTATCGAGGAGGAAAAGAGTCAATATGGAGATGATGAGCTGAGAATCCAGCAGGCCGAGTCGTTGTCTCGAGGCAGGCAAGGGGGATCCGTTGCACCGGGCTAGGTCGATCTTTCTGCGGGTATTTGATGAGCAACAGTTGCGCAGGCGCGCAGGAGCAAGCAGGATAAATTGGGCTCTGCTATCACAATGAGATAGGTATTGATTGAGTCGGTGTGTTGCGAACAGAGGAGGTTGTGTGGGTGGTGTCGTTATGGCGTGCGGTTGATGGTGCGAGGCGTGTGAGGAACTAAACTGGTGGTGTAGGGATAGCAGCCAGCACTCGAACGAGGATGGTAGCGAAAGGTGGGTATAAGTATAGCGCAGACATAAGCGGACGAGGGTCGTCTTTGTAGGGCGTGTAAGAGGCCCAGATCTGGAGCCGGCGCAAAACCGTGATGGCGTCGATGAGGCCCAGCAAGGAGCTGCAAGAAGCTCCCGAAAAAGAACGACCCAGCAGGCAAAACAACCTTGATGATGAGGGGTCTGGCTTCTGAGGCCTTGCGACGTCGCTTTAGGTCAGACTTGGCGTGAAGTATTCGGTACCGAGTCGAGAAATTCACCAGGTTAGGTGTCGGTGGGCGAGCCGATGGGATGGGGTGACGAATGGAGGGGCGCGATTTTGGTCGTTATCAATCAGAGAGACCCTTTCCCGATTCTGTTTTCTTCCTGTATTCAGTTCCCCTCACGATGTTTTCTGCGTTGGAGGGGTACGGATGGACTCGACAAGCTCAGAATACGCAGGTCAAAAGAGAAAAGTCTTTTTTTTCTTCCTCTCGGGGGAAATGGCAAAGAACAGAAAGAATGGAGAAGAACCGGGGAAGAAGATTGTGGAACTGGGGGGACCGTGGTGGATGTCAATGTCGAGGTTCGGTACAAGGCGGTCCAAGGAACCTGGAAGGAAATGGAGGGAGGGGAAAGATAACAACTGGATTGCTCGCAATGGGAAAGTGACCCTACCCGGCGAACAAAATGGCCGACCGACTGATAACGAACAAGCCAGGAAGGCAACGCCATCTCTGAATGAACGTCATAAACCAGGTACCCTGACACCGCATCGGTACCTTTTACAAAGGGGTTCTTGTGAGGGATTTCTGTCCTTTTCCCGCGCGTCTTCCAGGTACCGTCTCATGATGGGGGTACATTGTGAACCTGCCTTCTTCTCGACTCGGTCAGTCTGCCGCCTGCCTCCCCGCCGGATAGGCCCCGGCTTCTTATCAGTACTTGCTCAATGTACCTTCTCGGGAATGACAGGCTAAAATTTGCCAAATATCTGATACAGAAGACGTCTTGCTCCGTCCTCAAGAAGAATGGAAAGGAGGTTGAACAGGAAAAATTAAGATGGACGATGTTGTCTTTTTGACCCCAGTTGACGCCTACAGCTGCCCCCGCCGCCAGAGCTGCATTCCCTGGTCTCCAGTGTCCACTGCACATCGATGCCCGTTGCTGTCAACATCCAAATGTGTCAAGTTACCTTACCCTCGCATGACACGCCGTGGATGGTGGTTTTCTTCCCCGAGATATGTTGTTACGTGAACTGACTACCAATCTCAGAGCTCGAGCCAATACTAGCACCTGCCACAGAACAAGGACAGGAGAAGAAAAAAAATCAGCACAGACCGATTCAAGTCACCGGCCCGGTTGTTACTGAAAAAGCTTCTGGATCCGCCGCTTGGATTGAGACGATCGGCCAAGTTTGGGAGCTCGGACCAATCGGGGCAAAAGCTGATCGCTCGTGGATGAGCCTCCTCACCCGTCATATCAACTTTTCACCAGGCGAATGACCAATGGATGCAACTAGGCTGAGTCCGTTGAAATGCGCTGGAGTCCAGCCGTGGGGTATTGAGCAAGGCTATCCTGGCGTCTCCGCCGGCTCACATCAAGAGACCTTGGGAGGAATTAGAGCCCACGCTCTTTTTTTTCTCCCTGACAAAAGTTGCCGAAATCGTCAAACCTCCAAAAAAAAGGAGACCCTCCCAGAAAATGGAGACAAGCTGGGAAGAAAAGTCCGGGGATGGCCAATCAGGCGTCCGCGGCAACCCAGGCTTGTCTCTGAATCGCCGATCCAGTCTCCTGGGCTTCTCGCCTACTAGTTGCATGTCTTAACTGTGTTTCTGTAAGTCGACTTTCTGTCTCATGGCGCATCTGACAAGCCTGGTTTTGCCATGAGCCCAGCGTTACTTTGCAGGACTAGGACTTTGTGGGCAACCGACCTGGAAAAGAGCGTTGCGATGGCTACACAACGCGAAGGCTTGCGGGCCTGATTTCTTCAGCTGGTGACTGAATGACCACCATGTTCTTTCCAACAAGTGGTCACCATCATCCTCGCATAAAAGTCACTCTGATCCAGACATGAGTGCAAATGCCACCCATGTCATGGCACGAGAGACGAGCGATGGGGATGCTCCAGGCCAAAATTGCGGCATCGGCCATTAGCGACGCCCTCATTCGTCAGTAGACGCCCATCCCGTTCTCATTACATAGCTTTTACTTGATTGCTCTTACTTCTCCGACTCCGTGGACAATTCTGTTTCTCTTTTTGCCCCTGTCCAACTCATCACGAGACCATCCACGGCTTCCCCGTCAATAGTTCGCCTCCCGTTCTTTACTAAACAAACCCCTCCTTTAGCGGTCGAGCATAAAAACGACCCTTTTCTATGGCACAGGATTCCCCCACGATTGGCACCTATTGCGCGATACCACCCATGCCCATCCTGCCCTGGATGTCGGAGGGAGCAGCCGATGTCTCATGTACCTATCGCGGCGCCTTTGCCTGACTTGCAGCCGAAATTGGCAGCACCAATTGGTTAGTAGGTGAGAGAACTTGGAGCTTGTGAAGCTCAGGAAGCAACGATGCAGCACAGGACCACAGGAGCTCAAAACAGAGGCACCTGCCAAACATCTGTCCCCGACAGCCCGAAACGCGACAGGGCAGGTGCAGCGCATAGTCGCGGATAGAACCAAGACACCCGTGACGCCAAACTCGATTGGCTTTGTGGACTCTGTCTACTCCCACGTACGTAGTCTCTACTTTTTTCCTTTCTTGTCATCTCAAACCCGAATGGATCAACGTCGCATCCTTTGGATACCCGCTGATCTTCAGGTGTCAAGGTCGACGACATGAACGATTTCAAATGACAGCAATCCTCGCTCTTCTTGGCTCGTTTGTTTTGTCTTAAGCTATTGTATTTTTCGTCGTCACCATGCTCGTGGTCGGTGGCAGACCGTCGTGACTCCTTGGTTCGAGCCTCCTGACCCTTGATCCGTGAGCTGCGAAACCTGCCATGTCCTTACCCTTTACGACTATCTCCCGCTTTGTCAACTTTCCCCGGAGCCCTAGCGGGAAACGCCTCGGCCAGGCACGCACGCTCCCGCTGGCCGCCGCCCGTCCGGGTTCCCTAGCGACCTAGGACATTCCCCATGCGTTGGTGGTAGTCGAGCCCGAGAGCGCGCCAGGACACCCACGGGACCTTGTCCACGATGGAGGTGGAGGCAGTCGAAAATGCCGAAGTAGCGTTGGGATTACCTAAAAGTTTCGAGGCGGCACCGCGCAACTCTCCAGTCAAAAAATTTTACCCCGATTCAATTTCTCATCGACTTACGAACACGTCCAGCTTCAAGTTGCCCATTTGCTCGTTCACTGATAGCGGCGTCGCGGGATGGCGATGGAGCCTTGGTCACCAGACTCGAAAAGAAAGCGATGCTTGTTCTCGATGCCTACACCGTGGCGACAGGTTTCCACCGGCAGGCTATTATCGCTTGTCTGGCTTTCGAGCACTAATCTTACCTGGCGTTGACCAAGGAGCTGTTGGTCCAGCACTGGTCACTGCTGCCGAACATCTCTGCTCAGGCGCGCAGCAAGGGCAACACGCACGCTTGCGTGCCACAACGCACCCCTCTACCAGCTTTGACCTAACTCAGTGCCTTTTTGTTTCACTCCAGCCCATGCAGGAGACCTACGGCGCTGCAGCTCAGAAGGTCTTCATCAATTTCCCGTCATCATGACCAGTCCACTGTCGCGCAGTCGAGATGCCGAGTTGACTTGCAAGGTTTCATACCATTGCCACGTTCAATTTACTGCATCATCCATGATTCCACAGAAACACCAACCACGGTGGCACTTCCTGGAACATCTTTGGTGTTCATCAGTGTGGCTGGTAAACCCGCGGGGCGTCAGTCCACCAAGGTCTAGGCGCCTCGCCCAGCAGCTGCCTCCGCGCTTCATGGCGACCCTAGAACAATCCAGTTATTCTGGAAGATCCAGTTTGGCGCTACTATTCTGCGCAATCAAGGCTGGCTCCCAATCAACAAGGATGATAGATATCAGGTCGATTTCAGAGTCAGTGGACTCTGGCACGAGCCAGTGAAGTCACCCAGGCACTTGTGTGAAGAAGAATCCGGCGGGGCTACGCATGTTGATCGGATGGGCTGCCGTACTTCCTGTCCCTCTCTCCCAGTCTCGGCGGGTGACGTTCCGATGCCGTGCTCGGTTCGAGCATCTCCGCGGAAAATGGCGGCGCTTATCTCTAGGATCCAGCCAGCCAGCTCCTCTCCCAATCGACGTCATGAACCTTGCTGTGTACGCAACATTTGTTTCGTTTAAGCTTGACAGCCACCACGTTGGTCTCATATCGTGGCACCGCAAATGCCGTGCCCAAGGACCATCAATCAATATACCCTTCTCACACAGCGAGAGATTCAGCAAGAAGCTCGCCATATCGAGGCGGCTTTGCACTCCCAACCCCTGGAACGCCACGACAGCTTATCAGCACATGTCAGGCCCCTTTCGACATTGAGACCACTATGCCCGGTTGCACAAAGCTTCTCTCATTGGGCGAAGCTCACGGTATTACATCTTGGTTCAGTTCTGGGCTGTGATAACGGACCACCGCACCCAGCAGCGCCTTAGCCAACACGCACCACCATAGTCAATCTCGTGATGATTTGCGGGGTTTGCACCAGCTCATTTCCCCGGATTTGACTTCCCCAGATAGCGTGGCCAGGGTGTCTCCTCGTGACTAGTCATTAGGCGCTGCTCAACGAGCCACACCACCCTTTCAGGATCTCACCTGAAGAGATAGCTTGACCGGATCCCGAAGCCGGGAATGCGGGAGCTCGCAGCTACCCCAAATGGCAAGCTCTTATCGTGATGACTTAGCGAGAGCGGAGAGCGGAGTCGATACCTACTCATTGTGAATCGTTATCGCGCCAGTCCAGAAAGAGAAGCAGAGTTAACACCAGCAAATCTCTATATCTCTAGATGCAAATTATCACCCTTCTCACGAACGTCACCTTCCAGAAGAAGAGTCCGGTGCCCAGGGCCCTGACCCCAGTATGTCCATCTGGTCCAGCGGCGGCGGCCTTTCCATCCACGTCTGGCCGGTGTCTTCATTCCGCCCGGCATCATGGCTGTGAGCAAGCGAGATATCAAGATAACGCTGTTTCAGTTGTCAGCTTCCTACTTGTTCACTCTTCATGACAAGGCTCCCACAACTCGCCAACTTACCCAATCCATGTTGTTGGCCGCAGTCTCCATCCAGGACGGGTCAAAGCCCAGCCCCTCTGTCCCCATGCCTGAGAAATTCATGTTTGTTCCCATATCGGCGGTTAAGCCAAGAGATAAGGGAGTCTGTCCCGACGTGGATACTGTTGCTGAACCTGGTCCGCCGTCAACTCTGCTCCGCATCGTCTCATCTGGGGTCGTCCTACCAAGTCCCAGCGATGACAGAAGGCCCGCATCATCCCTGATAGACCCCAGGGAGCTTGGGTCCACCGATGGTGCGCCGAGCGAAGACTCATTCCCGATACTGATCGTTGGCGGCGGCGGCGGCCTATCAACGGGGCTCCCGACCTTGGCCAGCATGGTGGCCAGCGTGTCGGCAGTCTTCTTAACTTCGGTCACGTCCTGCGCAACTTCAGACCAGATAAAGTGAGACCGTTTGATCATACCAGTGAGCTCGGCCTTTGATGGAGTCGGCGTCGTCTGTGCCATCCAGTCATATTCGCCACCAACTTCGGAATAGTTGTCGTTCTTGATAACGAGGTACAGCACCATGGCAGCCAGCAGGAAGTCGTGCACCGCGAGGGATGACACAAACCATCCGTTCTGGCTGAGTACGTGACCAGGCTTGCAAGCCTCCCAGATGACGTTCTGGTAGTTGAGCAGCGACATCGCACCCTCCAGGCACTGCCTACGCGAATAGTCATGCTCGCGTCGGGGGATCGCTTCGGCGAGGTACCGTCGATGCAGGACGCAGCGGCTCTTGTTGTACAGGGCAGCAAGCCCGAAACGCTTGATGAGCAGAGTGGGCGGATCACCGACGCACTCATCGAGGGGGCGTACCATCATGAAGGCCGGGACGTTACGCCAGGTCTCTTGCAGCAGATTATCCAGGTTCAAGACTTCAGCATAGTTTGGCGGCGACAGGGCATGGGCTTGGCGGGCGATCTGGCCAAAGACCCGGAGGATCTTCGTCTTATGGATCGGGTAGGTCATGGTGGTGTAGTCCGTATCAGGCCGGCCGGGGGGCAGCTCGGCCGAGTCCTCGTCGAAGTCCTCGTCGTGCAGGTTCCGCGGAACTGTGGTATCAGTTTCGATGCCTTGAAGCATACTCGGCAGGCCCATGTGGAACGAAACGAGCAACTCGACCTGTATGGCCATATTCCACATGCGACGGCGCATCTCACCTTCAAACGGGGAGATGTTGGCCAGCTTACTCGGGTCTCGATGCAGGCCCATCTTGAGCATGAGGCGGATGCACACCCCGGATAGCACGTAGCAGTTCATCTGAGCCGCGCGGCTGAACAGGAAGTGTGACTCGACGTAAAGCAGAAAGGCCGGCAGGGTTGCGGGAGTAGGTTCCGTGTATTTGCCCCAGATCAATGCCCACCCGGCGCAGGACTTGTAGTGCCGGATCCTGTCGTGGGCCGGAACAGGAGAGTCGCCCTTGACTTCGCTGGAGTTCATGAAGTTGTTGAAGAAGACGCCGAGACTAAGCATCATGAACAGCTGTGCTATCCAATGCAGCGACGCCTTGCTAGGGTCTTGCCAAAATTTGGCATACTACGCAGCCCTTAGCTATTGTTCGTATGGGTCATCTTTGCTCCCTTCGAGACTTACTTCTCGTGTGAAAGTCGGTCGATGGGTTATGTCTATAACCTGTAAGCCTCTCGTTCCAGACCTAATGTTCATGGGGCCATGGTTACGTTGAGATGGACTCATCGACGCAAAGTATCTCGTGATGAGTCGGTCCGCGACTATTCGTTCCGGTAGACGACTCAGCAAATCTTCACGATCCCTCGGCGCAACCCTCGAAAACAAGAGCAACTCTGTCGAGTCAATCTCGTCAGACAAGATCTGGTCGTCCTCGGGATCCTCCGGTTGATCAAAGTAGCTCTTCAAGTCCTCGATCTGCTATGTGATCAGCCTGAGGGATTAGTGCCAACCTGGATATATCAACTCACATCCTCCAACATCGCCATGCAGTGCGTGGCTCCCACGTAGGTTGTTACATTCTCTCCTCTTACAACATGTCCCTGCACCTCCGGGCCAGCCGCTGCGGCGCCAATCTCATCTCTCTCATGATTAGCTCCCGCTGCTGAAGTTGCGCCAGCGCCCTCGGCCTCCATCATCTCGCGAACCATCCCTTCGAGGCGCTTCAGCCTCGCCGACATGCCCTTGGCGGGCCGCTTCTTCTCCGGCTTGGGCGCGTACGCACACTGCGCGGCGCGGCCCTTCTTGGAGCATTGGCCGCAGGGCTGCTCGCGGTCGCATTTGAGCTTTGAGGCGCGGCAGGGCGCGCAGGAGAGGAGGACGCGGGTGCGCTTCTGGCGACTGTCCGAGGTGGACGAGATGTCATTATTGTCGTTTGGGCTTGAGTCTAGATCCATGACGACGGGTAGTTGCGAGATTGACCCGAGACTCGAAAATGAGGTCGAAAGGGATGAACAGGCCAATAAAGCAACCTCACGTTGACTGAAGCAAAGCTCACGCCTCAATCAGGATTGATGAGATTGTTGGTTAAAATGCGAAGTTTACTGCTGTTGATGAGATTTCTCAGCACTACCCTAAATCCATCACCGAGCCACGTAAGGCCCGCTGTCGCCTCACGACCCCAGCACTGGTGGACTTGAACAGCATCCAACACATGAAACGTACTGTTCTATTGAAATTACCTATGAACTGAAAAGCCCGATACAATGCATCGTAAATCATAAATGCAATATTCCCCTTTCTTTCCCCGAATCGCTCTATGAATCCGGCGCGCCTGGTAGTCTCTCGATCACGTACTTCGCCCTGGCCACGCTCATGATGGGAACGCCAGGAATCTTCCGTAACCGTTGCTTCAGTGCCTTATCGTTTGTGCCCACAATGTAAATCCTGTTCTTCTGCACCCGGTCCACCAGGCAGTCATCCGCGTACGTGCCCTTGTGATCGCACTCCAGCCGCGTCCACCGCTCGTCCCTCGCAACCCGCAGCGCCAGCCGAAATTTCGAACCCAAACTTTCTAGCTCTGACATGACGCAGGAGGTTATGATGGGGTTGCACTTGGCATAGAGGCAGTCCATCATGGAGTCGAGCAGCGATAGCTTCCGCTGGACCGTGTGGGAGATGAAGTTGGTGTCGACGAGGACATTGTAGGGCGGGACGAGGGCGGTGTTGTGCTGGAAAAACATGTTGCTGGGCATCTGGGGCGCCTCACGGATGAGCTCGCCATTGATTGTCTTCTTGGCCTTTTCTGCGGCCGCTATCTCGGCTTTGGCCTTGTTCTCCTTCAATCGTGCATCGCGACGTCCGATAACTCGCTTCACCTGCTTGGTGGTTAGCACTAGTTTTTTTGCGCTTATCGATAAGGATCGCCCACCTGAGCGAACTTCCGAGTCTTTTTCGCAACACCCATAACTGGCCGTTCTTCGAGATCGATAAAAAGTGCGAGTCGCCGATATCAGAGTGATTGGGTTGTCAAGTTTCGAGGTGTGGTCGTCTATCAAGGACTGTAGAACGGGGGGGTGTCGGTCGTTTCTTTGGTGCTGCTTGAGAAGCTCAAAAAGTTTTTGCCATGGCGACGAGAAAGGCGGTGGCAGGAGTGGGGCTTCAATCCAGGCGCCTGCGCACGGACCATTAGTCACCCGCTCTCTGGCACCCACGTCGCGTCTCTTTTCTCCAAGTCGCGTAAAGTGATTGACATCTCAAGCTTCACCTGCATCAACGGTCCCTGACATCAAGATGCCGACCCAAAAACCCGAGGAACGCGGCGAATCGTCCAATTCTGCCTCAAAGGCAGCTCTGACAGCTTCTACCAATGGATCCACAAATTATGAACTACCATGGTACGCCTTGGCTTACTCTGTCTCACCACGAATTCCGTACTGAGCTTTTGCAGGGTGGAAAAGTACCGACCGGTCTTCCTCGACGACGTTGTCGGCAACACAGAAACTATCGAACGGCTAAAGATCATTGCCAAAGAGGGTAACATGCCGCATGTCATCATCTCAGGCATGCCGGGAATCGGAAAGACGACGAGTGTGCTGTGCTTGGCCCGACAGCTTTTGGGTGAATCCTACAAGGAGGCGGTTCTGGAGCTCAATGCTAGTGACGAACGAGGTATGGCTACTGGTTTCGCTCCCCGAAATACTGGCTGATATTCTTCAAGGTATCGATGTTGTCCGAAATCGAATCAAGGGTTTCGCCCAAAAGAAGGTGACCCTCCCCACTGGCCGCCATAAACTGGTCATTCTGGACGAAGCCGACAGCATGACCTCGGGTGCTCAACAAGCCCTCCGACGAACCATGGAAATCTACTCCAACACGACGCGATTCGCGTTCGCTTGCAACCAGTCCAACAAGATTATCGAGCCCCTCCAATCACGATGCGCCATCCTTCGATACGCCAAGTTGACAGATGCTCAAGTAGTCAAGCGGTTAATGCAGATCATCGAGGCAGAAAAGGTCGAGTACAGCGATGATGGTCTGGCAGCGTTGGTTTTCAGTGCCGAAGGAGATATGCGACAGGCCATCAACAACCTCCAGTCCACCTTTGCCGGTTTTGGTTTCGTGTCAGGCGACAACGTCTTCAAAGTCGTCGACTCACCTCACCCAATCAAGGTCCAAGCCATGCTCAAGGCGTGCTACGAAGGAAATGTGGACTCTGCGCTGGATACCCTGCGGGAGCTCTGGGATCTGGGGTATTCCAGCCACGACATCATCAGCACCATGTTCAAGGTGACCAAAACGATACCGACCCTGAGCGAGCATTCGAAGCTGGAGTTTATCAAGGAGATTGGCTTCACGCACATGAAGGTATTGGAGGGCGTTCAGACTCTGCTCCAACTCAGCGGCTGCGTTGTTCGATTATGCAAGATCAACATGAACCCTCAGCGGTTCCCGTATAGCAATTGAATGAGATGGGGCGAGGTGTTTTAACGGAATGACTACCGGAGTGGTGCATATTTGGCGTTGGAGTTGGACGGGATCTGTCTGCGCAAGTGAGGAAAATAAGGTAAAGAAGGATGTTTTACACAGACGACCCGAAGGCCACCTTATGATGTGATATGTATGCCGCACCTACATTCAGTCAAGCTTTTTAGATAACCATCCATCCATCCTTGGCTTCCTTTAGACACTGTTGGCGTTCATTTCTCGCCCCCCTTGATGAATTCCTCCTCATACCGTTCCCACTTGGCCTTTTCTCGCATCAGCCTCCGCTGCATCCTCACTTGATGCTCGTATTGCCTCAGACGCGCATCGGCCTCGATCATGCTTCCCACCACCATACCGCACATTTGCAAATACCTTGGAAGAGTCAGCATCGACGAGCGGTGGTAAAACGATGGGGATGTTTGGGAATTGGCCCTACACTTTGAACTGAACCGTCATTGAACGATACAACGGTGACCAGACATAGCCTGCAGCACCCAGCACCGCAGCGCCAGCTCCCCACTTGGCAGCGCCCATGGCAGCTCCCTTGGCCGCTTCCCATGCGGCGTCGTTGGCCTCCTCGCTCTGCATCGCATCGTGAGCGCGCATCTTGGCGGATTGAAACAGGTTCCCGGTGTCCAATGCTTCTTGTTCACTCGTCTCTTGTCCCTGAGGCCGGTGTGATGGGCTTAGTCCAATCAATGGATATGTAAAACAAAAGTATTGGAAAGATAGTTTTGACGTCAGACCATCTGGGCACGAACTTGCTCACACGAGCAGAGAGCACGTTTCGATTCGACCCGAGCTAAGCAGCTTCAACGACCTAATAAACCCCGAGCATTCCCGTATCCATGACACTTTCTGATTGTGGCGGGCCGGAGTTTCTCGTAATGCATCCGTGGCTCCAGCCTCATGCACCAGCCTCAGGTAGCGGGGGCGTCGGTGAGGTCGGCGATCAGGGCTCGGCGAAATGTCGGGCCTGACTTGAGCCCCGCTATAGCGGAGTGTTCATTTACTGGAATTTTCCAACCTCGTTTCGAATTTCTTCCTTTGTCATCTCCCTTCTCTTCCGGAAGCCAGAGAAGATGACACGCAAGCAACAACGATGAGTATGAGTACATCATTAACTGGTACCACCACGCCCCGTGCTTTCTCTTCCTCATAAACACCCACCTGAGCTGCCGCTCATTTCCCCGAGTGTTTTCGTGATCTTGATTCTGCTGCTTTTCCCCTCCTGCTACCTCTCACAATTGAGCAAAGTTGCCCAAAATGGCTGAGAACTTGATGGACGCATACTGGCAACTGCCAGGCCTGGCTAGGTAAGCTATCCTCCGCCCATTCATGGTCTCTTCATGCATGCAGCCTTGCTAACGCCGTTCTCTGCAGGACTCTGACAACTGCTACAGTGGTACTGTCTCTCGGCGTCCACACTGGCATCCTGTCCATATCTCACTTCATCCATCACCCATTCTACCTCTGGAAGATCCCTCCCCAGATATGGCGCCCCGTAACATCCTTTCTCATCGCCGGCAGCGGCTTGAGCATGCTATTTGACTCGTACTTTCTGTACCATTACCTCTCCCAACTCGAGATCGGAAATCCGCGGTTCCCTCGCAAGGTCGATCTTGTCTGGTACTTGATGTTTGTTAGCGGAACGATTCTGGTAAGCTACTGTCTACCCACCCTGTGCTCTGTTGTTCCCAACCACACCCTTCCCTTCCACCCCCCCTCATATATCTGCCCGGATAGTGCTTTGCCTCTACAGCTATCACGGTTCCTGGAAATGAGGAAGATCACCCCTGCACTTCGGATCACCCATCATTCGCAAATCCGGGTTGGTCTGCGGTGTAGGCATGGTGGGATGTCCTATGGATGGCTCGTGCGATTCCCAATTCGCTCGAGTGGTTTTTTTTTAGCTCCCTACATTTCTATATCATTGGATACCTTATCAATAATACACATAATTGTTTCGTACATCTCGTCCCGGTCTCGAGGTTAACGACGTCGCTAGATGATAAACTACCTCGTCGACATGCCGTTCTTCACGTTCCTGCGCGCCCTCATTCTTTCCATGGTCTACACGGTGACCCAGGACCAGCGTGGTATGAAGGCTACCTTCTACTTTATCACCATCCCGGCCCAATTGACGCCGGTGTGCATGATCTTGGTCAACCTGCTCTTCCCTGGAGGATACATGGCCATGCTCCTCCAGCTCGAGGGCCTTGTTGCCGCCCATCTGTTCGACTTCCTGGCCAGAATCTGGCCCGAATTTGGCAACGGCCCGAGGCTCCTTGCCACACCCGCCTGGCTCTCCCGTATCGTCCCGACGCCCAGGATCTTGGAGAGGGGGTTCGGTACGGCCGTTCGAAACGATCCTTCATCGGGTAGCAGCACTGGGGCGACCCGGGGTCCGCTCCCGGACTCGTGGCGATCTCGTGGTCGAGGTCACCGACTGGGCTGAGACATGCTGCCAATCTGCCACCTGCAGCCCGTGTATAGTACGATAGATGAATAAACAGCCATTGCAAACTCTTGTATAGTCCCATGTATGTGATGCATGATATCTGGTTGCTTGCTTGAGTACTTGTGGTGGCCCAAACAGGATGTCGAGACTCAAGCCAGACGGGTCAAGTTAAACCGCCGAGTGCAAATGATGACTGGACTTCGGTATTTCGCTTGCAACTGCATAGGGACTAGTGAATTTTACAATCGTCATTACTATAAACTCCTATTTCCTGCCATGTGTCCATGCATGATATCTAAGGTAGTAGAGGCACCTAGCCCAGACGTTACGACCAGCCAACCAAAATAACTCCAGGCTCAAAACCAGACAGTTCAGAATATCCCATTTCCATCATATCAACCATAAATGCGGCTATTGCCGCTCAACAACGGAGACCTGTTCTCCTCTAGTCTCTTCGAGTACGCCTCGTTGAACCCTGCTGGGGGCCCGGTCGCCAAAACAGGTCCACCTCCGAGGGGCTTATCTTGGAACCTCGGGTCCATGATAGCCAGGGGATTCGAGATATTCATGTCGGGCTGGGCATGATTGTCTCCACCGACGGGGGTAGCCTCTTGCACGTTGAGCTGCGGCGGAGGAGCGTGCTTCCTTGGGATAACAAGCTTGGACAGCGAAGGGAAGGCGAAGTTTGGCACCTTGGGCCTGGTCGCTTCGGGCGCGGGCACTGCTGGTAATGGCTCAGCATTCAGCGGCTGCCGAGCAGGGGAAGGGTTGCGGCTCCCGGCCAGAGAGCTCGCTGCGCTGTAGGAGGCAGCATGTGCGATCCGCGTTGGGTCTGCGCTCGCGTCTTGGCCGGCGTTGAGGTAGGCTTGGAGGGCATAGGAGTCGGGGGTGTTGGTCCTCAGGGTATTGCGAGGAGGGGAAGGCGAGTTGGATTCGCCAAGACGGCTGGCAACCCGGGGGATGTAGGCGTGGTGCGCGGGGAGGGCTCCGTTGGGAGCGTTGCTCACTGAGTGCGGAGCGTAGTGGTAGTTCACAGGTGTCGGCTGCTGGCTTCGCGTGCCTTGCTCGAGCAAGTCATAGTACTCGGCGTTGGACATGTTGCGAACGTGGTCACCTGGGCGTTTGGGATCTGGGGTTGATGAGGCAGACCGCCCTGTGCTAGCGGAGAAGTACGAAGACTTCTGGATCCCGTAAGAAGGGCGGTGGTTCATTGGGGCATCAGGGGCTGGGGAATCGATCTTCTCTCCTTCACGACGGCTACGGCGGCAGTACAGCCATAGAAGGTAAACGAGGCTGACGAAGCCCAGAGCGCTCCCCACCGCGATGCCCACGATAGTGCCGGTGGTCATGGAGCCGACGGGAGCTCCTCCGTCGCCGGGAAGTGTCTCGTTAGTTTTGGGGTCGGTAATGTTGATGGCTGAGGGTGTAAAGATTTGTCCGCTTAGGCCGATCACGTCGCCAGGCTCAGGGCGCTGCTTGCAACCAGCCTTCAGAGCCACCAGGACTATGAACTTGGTTAGTCAAGGGGGCACTTTTGACTATCCATCTGAGATGAACACTTACAGTTTGCGAGATACTTCTGACTGGAGGTGGATCTCAGGCAGCTGATGCACTCCTTGTAGCTTGGGCTGTCAAGGATTGAGTCGTCTGCTTCGCAATAATCGAATTGGTTGTCATTGTTGACATCCAGCAGCGACTCCTCGAGGGCATCTTCGAGAGCGCCACAGGCACCCTCGATGTTGCAGGGGGAGTTGATAGTCCCTGATTCCACCTCGTCGGGGTACGAGTATAGGCAGACGTCAAAGGCGTAACGGACATTGTCTGGAGAATCACACTGTCAGTAAGTTTCTCAACCAGTATCACACCTTTGTCCTTATATGACTTACACAGGAACCAGTACACGTCGCTTTCGTCTTTCCATGTATCCTCGCTCTTCTGGAGGCAGTTGATGCAGTTTTTGAACCTGATGCCTGTCCCTGATGACTTGAATTCGTCGTCCTCGCACACAATATCGGTGGCGTTTGTTGTTGAAGGGCTCGAGTCGGCGGAGGTCGAGTTTGATCCATCGGTGCAAAGGGCTGCACACTCGGAGTCGGGAGTGAACTGGAGGGCGTGGATGGCTGTGAGGAGGAGGAGGAGAATTGAGGCGCTCAAGCCAAAGCGAAATCCCACCATGTCGACAGTGAGTGCCGTTGCGGCTCTTGATGGAAAGAGAATAAGTAGGAAAAGTGTCGAGGAGTGGGTATCGAAGAGGGAGAATGGTAGTCGTTCAGTGTGTTCCGCCCAGCATGGCAGGCTACCCAGCCCAAGAAAACCTCTCAACCCCAGGATTCGGAGTCTAGCTCACGAGTCGAGGAGGAAATTGATCCAAACTACCAAGAGGACGAGAGAAAAATGGAATTAAATAAACTACGAGGGAAAATGGAGGAAACAACGGCCCCTTTGAAACGGGGCATGTGGGTGCAATGGCTGTTTTATTCCAGCTGGAGCTGCAAGACATGTGGTCGCCTACGAAGAGCCCGGCATCAGCGGGCTGGGGAGGAGACGCACCAATGCGCCCGGGTTCAACTTTAGACAAGGGTATATTTCCTTGCTGGCCCAGCAGACTTTCGCATTTCTTGGTAGATCTCAAGTGGGCCACATCTAGAAACTCTGGCTTGCTCCCGTATCATAGGATGAACTGTCGCGCATGGGAGAGAAGTCTAACTTGGTGTCAGTGGCCGAGAATAGAACAAGCCCTAGCCGAGATGTAAACGTCGAGCCAATGACGGGCTACAACTTGAAACCTGTCATGGTAAGGCTCTATTGCGCGCCCAATCACGGCCGCGCAGCAATCGTTAGCGGCGGTTAAGCAATGACCGGGGGGGGGAGGCAAAGGGAGATGGCGGGTCTTTGAAGGGACCAGGAAACAAATCAAGTCGCTGAGAGAGGCCCGCAGACGCCGGCCGAAAACGCGGCCAGCCTTTCTCCACCTGCCGAAAACGGTCCTTTTTCAGGTCTTGAAAGTTCAGAGCCTGGTGCTTGTCAGCTTTTCCAGATGTCAAGGATTGGGTCCCGGGATGGTCTCCGCAGGAGGGCACCTGCACATGGACCCAGGCTCCCCTGCAGCCAGCATCAGAGATTTGCTTTTATCGAAGATTCCATGACTTGGAAAGGCCTCAGGTCGTTTGAACAGTGGGCCTTAAGTGTTGGTTCTGCCCTCTTTTGCACTCCTCCCAACCCTTCCATCCAAGGACTTACTAGCCGAGCGCGCGCGAATTGCTGCTCGCCTGTTTCGCGGATCGAGTCCGGCAAACTCTCGCGAGATCTTAGGCGCTCAGCTTGGCGCAGACGCGCTCTGCCCCACTGTTGAGCGGGCCATCGCTGGCTCTATTGACGCCAGTGCCTAAAAAGGGGACCACAGGGGAGGTGTGATTGTGACAGAGACTGCATATCCGAAGCGGAAAGGTTACAGTAAATGGAAACTCTACCGACAGTCATCCACCTTGGGAGTCCT
This sequence comes from Fusarium nematophilum, assembly GCA_033030565.1. Classification (NCBI taxonomy): domain Eukaryota; kingdom Fungi; phylum Ascomycota; class Sordariomycetes; order Hypocreales; family Nectriaceae; genus Fusarium; species Fusarium nematophilum. Next base: position 814,541 of record JAVIXY010000001.1, read on the forward strand.
AGATCGGTGCGGGAGGGACAATTCCTCTGATGAATCGCAAAATGGACCTTTTCTACCGGCGTTTGCAGGCATGAGAGTGTCTGGGCAATGTCATAATGATCCGATTAATCTATAAATGGAGTCTTTTTCTTTGCCTCGTCAATCTGATCTGGGTTTTGCCGAGATTACGGGGAAGATTTCGTCGTTGAATGGGTGTCGCGTGCCTTGGGATACAGGTTATTGATCCATTGCCACCCATATCCATTTATCTTAGGGCACCCTGTATAATAACGCATCTGCTGCCTTTCCACCTTGCTTTACTGTGGTGTCTCCTCTTCTGATTGATTTGTTACTGGTAAAGCTCTTCTTCACTGTTGTTAGGTCTGGCTAGGGCTGATCGTGTGAGTGTTGACCGCGAACTACTATGAGGTCGATTTGGCAAACACATTGCTAGCGTTGCGTTTCTACCCAGTAAGCAACCAGGCGACTCGATTCGGGCCACTGGGATCATTTTGAACCATGTAGGCAGGTGAGGTGCAGGAACCAGATTTGCATGTGCGGGTAGTGCACCATGCTTGTCCATCATGAAGCCGTAGGGTAGGCGAGCCAAGTTGGAACGCAGCAAGGGGACTTGCATCAACCTGGTTTCCCAAAACTATCGTCTCGAATGCTGGAATCGTGGCCTAAAATCACACTTGAGGTTGTGGGATGGGCAGAAATTCGCGAACCTCCTCCGGTCCATTATTCTTTGCGATGCTGCGGTTGGATGTTTCACAGAGTGGCCGCAATGTTCACGGTCAACGTAGGGCTCTTCGCCGAGACCAAACCAGGACCCGTCCTGGCAATTCGCAAAATACTAAAACTGCAAGCACTTTAGGCTAACCGCAGCCAGGGCCGAATTCCAGTACCAACCACTGGATGTTTCGAAACTTTGCGCGGGTAGAGTAAACGTGATCATGCATGTCACACCTTAATAAGAGCCGCGAAGTGGTGGCGGGTCAAGTAGTCTTATACTTGAACAAATGGAAGCATGCTCTTTGACCATGATGTTTTCGGTACCGGATTTAATTTGGCTTGTTGAGTTTGAAGGTGAACAGAGAGAGAAGCCCGTTGTTTTGAAACGAGACAGCCAAGCACGTGGTAACCTGCTGGTTACACCTGACAGCCTCTTCCTCGGTATAGTTCGGTGTTGTCTTGAGGTCGTGTCACCATTTATTATGAACGCCCCGAGCCAAGCCCAGCCCAGCACGTGCTTCGACTCAGATGTAACACTTTGGTGAGATGCGAAGATCAGGGGCGGCCGAGTCTCAAGGTCCCCTTATATAAGAGGCATTCGAGTGTAACTGAGGCACATCATACCCCTACCGAGCAGCAACGTGGATGTTCTGATGGGATTTGAGAAATGGCCTTGTTCAAGAGAGGCATTTTTTTTCTCGCCAAGGTGAGCGGCTTGGACATTGGCCATTCTTGTGAGGGTATCTGGGCGGCGACGTCACCGGGTGCTTCTTCTGACAGTGGGCGGCTAATGTCATGGCCCTCATTCGAGCAGCAGCACCAGTCAGTGTGCCAGGACGCAAAACCGCACACGGATGGGCTGATCCCTTTTGCCGCAAGTGCCGAAGATAGGAATACGTACGTAGCTCTCGGATTCCTCTGTCCTCCGTCGTACGACTCGCCGAGAAACCAGCCCCCTCAATTTGGAGATTGAGGACAGAAAGTAGGAGGGTGGTGGCCTTGGATGGAGGTTTCGTTTCCACGGAGCGTTTACAAGCTCAATGCAAGTTGCTCAAGCGGAAGCGACCTGGTCCCACCGTCGACTACTCTCCGTATACATCAACGGATGGTCTCGGCATGTGGCTGCAGATCTCGAACTTCATCTGGAGGAGTTGATCTCCGAGACGATCTAAAATCTGCCCTAACACATGACCACACGACTACTCCAACACTACCATAGCAGAGAGTTTTGAAAAACATGGATGGCCAGGGTTGCAGCACTCGTCGTGGACTGCTCCGGACCGGTGGCCTCAGAGCGAGTCCACCCGTTCTCCTGCATGCAGATGACCATGGGGCTGGGTTGCGATTCTATTTGGGGATTAGTCCCTGTTCATTAGATGAGGGAGACTTGAGTCGAACGAGTGACCTCCGGCGCAGTAGTCTTGGCTTTTCGTCAGAGCGCAGTGTCGCAGTCCCTTCAATGGTCAGCACAGAGTCCCTCCATATTGTCTGGGGTGATTCTTCTGATAACTGGAGGCTGTCACACACCATCACGCACATCATGAGCCCCTGGCAGCCAACTCCCAACCAGTCACAGCGGGCGGAGCGTCCCGCGCTGGTCCGGATGAGGTAAGGCCCCCCCCGGGGATCTGCTAGCGAAGAGTCTCAGGCCCCTGTCGACGCTATGTCTTGGCGGCTAACCCGAGGATGCGGTTGGACAGAAACCAACAGGTTTTCCTCTGGGCTCTCACCGTTTTGCTGCCAGCGCGCGCCGCCGTGGTGTTAGCGGCCATCATCCCGGAGGAAGGATCGCGAGTGGTGCTGAGGTGTGCTGACTTTGCGCTTTTCCTGTGAAGGCGTCTCTATTCGGAGAGGAGCCCAAAGGAGCGGGTGGTTCTCCAGCGCGCCCCCCATCTCCCCCGCTCCCGTCAATACCGGCTGTGCCCCACTAAATCTGTGTCTCTCACGTTTGCGATTGCTTCCGTCGCACTTCCATCTTGGCCTGTTGGTCGTGTCCTGTTTTGAAACTCGGTTTTATTACCTGTTGGGTGCATTTTCTTACCCTTTTTTTCTTCTCCTTCAGATTCGTTCCTTTTCGAGCGCATGGCTCGTAGAGCTCTCTGAGGCTCCGGGCTCGCGCAAATTCAGGCGTCTGTCGGGTCAGAGAAGACGTGTTGCTGTTGCTGCGGGGGTTTCTTCCAAGCCCGTCCAACAATGAGGATTGGGTGCTTGCAGTTCGCGCCCCAGGTGGGAGACGTCGACAATAACCTGAATCGCGCGGATTCAATCTTGTCGAAAGCGAACCCCGAAGATTTGGATCTTCTTGTTTTGCCCGAGCTGGCCTTCTCCGGTAACGCTCTCTCTCCTTTGCCAACCTACGTGCAACTTTGTGCGCTGACAATGTGGGAAAGGGTACAACTTCAAGTCACTGCAGGAAATCACCCCCTTTCTAGAACACTCCGGCTCCGGCATCACGTCTCTCTGGGCCAGGACAATCGCCCTCAAGTACAACTGTATCGTCACCATCGGATATCCCGAAAAGGTCGATGTTTCCGCCAAATGGCCCACTGGCCCCGAATATTACAACTCGGCCATTGTCTTCAACGCCGAGGGCGAGACGATAGCCAACTATCGCAAGTCTTTTCTGTATTATACCGATGAATCTTGGGCTCTAGAAGGCAACCGTGGCTTCTTTGCCGGTATCATCCCTGGTCTCGGAAACACTTCAATAGGAATATGTGAGTGGCCTTGTGTCCTTTTCTCGATGCTGGACGTTTATTAACCATCTTGCTAGGCATGGATCTCAAGTATGATAAGAAAAACTCACACTCGAAGCTGTCTGCTAACTGAAAACAGCCCATACAAGTTTGAGGCACCATGGGATGCCTTCGAGTTCGCCTACCACATCCTCGAAGCTGATTCTAACCTGGTCATCGTGTCCATGGCCTGGATGACCAGAGAGGACCAGAGCCAGTTTAGCCAGATGCCGTACGAACCCGACATGGAAACCTTGACGTACTGGGTGACTCGCCTGGAACCCCTTATCCGAGCCGACACCAAGGACGAGATCATCATCGTCTTCTGCAACCGAGCTGGGAACGAAGACGAGGTGGTGTACGCTGGCACAAGCGCTGTGGTTGGAATACAGGACGGCGAGGTTAGGGTGTACGGTCTGCTGGGCCGTGGACAAAAGGACCTGCTGGTTGTGGACACCAACAATGCTCCCCAGGCAAAGTTGGTTTATCGACCGGAGTCTGGCCGTTCCGGAATGATGGAGGCGCAGGCCACGCTCCAGAGACCAGATGGATCAGGTGAAGCCGACAAGGATAGCAGGCATCATTCCAGAGCATCCGGCAACGAAGCTGATCATCAGAACGGCCACTCACGACCGGCTAGCGAGGCATCTACTCGGCGGTCCGCTCACACCCCCTCCAAGCCCCAACCTCAGTATTCCAACCATCAACTGCCCTTACGTTCAACTCTTTACAAGGGCCCTGCGAGCAGCTCATCTCGGAAACATCGCACACCGTCCATCGATATCCCTAATCCAGCCCATAATCCTCCTAGAGCTTCAATTCGCTCCCCTGGAATACTAGATGGCCGCAACATCCCCACGCCATCTGCTCCTAGTCCAACCCCTATGACTCTTCGACCCCGACTGATCATTCCCCAGTCGCCGTCCCTCCTCTCTAACCAGTACCCTGCAGATGCCCCCCTTAGCGCTGCGTCCATGACTTCGGAGAGATCTGTTCAGTCAGTCAACTCGAATGTTTCCGTGGCTTCGACAAGCACTGTCCGATCAAACCACCGGCCCCCGGAAGAGAGCACCCCCTATCCGGACAGTGCGCATCCGTCAGGCATGTTCAAGTCGGAGGGTCGCTTATTCGGGGACCGTTTTGATGTTGAAGGCGAGGACGATACATACGACCATAGACTTGGCTTCGGCCCCAGATCTGCAGCATCAAACCGGTGGCCGTGGCATCAATCCGAGACTGCTGCTCGGACCCCAGCCTCAGCGGGGTGGACGACCGGAACCCCAATTGGTAGAAAGCCTGAGCCGTTCCCCTGGCAAGCTATAAAAGCCTCGCCTCGCCCTCAAAGCAGAGATACCCCCAAGGATGGCACAAGACTCGCAGCGATTGCTCAGGACTTTAGGCATCTCGACTCTCAGTCGCCGCTCAGCAACACGTCATCAAACCGAACGAATGCAACGGTCATCTCTGATTCTTCGGTCGCCTCCAATGCGACGATGAATCCCTCCTCGTACGAGAGGGAGCGGTCTGAAACCGTCGGCAGTGCCAACAACGAGTTTTCGCAGCATTTGGCGTCACTTTTCCAGACAGTCGATATCGAACCACCAAACCAACGCAGCCGGGGATCTGTCAACGGAACTCCTGGCCCTGATCGTTCCTATGCGCCCAAGTCTCGAAACACCAGCCGGCACCGGCCCAGCTTGCCGTTAGAGTCTTCGAAAGACGATCATGTGATCCCCATTATTGCCAGCCCCAGCATTCTTTATAATGATGGCCGCGGCGAACACCGATCGTCCTCGAAGACCAGCTACCAACACCGGAGCCACTCAAGGACCAACCCAACTGGGGAGTCTCGCTGGGCTGGCGGTAGTGAGCTACCTGGCGACCCGTTCCGACATTCTTCGCGAGCGGCGAGTCGGGGTCGTACGCCTGGACCCAAGCCTTCCATAGCGAATGGGCAGATTGATGGCATACCTCGGCCTCCGGAGCGGTCCTCTTCAAGAGATTCCACAAGAAATGAGTTGCTCCACAGCCGAGTCGAGCGTCCTCGGTCGCGGAGCAGGCAGCAACAACATCACTCCCGGCGGCCTTCTTCTGGGCGGCCTTCATCCAGGCGGCCGTCATCAGGACGACCCCCATCCGGGCCAACTTCAACGACGCGCCACTCCCGACACCCATCTCGAGGCCACGAACGAGCCAACTTTGAGCGAGTTGAGGCTATTATTAGTCCCTCATGCCCGATGCATGGACGGCATTCCTCCTCAAGCAGGACCCGCAATGCCCCGGTCGTCATGGCAGCAAGTCCGCCGCTCTCACGAGTCCGTTCGGCAGACCACTTTGATCGCTTGGACCGGGCCTTGCTGGACGAGACCATCACCGCGTGGGAACGGGGCATCATCCGGGCACCACAAGAGAATCGAGCCAATACTGACGTAGAAGCACCTTTAGTGTCCACCTCTAACGAGGCGGTTGAGAGGAGCGACCGCAGCTCCTCCGCTGAGACGTTGGAGACGATCTCGCCCGACGGATCCCCTACGACTCCTCCTTTCTTCAACCCAGCTCAGACTCCCAGGGCCATGGTTCTGACCACGGATAATTCCGACGTCGACGCCTTTCCCACTGGGGACCTGGACGGCCAAGACATTTCGTCGAAAACGCCAGTTGACGCTTCCAACCAGCTTCGCATTGCACAGCCACTTGTTGCATGACCGCCTTGGAGACATGTTTACGGGCTCTTGACGCGACCCCCCTGTTTGACACATGTATTTCATGCTTTGATGACGCACGCACCTGTTGTTGTTTTATGAATTTTCATGACGGTGGGGCAAATATACACGGAATATGGGAAGGAAAATTTTAGGAAGAGACACGGCCGCATGCTTTTTCCCTTTTGCTTTTGGCTTGTCTAATGGGTAGCTGTGATACCAAAGATGCTGGGATTGGAAAACACGTTGTTTGGTGCATCAGATACTTGGAAATGGCTTCCGCTCATGGCTTTCTTGACCTTATCAGAGTTCATGCCATCACTTCTGTAACTTTTCAGGTTGGAGGGCGTTGGGATGGAAGCAGGGAGTTGGGGGGAGGGAGGGGTTTAGGTAGATAGATAATGAAAACGCATTATTTGCAGTGCCTGCGCGTCTCCTTTAAATGTGTTTTTGAAATAATATTAATCCGGGAAGTGGTTTAAATGGGACTCGACTCTGGGCCCCTTCCAAGAATAGCCGCGGCAACTCTTGTACTTCTGGTGGAGATGCTTGGAGAACACCCTCCGCGGTAGATAGATAACTCTCAACAAAAACTTCCCGGAGATGCCTCGCGATGGGACATTCTTGAAGCGGCCTGGGGTAGTAAGGATCGTTGACGAAGAAGGCCTCGACTGCTTGAGCTACGCCATCTGCGCTCGCTGAGATTGTCCTGACTTGGTTGAAGTCCAAGAGCCAGAGGGAAATCTTTGCAGGGCTCTCGCCGTCGATATGATTACATTGTGGCCGAACAGCGGAACTTGACAGGAGCCTATCAACTTCAATTGCGTCGATGTTTGGCCATGGATATGCTGAACCCCCCAGCACGAACTCAACGTCCCTGGCATCTGTTCTCGCCGCCTAGTGCATGACCGCAAGGGTAACGGCCATTTCTGCTGAGATAGCAGACAGGAAGGTCTTGCTTAGATTCAAATCAATCATCTGGTTGAGGTGTAGCTTAAAGTTGCGGAGTGAAAAGAATGGACGGCCCGTTCTGCCCTCGCGGGACCTCAGATATGTCCGCACCAAGCAGTCATTATTCGCTGGATCGAGAGCGGCCTGAGCCTTGCCCTGCTCGGCGCAAAGCCCGTGAGTTAAGGGACGTCGAATGCTGACAGGGACCGGCGGGATTCTTTCGCTGATTAGTCCATGGGTAGGAAGCTGACAGATCGGCCGGGCCGCCTCCTCGATTGCTGGATTCTCCTCCCAGAAGGAATGCCTCGCCTTTGGTACAAAACCCTGGCAGACCGGGATTCTCACCCCGGCCACTTTGTTCTCCTTGAAAGCCGCTGAAATACGCTTGTGCATTAGGATATCGTTCCGTAGGTCGTCTCGATCACTAGACTTTGCGAGCTTGATAGCTAGACGACTATAGTCTTGGGCAAAGACAGCACCGCAAGCGCCTGCACCTATTTTAGTGAATGAGGAGCCATCTCTTTGGCCGCATATTCCGAATCCCGAAGCCAACGTGCCAGTACAGGCTTGGAGGGCCGAGTTTAGCTCCTTCTCGATGTCGATTTGGGTATCCGACGGCGCGTCAGGTGAGTTCATCGTGCGGGTGCCGATGATATGTCGTCTTGCCTGAGAGATTAGGTAGTTTTAGAGGGTGATGGTAAATGCTTAGAGTGCGGAGTAGATTAGCTCGTCTAAGGTAAATGAACATTATCATGTTTAAGATGAGGTTTCCATAAGCACGAGGATGGGCATTTATACATTTAGGGTCCTCTTTGAGTCAGAGACAAGGTTCACACAAGCAGGGCATCTGAAGTATAAACATAATTTGTTTATCAGCGGTTGATACAGAACTCAAAATAAAAATGCGTAGCCACGGATATTCTCGCAGCCAGATAGTAGAGTAGACCTATGAAACGGGTTAAGTTCGGCCCGGATGTGGGGCCGAGATCGCTGGTTGACGTCCTGCCGTTTTGAAGCACAGGGCAAGTTCATGTGGAATTATTGGTGCAACTGGGCGAGTAGACAGAAGAAAAGATTAAATCATGAGATTGCCACGAATTCGCATTGAAGTTCCGGGGTGTGAGATGGACTTTAGATGCCCCAATCGCTTGACCAGTATCAGCTTAGACATTGGACCTGGAAGTAATAACGGCAGTATATCATTGGTGACTAATATCTGAGCCAAGTCTTCTGCATTAATTAGAGGCGTCAAGATGGGAGATTATTGCCGTGTCCTTGCTACATGGTAGTTACATGGACGTTAAAGAACAACACCCATGTGCTCTCGATTGCTGACCTGATCTCTGGTCCCAGGTCCCCTCGATTGGACAGGGCTGTTCTTTCAACGGCTTTGCTGGGCTGTGAACCATTGCGCATCGTATGGTTCCCGGAAATACGGCAAAAGGCATCATACGAGGCGGATGACTTTCCTTGAACAGTGCCGCGGGGAAACCGAGCAGATAGGCGCCGCCAACACGAGCAAAATACTGAGCAAATATCTGCAAGCACTTGGAGGGCTATTTGCTGGGGTTCAAGCGTCGAGCGATGGCAGTCCTGCGCATGGACCCACGTAGGTTGACGCTAGACAGGGGTTCACTCTGGGTCACTCTGGTGGGAAATCGCTGGGCGATCGATCATTGATCCTCTAGCCGCCGGAGCTTGTGTGAATGACCAGGGGTCCTTGCAGCATGGCACGGATGGGGCTGGGCGGTTGCCAGTGATATCGACTCTGAGTGGCTGGTTCCCCTCATGAGCCGTCCTCTCAAAGCCTCTCAACTTCTCCCAAGCTCCAGAGACTGGGGGTTGAAGACGGCACACCGCGTCCATCCTTGACTCGGACTCGTTGTGACTGGGTCCTCCCGAGACCATGAATTCACAAGCCCCCCTCCCGGGGGATGCAGAGGCTGGGAAGAGGTGGCACCTTGGCAACCTTGTGAACCCCAATGAAGTCCGCTTCTCGGCCCCCAATCACACATGAGCGATGCGATTATCACCAACAAGCTGGCGGTTGCGGCCTCTCGCTCTCTGTCTCCGGTCACCGCGCCATTCCAACTCAGCACTCGCATCATTCACATCACCCCATCGCCTCTTTTTTTGCTCTAGAGGTTCTGGCTTGCCGCGCTGCAACAGCAGATTCCCATACTGCGCTCCATCATCCGCGCCAGGCACAAAGAGGCGCCGCAGCCATCCGGCATATGTCACATCCACGGCGCCTGCGCGAGGACGAGAAAGACCGGATAAAAGCTTGATATAAGACTCATCGCCCTTTCGGCCCCCAAAGGCCCCGTTCCCTCGACCTGGCAAACTCTGCTTGTGCTACCAAGATTAAAAAAAGAAGCCCGTTCATCCATCATCCTGAACTGGGGCATGTAACACGGCGGACCCGTCCTCTCCGTAGGGCTCCGTTTTCTCTTTTCACTTTCGTTTCGAGCCCTGGGCTGTCATCTGCGGCCTACGATCCTACAAATTTCCCTGTCCTGCGACCGGCGGCCTTGCCCCAGCTTTGAAGCAGCTTGCTTGCTCGCTTCAGACGAACAGGATGCATGCCTTAGCCTTGATAACGGCTGGCCTCGGCCTGCTGAGCCCAGCCGCCTCCATCCTCGTCGCAGACGATTCACCTTGCGGAACACTATGCGGAAACGTTTTGAGTGCGACCACCTCGGACGATATTGTTTGTAACGAGGGCGACTACACCAGCGGCGCTGGTATTGTATATCAGCAATGCCTTGCTTGCCAGCAAAGCAGCGACTACCGGACACCCGACAACGAGACCGACCAGCAATACCTCCTGTGTGAGTCGGCATCCCAGTGTTGATACCTCGTGGGCCCGCTTCTAACATCGGGTGGAAATCTCTATAGACAACCTACGTTACGCAGTCTCTTACTGTCTGTTTGGAATTCCCGACAACGACAACATCATCAACTCACCTTGTCTGACCTCGTACGAGACCTCGCACTCCCCGGGTACCCGAGGTCCTTGCTAATGTTCCGACAGAAAAGCGTGTGGACCGTTCCGCAACGCCATCGTATACAAGAACCTCTCTTCCAAGGTCGAAAGCTACGAATACTGCGACGACTGGCCCGTGGACGACAACCTCGACTTTCAAGGATGCACAGAATGCCTGCAGATCGGCGACCAGCACTATCTCGCCAACTGTAAGTCAATCGCCAGACTTGCCGTCTGATGCCACCTGGACGCTAATCCTTTCACAAGTCATCACTGTTCTCCAAGCTGGGTGCGAGCAGCTGCCGGCGCCGGGCGTCACAGTCTCCATCGAAGGCAACGTATTCTCAAAGGACGACGTCAACGTGACGGACCCCTCCCCGCTCGCCACGTTGGATCCCGACTGGTTCGACAACGGACCGCTGAACCTCGAGGCAAAGGTCGGCATCGCCGCTGGCGGAGTTGTTCTGATCTTGGTCACCCTCGGATTCTGCATCATCTGGCGCGGCAGGAGACGGAGAAGGGCGTTCCTCAGCACGCTGGAGACCAAGCAGGGCAAGTCCTGGCCGACCCCCATCATGATCCCCGGCGAGATGCGCGAGACCCCCCTGAGCCAGAAGCCGCTCCGAGGCTGGGACGAATCGCCCATGAGCGTCCGGTCCGAGAAGCCCTTCCACAACTACGTCTCGCCGTATGCCTCCCAGTTCAGCAGCCCCGTCAGCGCAACGGAGCTGAAGCTCGCCAACTGGCCCGTCATGGCCCCCAACGGCCAGATGTATCAACAGCACATGTATCAGCAGCAGAACCAGAGCAGCCCGCACATCGGGGTTGCCTATGGCGGAGACGATTCGTCCATCAACACGTCGGGCTCGTCAAAGGGCAAGGGGAGGCAGGAGGAGGAGTACGAGATGCGACCAGTTGACAACGCCCACGGAGGCATCGGGATTTACCAGCCCGAAATCTATCAGCATGGAGAGCCGAGCCGGGCACCCGGTCCGCCGCAGGGGTATTTCCCTGACGGGCTTGTGTATCCGCACTCGACTCACGCCCATGGGTATTATGAGGAGGATACGAGGAGGGGCCGTTCACCCTAAAGGAGAGTGACGATGGCGGGGATACTCGGAATGCTTTGATGCGTTTCTTTTTTTGTGTGAGCCTGGAGTTTGGCGATGGGTATACCACGTTATTTTTTGTTAATGAGCAACGACTCAATCCGTACATACATATCTGTACATCATCGCAGCGGTTAACAAGCCATGAGATGCGGCCGACTGTCAGATGCAAAGAGCATAATAAAATAAACGTCAAAGATCCATCACATGGTAGAATCACCTCGAACGACTGGGTGGAAGATTTATGGAAGAGTCTGAAGATGAGCCACGAAATCAGGAGTGGCTCATGACTGTGTGGCTTGCACGAGCGTGGCCTGTGGTTAATTCCTGTGGCTAATATCGGTGGCTAGTGACGCTAATATGACCAATTATGGACTAGCGCTCAATTGCCGCCACACGCCGGTCGCAGCTTCCAGTCTCGGCCCCCACAATCAATCCGCCAGAGAAAAAAAATTTGGAAGCTTCCTAAACCACCACACCGGGCAAGACACCGAGGAAACCAACGACTTTCACCTTCCGTTTCTTCCCTCTTGTCACAAGAAGCACCAGCCGCGCTCGGCCCGGTATATTCACTCAGATTCGGAAGGAAAGAATCACATTTTCTCCCTTTTTTTTTTTGCTCTCATCAAGATGTCGAAGGAAGTCGCGGTCGTCAAGAAGAAGGGGCAGGAGGAGGAGGACTATTCCATCAAGCCCCAGGCCGTCACGCCTGCCGTTGACACGAGCTCGTGGCCGCTCCTGCTCCAGAACTACGACAAGCGTGAGTCTTTTCCCCCAGTGATTTTCAGCGGCAGGGCTCCCGCGCGGCTGGAATCGCCAATTGCGAACTTGTTTTTCTGCGTTCGTAGGGCTTCAAAAAGGCTAACTCGTGATGTTTGAAAACTCTGGACAGTCCTCGTGCGAACTGGTCACTTCACTCCGATCCCCAATGGCTGCTCGCCTCTGAAGCGCGACATCAAGTCTTACATCAGCTCTGGTGTCATCAACCTTGACAAGCCCTCCAACCCGTCCTCTCACGAGGTTGTCGCCTGGGTCAAGCGCATCCTTCGGTACGCAAAATCTCTTTCCTCCTGGTCAATGCGCGTCTTGGACCGTCTACTGAACCCCTTGCGCTTCGTTACAGATGTGAAAAGACCGGTCACAGCGGTACCCTCGACCCCAAGGTCACTGGTTGCTTGATCGTCTGCATCGACCGCGCCACCCGTCTCGTCAAGTCTCAACAAGGTGCTGGAAAGGAGTACGTGGCTGTCATCCGCCTCCACGACAAGCTGCCCGGCGGCCAGGCTCAGTTCGCCCGCGCCCTCGAGACCCTCACTGGTGCCCTGTTCCAGCGCCCTCCCCTGATCTCGGCCGTCAAGCGCCAGCTCCGTATCCGAACTATCCACGAGAGCAAGCTCATCGAGTTCGACAATGACCGACACCTCGGTGTCTTCTGGGTCAGCTGCGAGGCTGGTACCTACATCCGAACCCTCTGCGTCCACCTTGGTCTCCTTCTCGGTGTCGGTGGCCACATGCAGGAGCTCCGACGTGTGCGCAGTGGTGCCATGGACGAGACCAAGGGCATGGTCACTCTCCACGACGTTCTTGACGCGCAGTGGCAGATGGACAACACCCGTGACGAGTCTTACCTCCGCAAGGTTATTTCGCCCCTCGAGACTCTCCTGACCTCTTACAAGCGTCTCGTCGTCAAGGACAGTGCCGTCAACGCTGTCTGCTACGGTGCCAAGCTCATGCTTCCCGGTCTTCTGCGATATGGTTAGTTTTCTCTCCCCGTCAAAGTTCGTTTTGTATCAAATTAGGACTAATCATGTCCACAGAGTCTGCCATTGAGCACCACGAGGAGGTTGTCTTGATGACCACCAAGGGTGAGGCTATTGCTCTGGGTATTGCGCAGATGTCCACCGTCGAGATGTCGACTTGCGACCACGGTGTCGTTGCCAAGGTCAAGCGATGCATCATGGAGCGCGACCTGTACCCCCGACGATGGGGTCTCGGCCCTGTCGCTCTTGAGAAGAAGAAGCTCAAGGCCGACGGAAAGCTTGACAAGTTCGGCCGCCCCAACGATGCGACTCCCGCCAAGTGGACTTCGGAGTACAAGGACTTCAGCGGCAACGACACCACTGCCGCCGCCGCTGCCGCCGCTCCTCCCACTCCTGCCAAGGCTTCCGAGGCCGAGGATACCCAGATGGAGGAGGCTGCGCCGTCGTCTCCTGCTGCCGATGACAGCAAGGACAAGAAGCGCAAGAAGCACGAGGGCGAGACGGCTGAGGAGAAGGCTGAGCGGAAACGACGGAAGGCGGAGAAGAAGGCGGCCAAGGCTGCGAAGAAGGCTGCCAAGGGCGAGGCCATGGATGACGACAGCGATTAAAGGGCGCCGGTTCATGAACCTGGGAATGGAGCTGAACCCGGACCCGGACCCGGACCTGGATACCTGAGAAGCAGGGGTCTGCTGATATGGGGCGGTCTGCATGCTGTACCATATTCTCGTGTGTTTTCTCATGTGTTTCGTGCTTGAACTTTTTTTATTTTATGGGAGAACAATGGCGTTTGGATCGAAAATCCTGGTAGGAGTAGATGAAAGGCACTCAATGCAAAGGACGATGAAAAAGCAACGCAACGAGGTCGGATCAGAAGAAATATCTTTGTGAGCGTACGAACCTGCGTCATGTTTCACTCCCTTGTGATGCATGATATTACGAGCTTTTGCGGCTGTGGACTACCCTCAAGAGGAACGCCCGCACCAGGACGCATTAAACACGGTGAATAGTCTATATCAGGGTCGCTAAGCACGTGGTGGTTGATGGCCCATCGGTTTGAAACGCCGACATGGTCTGGGCAAATGCATGCGTTGGCATCATTCGTCTACGGTGAACCTGAGGCGATGATGACATTACTGGAGAACGGCAAGGCGGTCGCCCTGATGGCGTGGGATGGTTCCACAACTTGCACGGATTCCACCCAACTAGCCAGCTGTGAACTATAGAAGCCCCAAAGCTTACGAGTTCCACAACGCAAGGAACCTCTCTCTCAACCCTGGACTAGTTAACAAGCTGCAGGCCGCAAGGAACTCAAGACCAGACACGACAGCGAAACAAGTGGGAAGAAACATTGGGCGAATCAGGCTTCAGGATGATATCCATCTCGAGTTGCAGAGCCACGAGACAACCCCCCCGGCTGGTTTCACATCGTTGATCCTAGCCTGCCACCGCAGCGGTCTGCTCGCCTGTAGAGGGAAACTAGCCTCTGATTCTTGGACCTGTTTTAGCGGATGCATGACACTGCATGAATTCACGATGGTTCATCCCTGGTCGGGCGGCGACTTGGACATGCGCGACTGGAGCCACCTGATATTCTGGGCTGCCTTGTTCCTACACTGCCGGTCTTGGCTGAGGAAGAGAAAGGAAGGCAAAAAAATGACTCAGGGACGGGGACGATTCCATTGGAAGAGGGCCCCCCCCGGCCCGCGATATCGTCAATGTTGTCATTCCCGAAGGAAGCGAGCTGAGCAAAAGAGTTGCATTGAGGTGATATCGAGAACGTTCAGTGTTGGCTTGGCGAGGCTAGGGCGGAAATGGCGTGGGCTGGGCGATGATGTCGGAGGGCGAGGTATAAAGTCGAGAGGGTCGGGAGATGAGGAACTCCCAAGTTGATGATCTGTTCTGGTGCAGTCAGTCGATTATCAAGTCGAAGGAGTTGAACAAACGACATCCCAACGTCAGAGACTGTTGCTCGTCTATCTCGGACCCAGTGATCGACGCTCCATGACATCTGAGATTGTCAGGAACCGGGATCGAGGCTCTCAAATCGACGATTTATAGCTTCAGCTGGCACCTCAGAGGACTGTTCAACATGTCCATAATGCCCCCTTCCATAGGCTCCTGGAAGCCAATCCTCTTCCTCTTCTCTCTCCTCCTTGTCGACTCTGTCACGAGTCTTCCTCAACGCAAACCCTCACTCTCTTCCTCAACCCCAATCACAGTCACCCTCGATCCACCTCCCAAGCAGCATATAAGTCGCAGACAGGATGGCTCAGCAACAATTGCGCCCCGGCTGTCGGTCAACTTCCCGGATCCATGCCTCCTCCAGGACGGCGACGGCCGCTGGGTCTCGTTCGCAACAAGCGGCAACGGCTATCACATCCAGATTGCCGTCGCCGACGACCCCTTCAGCGAATGGACCCATCTCCAGCAGGACGCCCTCCCGGAGGACGGCTGGACAAGCGGCCGCAACTACTGGGCCCCTGACGTGCGGCGACTCGGCGACGGCTCATACGTCATGTACTTTTCGGGGGAGCTCCCCGAGGGCGGACACTGCATCGGGGTTGCGCGATCCAAGAACAGCACGGGCCCGTACAGCATGGATCCGGAGCCGCTGATCTGCCCGCGAGACGAAGGCGGCGCGATCGATCCGGCCGGCTTCCTCGATGAGACAACGGGCCAGCGCTACATCGTGTACAAGGTCGACGGCAACGCGCTCAACAACGGCGCGCCGACGCCGCTCCGCCTCCAACGCGTCTCGGCCAAGGACGGGTCGACGCTGATCGGCGACCATGTCACCATCATGGACCGGGTCCCGGCAGACGATGGCCCGCTGGTCGAGGCGCCGAACCTGGTGCTCCTGCCGGACGGGCGGTACCTGCTCTTCTTCAGCAGCCACATGTACACGGACGACGCGTACGATGTCAAGTACGCGGTGGCAGACGAGATCGGGGGCCCGTATATCCGGGGCGCGGCACCGTTCCTCAAGACGCCGGCCTTGGGGCTCCGAGGGCCCGGCGGGGGGACGAGCGCCGAGAGCGGAGACTGGATGGTCTTCCACGCCTGGTGCGCAGAGGGGAAGAGATGCATGTACGTGATTGGGTACTCGGTCTTGTGATTTCTTGGGCGGGTTGGGACAATCAGGTAGCAGTCTTTTGTGTGACGACTATGGAGCTGGGCGGTTCGGGAGAGACGGGATGGCGTTTGATGGGTGACGGGGGTTGGGCTTGGGGGTGTTTGGTCTTGGAGATATCCTTGCATACTGGGAAGAGATTGTAGAATCTCCGGAAGGTCTTGTTTTTTTGCTGTGAAAGAGACATTCAATTTTGCCTTTTCGTCGAGATTGCCATCCAGTCAGCCCTGACCCGAGGAACTGGACATCGCGGCGGCCCAGGCAACCCTGCGGACCAAGCGCTCCAGGGGTTTTCACACCCACCCAAGAGCCCTCTAACGCGCTATTCGCTACAGGGCAAACCTTAAGCGCCGCCAGCGCCCGTGGCACCCCTGAATCTCCAACCGCTCAGCGACCCGGGAAGCCCCTGAGCCGCCCGGATCCCTCAGCTCTGGTTGGTGGCTTCTTGCTGACTTGCCAGGCACGCAACCTTGATTAGTTCCCCCCCCCGCGAACAGACTCCCTCACCAGAAACTCTCCCTTCAAACATCATCACGATGCCATCATCCACATGCGATGAAGTTAAGCGCCCGCCGCCGTTTCCACCGCCAGCCATCGAGGCTTGTGATTGGATGCTCGTGCAGGACCGGGGACTTGGACCCATCCAGGACAGGGTCTGTATTGCAGCACAAGTGTTCCAGCTCCGCAACATGGCGGCTCTGCCCTGCCCAAGATGGACATGAGAGTCACATTGCGGCAGCCATTTCGCCTGCTGTCTTTACTGCTTTCGTTCGTCTCTGTCATTTTTTGTCTCTGCTGTTGGCTCTTCGCGCTCGAGGCTCGGGGCTTGCTGCGGCTGAACCCTGCAGAAAAGATGGATGTGCGCTCCTTGATCGAGTCATGGGGAGGAAGAACAAGAAGACGAACAAGTGAGACATGCAGCCATGGCACGGGTAGTATCGTCCTGGGCATCATATACTGGCGAGCCCTGCTCGTTCTCTCATCCTTTGCCGTCTTTCAATTCTTGGTATTCTTCCCTTCCGTTTCCGTTCCCGAGTTTGCTCTTGTAATTTTCCATGCTTCTTCTGTTCGTTTGTCCGTCTCTTTGATTCCTTATCTTTCGTCGTCCTCTTATTATAATTACCGCAACAAGCCCAAAAGTAATGTTGCAGAAGTAGAGTGTCAGGCACACTCTTTTTTTTCGGCCCTCAAACTCCCATCAATTCTCTTGTCTCAATAAGGCTCTCGGCCTCAATCTTTGGCCCTTTTTCTGTTTTTTTGTGCTCCATCAGAGGTGTTTCACAGCAGGTCTGGCCTCGAACTTACACACCCAAAGAACAAGAATCGACACGCTCCGGGCAATCTAATAAACCATCATCTCGCATTCGAAACAATGGCCCCCCACCAGCGGCCAACATTACTCACCCTGCCCTTGCTCTCTATCCTTATTTTCATCCTCTTCTCGTCCTTGGCTACGGCCCTGCAGGTCACGCCCAACTCGCCCTGCGCCCAGTTCTGCATCGACTCTCCCGACCTCGACCGCTCCGATCCCAAGTCGTCCAGCACTCGTGGCAAGGACATTGTCTGCAAGGATGACGACTTCAAGAGCAAGGCTCAGGGCCAAAAGTTCCAAAGATGTCTTGCTTGTCTGCAGGGCAGTACTTTTAAACAGGGAAGTGAGAGCGATCAGGACTGGTTCTTGTGTAAGTGCTACGCACTCGGTTCCAATGCAGACTTCTAACCGCCCTGCCTATGACAGACAACCTACGGTACTCCTTCGACTACTGCGTTTTTGGCTTCCCAAACGCCACAGGAATTGACTCCAGCCCATGTGTGACCTCGGAGGCTTGCGGGCCCCTCGCGGCCGCCTTGAAACAGGGCATTACGGATCCCGACGGTAGGGAGCAGTACGGCTATTGTGACGCCGATGGCAAAGCCATGCTGGGTGACGCGTATGCAAACTGCTACGCCTGCGTCAAGGCTGACCGGACACAAACCATCGTCTCAAACTGTCAGTCTCCGCCAGATCCGGCCCATTCAAGTAACTATGCCTAACCTCTGTTCCAGTCCTGGTTGCCCTCGAAGCCGGATGTCAGCAACAACCGCAGCCTGGCAAGGTTATCGGCCTCAACGACACCGTCTTTAGCGAGACAAGCATACAAATGGCAGACCCAAGTGCCTCCGTCGTTCCGGAGAACAAGACGGCCCTCCCCAACGCCGCCATCGCTGGAAT
Organism: Fusarium nematophilum; assembly: GCA_033030565.1. Lineage (NCBI taxonomy): Eukaryota > Fungi > Ascomycota > Sordariomycetes > Hypocreales > Nectriaceae > Fusarium > Fusarium nematophilum. The sequence continues at coordinate 832,840 of JAVIXY010000001.1, forward strand.
TGCCATTGGCGGCTTCGTCTTTCTTCTCCTCGCTGCCGGCTGCATCTACATGCAGTACCGCAAGCGCAAAAACCGCGCCGCACGTAATCGCCGCTCCTCGCTCTCATTCCGCTGTCAAGCTCACCTGAGTCCCCGCTCACCTGGCTTCCGCAACTTGGGCGATGACTACTTCAGCCCTCAGTATATGGAGGAGAATTCCCCCTCCAGGCCTTCACTCTGGAATCCGCGGAACGCCATGAGCAGTCTGCGAAACAGTCACAAGCTCGCCTCCATCACCACCTCACTCCCCCACCCCCCGGCAGCGCGTTACTCCCCCCGACATGGTCCAGACGACGACATCACCCCAGACTCGGCCATCTCAAGCCGTTCCAACGCCCCTTTACTCTTCAACATGCCCGAGCAGAACGGCATCACCCCGACGAGCGCCACCACTCCCTTCTCCAGCCAAGGCTTCACCATCGCCAGCCCTCGCTCGGGTACGCTTCCCCCCCGTGAGAGAGGCGCGAGGAACGATACTTGGCAGCAGCAACACACTAGCGGATCGGGCAAGGAGTTTTCCAAGAGGAAGACACGCTCGTGGGGTGCTGTCGCCCCCGTGGAGACGCAGAGCATTCAGATCAGGTTTGACCCGCCGCCCACTAGGCCCAGATGAGAGACCTCCTCATTTCTCTTCCATCTCTTCTTTCATTTTCGTGAGCGTTGGCGTTTTGTGCGGTAACAGACCCTGGACCTACACGGATAATGAAGCGGTTTGGGTAGGTTAGGAGTTTTTAGGATAGTCTTGCAATAAAACAACATCACATATGTTCGAAAAGATAAAGCTTGTGGCCTGGCTTTAACAATGCCAGATATGTATATTTTCGTGTCCGTTTCCTTTGCCATATGCATAAACCCCCAACCAAAACCAAACCATGTCCATGCCATCCCCTCAAGTAAACTGACAAATACACCGCGCAATCGCTAGGTAGTCAAAAACACAAGAGCAGAATCAAATATGTACCCATAGACCTCCATCCAACTCTAAAGGGTATTTGCACGGCCCGACACCCGTCGAGCCGCAAGTAATTATCGGCTGTGAAGCGCAATCCCTCCTTCTCTCTTCCAAACTACCCCCATCATCGATCCCATGGCGTCGAGCCGCGACTGGTGAACTCGCTCTGCAACCTTTCATTCTGGTCCCGGAACCAAGACGTGCCTTCTTCCATCTCCTCTCTCATAGAGCGGAGCTCGTTGATCACGTTCTGCGCATCGCTCATGACCCGCTTGTGCACCTTCGACTTGGAGTCGGCCTCTTGAGCAGTCTCGCCGTCATCCTCTGTCGCGCGTTTTCTCTTATTCTTGGCAGCCGAGCCATCGAGCTCTGTCGTTTCGATAGCTCCGTGAGAGCTCGACAGCCGGTGCCGTCCCCTGGAGCGGGCGAGGTCGCTTACGGAAGCGCGGCGGGCAACGCTGCTAGGAGGGCCCATGGAGCCGGCTCCCGAGTGTCGCTTCTTGCCGTGATGAATCTCATTTGCCAGTGACTCTGGCACGGCTGTGCCATCTGGCATCTGAACAATGCCCATGGCCTTGAGCCGCCAGCGCTCAGACACCCGGCTGACACGAGGACCTGGCTCGGGGCTGGCTGTGTCCCTGGACATCATCGGGGGCAGTGATCGTCGGAAGCTGGCAGATCGCTCGCCCAAGAGCTGTTCCCTTATGGCCTGCGTCTTGGAGCCGCCTCTGGCCGTGGATGACCTCGAGAGCTTTGACTGATTGCTGGAAACCGAGCCGTTGACAGATGGCGGCCTACGCACAATCATGGCAGCGGCTAGCTGTTCGTTGGGAATACCGGACAAGACTCCCGACGCGAGGAGAGCAGCTTCTTGGTCTAGTTGACGGTTCCGGGGCTTCTTGTGCTTCAGAAAGTCCATGAGCTCCTCGGAGCGGTTGAGCTCTGCAATCTCGGCCTTTTCCCGTGCTGCTCGGCGAGCAGCTTCCTTTTGGGCTTTGAGCTGTGCTGCGCGTTGAGCTTTATGGTACGTCCTCATCTCCTCCCGAGCGCTGCGGCGAAGCTCGCTGAGTCGCTTCTCGCGTGCTATGTCCCTCCAACGATAGAAAAACTTGATCGAGAGGTTGTAGACACGAAACTTGTTTGCCTCTGCCAGAGCCATCTCTTCCTCCTCTTTCTGCCTTTTCCTTTCTTCGTCCTTTGTGAACTTCCGGAACACGCTCTGAAGGATGTTGTCCAGCATGAAGGCTTGGAAATCCTCGATAAGCCCGTTGTCACCTTGCACGTACCACTTCGTGAAGTCTCCGAGAAGGTCACGAGGCGGCGCCGGTGGTGCAGGGGGAGCAGTCGGTTGTTTTGGTGTTTGGCTGGTTTGTGCTGCGTTGGATATCGACGACTGAGGGGTGAAACTGCTTGCTGCTTGGGGTGGAAATGATGAACTCGCGAGCGGAGGGAATGGTAGTAGAGCCGTCGACACATTAGTCTGACCTGAACCAAGGATACCCGCTGTTGGTTTGTCTTGACCCGCGGCCGATGGCAGAGGCTTGTTTAAACCAAGTCCCGCCGTTGGCTGGGTCGGCTGCACCGACTGCGGTACGCTGCTGTTCAAGCTAGACAACAGTGGTTTCGACGTTTGAGCAGCAGTGAAAGGGGTTGAGGCCAGTTCAGGGGTTGGGGGTACGATGTTGATACCAGGTGTCGTGGCCGGCTCCGCAGTGTTGACCACGGAGGTTTGAGACCCTGCTTCGTCCGCTTTGGGCAAGTCTGTGGCTGTTGAAGGAACCGTGGCTTTGGGAGCGAAAAAGGATGGAAAGCCTGGTGCTTTTGGGGTCTGGGCCTCGGACGTAGAAGATGGCACAGACGGGCTGCTTTGCGCCGGGGCAAAGGCGGGAGCCGCTGGCTTGGCCGCAGAAGTAAATGGGGTTGTTATACCATCCGCTGGGGCACCTACTTGCCCTCGAGAGCTGGTGATAGCACGGCCAGGAGCGCTGGGAAAAGACGGCGCAGCAGGTGACTTGGCCGAGGCAAATGGGTTCAAGGCTGGCTTGTTCGCCTCTGAAGCCGGTCCTGGGCCGAACGGATTGGGCTGGGTTGGTTGTTGAAAGGCAGAGTTAGGGTTCGACAAGGTGCCGTTGAGTATGGTCCCTAAAACGATTGCAAGGTCAGAACCAGTGGTTTAGGCGTCTCTTTGCCAGATTTCCAGTGGTTCGTCTCGAGCCAACGGTGTTGCCCGGAGAAACTCCCACGAGCTATGGCATCTTGAGTCTCCGGCTGAAAGCGATCGATTGTTCGCCTGCAAAGTAGAGGCTCTCCCATATATATGTGTGAAACGGAGGATGCCGTGATGTGCAGAATCGTCGGTGCAAATTAGACAAGGGGTCTGGGGTCTTACCTGGAGCGCCGCCGTTAACGGCCTTATCACCTCCCAGATTTCCGCTGGGCGGACCGAATGACGAAAAGGGATTAGGCGTTGGAGTTTTGGGTCCGGATGGTATTATAGGCTGGGCAGTGGCCGGAGGTTCTGGGTCCGAAACGAATAGGCTCTCCTCAGCAGCGCCATTATTTGAAGGCTTCGGAGCGTTCGCATCTTCGTGGATGGTTTGACGGATTAGATCTGGGAGAGATCTAGAGCAACGCTTTTTCTCGACCAAAGACTGCGAGAATTGGTGTTGCAGGCGATGGTGAGGAAGAGCCTTGCGGTTGTCCAGTATTAAGTATTGGCGACTGATATCCGAAGGGTTCTCTTCGCTTTGGCCAAATTCGAAATCATGAAGCTCCGCAAACTCGATGGCTTGCTCCACAGTATCGAAGCGAAGGAAGTTGTTGAGAACGGCTGCGGTGACATCCTTTGACGTCTCTCGGGGTCGAGCGAGAGACTTCTTGATGGCGGTTAACATAGAGCGGCGGAGGCGAGGAAAATGGCACTCTGCAAAACAGGCCATGGTATAAGAGACCTTTGGATCCTCCACGATGCGGAAATATGATTGGTATGCAGCCGCAGCGGCCAGCGAAGGCGCATCTTTGAGTGGTCCGTGAAAGTCTTGGGTGTTTTGCAGAGCTTCGACCAGACAGACCGCGGTCCGAACCTCGTCGGAATCCCTCCATAGGTTGGGCTTCCATTGCCGTTGCAGCGTTTCGATGATGTTCGAGTCGTACGCATGGAAGATGAGGTAGTATGCTCGGAACTCAGGCTCATTCTCGCATCGGATGCTTTGATCATTGCAGTCGTCATATGCATCGCGCAGAGACAAAAGAGCTTTCCCGAGTTGTTCTAGCTCCTGCTGTTCGACAAAGTCCTCTGGCGCCTTGCCATCCTGAGAAAGGAGGTGTAGTGCCGTGACGTGGAATCTCGCAATGTTTTCAAGGACATAGACCTGCGTTTTCATCTCTTCTGGGGTGAGAGATGAGAAGAAGGTGAAATCTCGACGAATTGCTCGTGTCCGATCCCAGAGAAAGCCGTGCAAAGTTGGTAGGTTTCCGTCGTTTCGTAATAGGTCGTTAATCAGGTAATCGAGGGTCCTCCGGAGGGCGGCCACGGATCGCACATCCATTGGGAGAGGAGCTTCCTGGCCGGCGGCAGAGCGCGCGAGTTTCTTGACCATGCGGCGAGTATTGGCAAAGGTTGTCTTGGGGTTCTTTTCTGGCTGGTGGACATCCATTTCGTTGATTCGGGTGATCTTTTCGTACTCGGGACACATGTCCTCGCAAATACCCTTGAAGTCAATAGCATCTTGTAGGGTCTTTCGCTTTTCCGGGTCGTCGATCAAGCCAGCCTTGGTTAGGGACGCGCGCGCCTTGCTGCGGTAGCTCTCGTATCTTTCACGAAACTTGGACACCTCAGCCTTGTTCTTGGGGTTCCCCGGCTGCGACGGCCATTGCGGAGGGTGAATCCCGTCCTTCCGTAGCTGCTCGTAAACCCTTTTAGCGTGGGGGTCGTTGGAGTGGTACGCTTCTGGGACTCGGTCATCATGCGATTCGTTGCTGGAGGATGACGTTGGTCGCGACTCGGCGTCACGCGTCGGCGCGAAGGGATTGATTCCATTGCTGCGCGCGTTCTGAGGTGGTTGTTTCTTGGAAGGATCGGCGATTTGGAAAGGGTTCTTCTTCAAGTCGGCGTTCTTCCTCTTCTTGTCATCTCCTTTCCGGTTCTTCTGCCTGCCGCTTCCATCGCTCAGGTTGGCATCCTGGTCTATGAAAGGATTGTTGGGCTTTCGCTTTGGCTCGTTGTCGCTTTGATCGGCGAGTCGCGAGGTTCGCCTGTTTCGCTTCGTCCGGGACGGGTCGCCTGCACCATCAATACCAAATGAGCTGCCATCGCCGTCAGACTTGGTCGCGAATGGGTTGATTGCTGGAGACGGGCTCCGCGTCGGTTGGCCAAAGGCCGAAAACATCTGGCTCGATGATGCAACGGACGTCGCACTCATCTAGGGAATCGTTTGAACATGAGGAGGGGTGTAGCGCGCAACTTGCGTGGCGGGAATTGAGGAACAAAGAGGCGCGAGTCGGATGTTGATGCTTCTGAGTTGAGCCCATGGCAGCTAGTGCCTATTCTAGGAGCTTTGTTCTGGTTCTTTGGTCTCCACACCACCACGTGACCCTGATTCTCCAACCACCCCACCAAGACTTGCGCCGGTTGCATTCCAGTGCGTCGTCGCATAGCGAATAACCGCATCACCATCAGAGCGATTATTTCACAAAGAGAGAAAAAATTCATTCAAATTCATTACTCTGACAAGACTCCATTTTAATACCCAATGTAGGTCATCCGTGGTATACTCCCATCTAACTTCATAGCGGTACCTCAAATCATCTTATCCGGCCCTTGATTCGCGCTGGGCCCAGCCCCTTTCGGATCTCGTCCAGCTGCTCCAGACCTGTCTGGGCCTTATTCTTCTTCGACGTCCTCTTTCCAGGCTTCGTGTAGTTGCCGAGGAAATCATCCATGATGTTGTCAAAGTCGCTGCGAACTGGTCCCTGGACTGTGGACATGGTAGACACGGCCGACATGGACTGCATATCGTCCATGTCCTCGTTGTACCGCTCCTCGATCTTATCGAACCTAGCGTCTAGCAGAGTCATCTGTTCGGTTCGAACCAGAGATGACGATGTCATTGAGTAGCTCGAAGCGTCTGTCAGCGCTCCCTTTCTCTTCTTGCGCCTGCCTCCGTTCGTTGTCATGGTCCAATTCGACTGCAGCTCAGAGGGTGCGTCCGGTGCGCGGGCGCTCTTCTGCTCTTTCTTGAACTGCTTAAAGTCCTCGAGCCAGTCCTGGGACGGACCCTCTTCGGGTTGTTCTGCTGGTGGTGCCTTGACTAGCTGCGGCACGTCATCATCCTTGTACTCCTTGTTGGGCTTTGCCGTGGCGTCCGACTCCCAGCCATCATCATCCTCATACTGTGTCTCCTCGAATTCGTAGTCGTCTATCTCTCGCCCATCCTTTGCGAGTTGCTTGAAGATATCGTCGTCTCCATCGTCAACATAAGCGTCATCGTCCAAAGCCTCCAGAACCTCTCGTAGCCGTGGGTCCATATCCGGCTGGAAGCCCTTGATCGAGTCTGGGATATCTTGCTGGGCCTCATAAGTGACCCTTGTTAGGTTCTTTGATGGTAAAATCTCGTCGTCGAGGATGTCGTTGGCGTTTTGTTCAATATCCAACTTCTTCAGCGCATCTTCCAGCGATTGCTTTTGCTTCCCCTTGCTCTTGTTCGCCGTTGCCGTGGACTCAACGAATACTACTTCCCCGCCTCCGGTGTTGAGGTCGCGCAGATGCTGCATGTAGTCATACTCGGAATCGTCAAAGTAGACGCCGTAGCTGGCAGCTTCACCCTCATTCGCGCGGATGTTCTCGGCCTCGTAGCCCAACTCTGAAGCAAGATCGTCTAGGTCCTTCGTTTTTGAGGACCCTTGTTTGGTTTGGGTCGGGTTGAGCACCATAGCAGGTGCATTCTCGTCGTGGATGAGCGGGTCATTTTGCGGTCGGTGGACGAGGGTGAAGTGCTGAGCATTCTTCTTATCACTGGACGATCTTTGTTAGAGCCTGAAGGTGTATGGGAGTCGCATTCTGATTAGGTACTTACATCCACTTGCGAGGCATCTTGACGACTGGAGGCGACAAGATTGGTGGGACGACGCGGGTATTGAAGGGAGAACAGAGCCTGGGGATGATTCGAGGTTAGGCTGCGATCACACTCATCCGGGTGCAGAAAATGTAGCGGGGTGACGAAAAAATCCTTATCGCACGTTTTTCACAGTTATCCAATGTTAATGCACTGTACTGGAAGCGAATTTTGTGTCATGCCATACAGTGTCATTAAGCCTCGCTCACGGATACCCCGAAAATTTGCCCCTCCATCAACAGTCATTATTCAGCGGGGCACACTCTCACTTCACTTTACGACTTCACATAAATCTCATATTCATCTTGTGGGCTATTGCGGCTTGGAACAGAGATTCCTAGTCCAATTTTTTCTTTTTCTTTTCCCTACCGAAGAGTACAGAAGTCGTTCCCGGACGCAGCCGCCAAGATGGTTCTGGCAAAGTCCAAAAACTCCGTGGGGTTGGGTAATTCCCTGATGAACGACCGGTTCGGGAAGGGCAAGGGCAGCGACAGGAAGAGGACCTCTGCCGTCACCAGAACGAACCATGCCACGGGCGAGCAGTATCTCACCAACGAGAAGAAGGACGCGGCCTGGGTCAAGATGCGCTCCGTCACGCAGCAAGGCGCCCTCGACGAATTCCTGGCCACCGCCGAGCTGGCCGGCACTGACTTTACTGCGGAGAAGATCAACAACGTCAAGATCATCCACGCCGACCAGAGGAACCCTTACCTTCTCTCGGCCCACGAGGAGAAGGCGGTTCTCGGAAAGCACAAGCAGCACCGAGGTCGCCTGACGGTGCCCCGAAGACCCAAGTGGGATGCTTCAACGACGCCCGAAGAGTTGGATGTCCGAGAGCGGGAGAGCTTCTTGAACTGGAGACGCGGCCTGGCCGAGCTGCAAGAGAACAACGACCTCCTCATGACCCCCTTTGAGCGAAACCTGGAGGTTTGGCGACAGCTGTGGCGAGTTATCGAGCGATCAGATCTCATCGTCCAGATCGTCGATGCCAGAAACCCGCTGCTCTTCCGTTCTGAAGATCTCGAGTCTTACGTCAAGGCCGTCGACCCTAGGAAGGAGAACTTGCTGCTCATTAACAAGGCCGACATGATGACCACGAAGCAGCGGAAGGCCTGGGCGAAGCATCTGCGAGAGGCAGGCATTTCGTACAGGTTCTTCTCGGCACAACTGGCCAAGGAGCTGAACGAGGCAAGGGAGTTTAGCGACTCAGAGGACGAGTCAGATGCCGGCCCTTCAACGGCAGCCAAGCCAGCACAGCAGCAGTCCCCAACGGATGAAGAGCAAGGAGAGGGCAGCAATCAGCAAGAAGGCGCTCCTCTTGCCGAGGAGACCGAGACCAAGGCGGAGACGGTGGCAGAGGCCGAGGAGGACACACAGATTCTTACAGTTGAAGAGTTGGAAGATATTTTCCTCAGTCATGCGCCGGCAGACGCAGGTAAGAGATGAATCCCATGCAATCTGATGAACATCAGCTCACTCCCCCCCGATAGCTTCAGATCACAAACTCCAAGTCGGCTTGGTCGGCTATCCCAACGTCGGTAAATCATCCACCATCAACGCGCTCATCGGCGCCAAAAAGGTCTCCGTCTCCTCGACACCCGGAAAGACCAAGCACTTCCAGACCATCCACCTCAGCGACCGTGTCGTCCTGTGCGACTGTCCCGGTCTCGTGTTCCCCAACTTCGCCACCACCAAGGCCGACCTCGTCTGCAACGGCGTCCTGCCCATCGACCAGCTGCGCGAGTTCCAGGGCCCCGTCGGCCTCGTCACCCAGCGTGTCCCCCAGCCGTTCCTCGAGGCCATCTACGGTATCCAGATCCGCACCCGCGCCGCCGAGGAGGGTGGCACGGGAATCCCCACGGCCGGTGAGCTGCTCCGTGCCTACGCCCGTGCCCGCGGCTTCCAGACCCAAGGCCTCGGCCAGCCTGACGAGTCCCGCGCTGCCCGCTATATCCTCAAGGACTACGTCAACGGCAAGCTGCTCTTCGTTTCGCCGCCCCCGGGCGTCGATGACGCCGCCGACTTCAATCGCGAGCTGTACGACGAGGGTCACCTCCCTGAGAAGCGCCGCGCCGCCCTAAGCGCGGCCATGGACCACCTCTCCCTTGCCGACCCTGCCAGCAGCGAGCCCTTCCTCGCCATGGACGACGACTCCGTCGACCTCGCCTCCACCATCGACCTGCCCCTCCCCGCAGGCCCCAAGACCAAGCAGCTCGACAAGGGCTTCTTCGGCCCTTCGAGTTCCCAGGGCCACGTCAGCCGGCCATTCAACTACCAGTACTCGGAGCAGGGCAAGGCCGACCCCCTTGCTGCAAAGCACCTCTCCGGCCGCAAGGCACGCACCATGGTCGCTCTTGAGAATGGTCTGGATCCCAAGGATGTGCAGGCGGCGTCGAGCAAGAAACACTTCAAGGGAAACCCCAAGGGTGGAAAGGGAAAGCGCCGGGCCGCTCGGAGGGCTGGAGATGATGATGATTAGTAGATGCGATAGATGATGGCATGGAATGGAAAGGAAAGGAAACAAGGGAACATAAAAGGTGGGCTTCGGAATTGGGAACATTGGGTGGTCTGGTCGAAAGGATCCGTCAAGGGACTGGGTTTCACGGACCAAGCTATGATATGATGCCATGTCCTCGCCATGATGGGACTGCTATGGAACATGAATATTTCTTATGTTTTTTCGTAAAGATGCATGAATGAACAATGGCTTGCCATTTCAGGTTCTCGTTCCCCGTGAGCTATCCCAAACCCCGATATAAACCACATCAACTTTCTTTCACAACACAACGATAATGTCAGTTCTTAAAAGACAAAGAGGAAATATGGGTATTGACTGTCTACACTGCCCGCAGTTCGCCCCTCAGCAAAAAAAGACCGTGCCGTTTAAAAAGACAAATAAAAAATGCTATGCCCGTGTATGCTAATCTGCCGTTCTTCTCCCAAACTCCGTAAAGCAAGGTATGTCTTCCGTACATGCCGTTGGGGCGTATCTCCAATGCGTTCCATGTTTATCAATGATTGTATAAGTGAATGAAATGGGCGAGCAGTTGCTTAGTTGTTGTGCCAGTGTCATCGAACACTTCCTCTCGATTCTCGACGATCTTCGGTTCTTTTGAAGAGGCGTTTCGTGCCCCCGACTTTGCCCAGTTCGCCAAACTGATTGCTTGACGTCGAAATCTTTCTTTCGCCACTGGCAATCCTGACCTTCTCTTTGACGCTCTCGACCCACGCCTTGTTCTCCTCGCTCATCTCGACTTTCTTGCCCGACGGCCCTGCCAGCCCCAGGAATGAGCTCTCGTCCTCTCCCCAGCTGAGATGAGAACTCGATCTCGACCGGCCCGACTCTCCGGATGATGGGCCGTCGTCACCTTGCGAAGGCACCACGGCAGGCGTCCGAGGGTGCAGCTTGGGTGCCTCACTGCTCATGGCCCCCACGCTCCGGCGCGTCTTACGCACAGTGAGGGGTGTCATGGGCGAAAGCTCGAGCGCTGAGTGTGGCCGACTGGCCGGACTCGAGCCCATATTGGATCTTCGAGTGACAGGGATGTCCGGGAGCACCTCGACCTTTGCGTTGGGCACGCCAGAGGACCGGCGTTTGTGATGGCTAGCGTACTCCTTGAGATACTCGCCAAGATCCGCCCAGCCGCCGCCGACGCGAACCATAACACGCTCACCCTGCTCACCAACACATCGTATAAAGAGCTTGATCGGGGCCTCGCCAGTCGACCGAGAGAGATGGTAAACCTTGATTTCCTGCTGGCCACGGTTACGGACCCTCGCGTTCTTGGCCGGTGACAGGGTAAATGAGGGTGTCCCTGCCCGGGAGGAAAGACTCGAAGTGCTCCTCTTGAAAGGCTCCACGGAGGGTCTCTTTCTAACTCGCGGCAGCTGCAAGTCGGGCGGATTCAGGTTGACCTTGGGAGGTTCGGTCGTCAGTTTGATCTTAGCTGGGATAGACTCGATGATCTGGCTGATTTGCTGCTGCAGCTGCTGGTCGCCAGTGCTCCCCCGGCGGTCGAAGGGGCTGGCAAACTCTGAGATCGAAAACGAATCATCAAAATCTTCCGCGAACGAGTCATCGATCGGGGTGTTGGGAATGTTGATGTCGTCCACGCTAGAGTTAAGCGGCAGTAGAGGGCTATCGAACGGGGGCACAGATGATTCGCGAGAGTCAGCCACCGGCATTGGCGGAGAGCTCGGTGGGCTGGCCTGAATGTACTCGGCCTCCCGGATGCGAGTTCGAGGGAGATCAGGAGAGGCCGATACTTCTGGCAAGTCGCTGGACAAGGCATCAAAATGGCTTGAAGACCGCTGGTTAAGGGTAAGATCTCGGGATAGGTCGTTCTTCGGTCTCGCCATAGGTATAGGACGCAGAGGCGGCAGCTGAGGAGACTCATCTCTTTCAAAATCTTGGGAGAAGCTATGGTTGGGGGTCTCTGGTGTCTGATCTAGCATGGCTGAAGAGTCATAGGCTTGCTCGGTGGTGGGTGTGGCTGGCTGCGTCATAGCCGGTGGAGACTCAACGTCTCTAGAGCCATCAAATGTTCTTGTCAGATTGTCATTCGACACATCCAGCTCTTCTGTAATAAGGAAAGAAGGACTATCAGGTTCGCTCTCAGAGGAGGTATCCTTCTGGTGCGAGTCTGGTACCACAGTCTCAGCCTCGGACACACCAGAAACCATCCTGGCCTTTTGAGGGTCGCCTACTGGTCCGTTTTTGTTTGGCAGTTTCAACGGAATCGGCACAACGCGCATATTGGCGTCAGTAGAGCTGTCTTCGTCGCTGGAAGACTCGTCGGCAACAAGACTATCGCCGTAGGCGGTAGATTCATCAACGTACAAGTCCTTCTTTACAGGAGAAGGTGATCGAGGCGGTTGTGGTCGGGTGGTAGCCCATTCGGTCTCCCTGATCTTCTTCTCGCAGACCACAACCCATTCAGCGTAGCCTCGTTCGATAGTTTCCATGCGATCTAACCAATCGTCGGGAAGGGTGTCGGGCAATCCTTCCAGGCAGTCGAGCATGTAATCAAGAGCCCGGCCCGGGCGCGAAATCCTCTTCTCGAGCACTGATTTCATCACGTCAAAATCGTTCCGAGTCAGGGTTGATTCTCGTGGGGTTCCATTGTTGTCGGTTTTCGGTGTCTGCTTGGAAGGTAGGGAAATTGCATTCCAACCAGACTTGAGGGCAACTTCAGCATCCTCCATAGCAAGTAGCAAAGGAGGAACCTGGCGCAGAAGGCTGAGCCGTAAGCTCCAGGTCTGCAATAACCGAGTTAATCTTGCCAAGTTGGGTAGAGCCTGAACGACGATGGCTGTGACAACGGCTGTGAGGTCCTCCATTCGGTTATAGCTGGAACTCGACAATTGCCCAGTCCTAGTGAACTCGGAAAGAGGCGTGCCCGGCCTGGACAAGGGCAGAATGTGATTGTTCAGGACATGAGCCTTGATGTCCTCGATGCCCAGCTCATCCAAGTCGCGCTGGATCTGGGCCAGCCTTCGGTCGTACTGCGAAACATCTCGGGCCAGCAAACTACCCATGTACTCATCGTTGCCCTCATCTGGTACCGTAAGTTGCATAGATCGCCTCTTACGCTTCTCCGCACTTGGCATCTCGAATCCAGCGGGCCCGGGCTCGGAGGGCCATGACCAATTTTGTAGCTCGTCAACCCACTCCCAGATGGTCTTGGATGCGACGGCTGTGCGGAGAGTAAAGTCGCGCTCGGCGGACGATGAGCTGTTTAGACAGGCCCGTAGGGCACCAGTGGCGCTGTTGAGCGCATCCACGACAGTGCGCGGAGCGAGGTGTGCAAGGATGTCATCGGAAAGACGGTTCTTAGGGGGCGGCGAGGTGGCGGTGGGATGCCGCGCGTGCCTGATAACTTGCGCTGGCGGATCGCTCATGGTTGTTGTCTAACGGAGACAGAGACTCGGGATAGGGCAATGGATCGCGGAGGCATGGTCTCTCTAGGAGCCTGAAGACAGGTCGACGGGGCGGGCGCGAGCGACGGTTTTGATGCCCATGTCGAAGAAAGACGCGCCGGGGGATTACGTCGTTGGATGGGTCTCTGTGCCAATGTTCCTGGTTGTTCTTGTTCGGCCGGTCTTGCTACTTCTTTGATAGGGTCGCGCCCGCGTGCGTCTTCTTTGTTTCGTTGGCTGGGATGTGATTGGAAACGGGAGATAAAGAAGGCAGGGAGAGAGCAGGATGAGAGCTGAGGCTGTCGGCGTTAGGCAGAGATGAAGAAAAACAATGGAGGGATCCACGATTGGGAGGGGGATGGAGCGACGGCGTTTCGGGGCCTTGGATCTGGTCTTACAAAGCCCGCCCTTGCCCGGAAAAAGCAAAATCGGGAGAATGAGCAAGCCCGACTGGGTGGAAGGAGTGGAAGCCACTCTCTAGTTGACGATTGAAGCAATCGCCAGCGGCAAGCGGCATAAAATGGTTGAGTTGAAGTTGTGCGGGCGGCAAGGGCCACGTCGCGGTCGCGGTCTTGGTCGCGCGGGCTTCCGGCGGTGCAATGAGGGTCTACGCAGGACAACCCACTATATGTGCGTTGGATTTATTAGCGCCCCCCCGGCCACGAGCTGGGGTAAGGAGTGGTGGTGACTTGAAAGAGGCCCGGTGGTTCGTGGGCCGCGGTTCGTCTGGCGAAACGAGATACACCCAAATCGGTCGACTCTTCCAAATTGATAGAGTCCCGTGCGTACCTGGCAAAAGACAGCGTTTTGGGAGATGAAAGATGTCGTTTTAGTGTCTCAGTTCCGGCTACCTCCAAGGTCCAGGACAGAGCAGAGAGCTCAGGTGATGATTGATGCAGTAGGACCCTGAAAAAGTGGGCTCAAACGGCGGACTCCGGAGCCAAAACAAAAAAGCTGCAGGATGATGTGCAGCCTGGCAGGCGAAGAAGCTCGAGCGAATAGGGGGACGTCGAGAGCACACAGAGTGAGCGGGAACGGGAACGGGAACGGGAGCCGGAGCTTTGGAGCCTTGGGGAGCTTGAGCTGGAGCTGTGACCACGTTGGCGAGGGAGGAAGGGAGTGAGTGAGTGAGTGAGTGACTGCCGTTGAAAGGGGAGGCGAAATATTAGTAACGGTGATCGTAAATCGACGAAAGGAAGGACAGTTGACTGGTCAGGTATAAGATTAAGATGCAGAGAAGACAAAGAATAAGGAGCATAGTCGTCGTCGTCGCAGGATTGAGACGAAGGCAATAATAGAATTAGAATAGGAGAGAGTGTGTGTAGGTTGAAGGAAGACAAAAAGGCTGGAGAGATGATTGAGAGAAGGCCAAGGAAGTAAACCCTGAGCCCGTCCCGCAGTCCCGAAGACAAACCAACAACCTCAAAGACCCCTCCCCCTTCCCGTAACCAAGACAATCCAGGCCAGCCCAGCCCAATCTGCCAGCCCTAGGCAGAATGGAACGACAGCAGCCGAAAGAGATCGTTTTCTTCACCCTGATTCTGTACAAGCGCTAGTTCTTTGGCCTTGCCCATGGCGACGGGCTGGCCCATCAACCGCGATCGACGGACCCAAAAAGCCCCCCCCGTTCGCTCCCCCAACCATCCCGAAGCGAGCCTATATTGGCTTGATTGCCCTGTACGACCGGGCTGGGGGTTGAATTAGATCTCTCAAATTTATTAAGCCCATGTTCTGCTCGAAGCAGTGTAACAATGGTCCTGATCGCACCGAATTTTTCTTCCAGCATTCATTGTTCCCTTTTTCCTCCAGGAATCGCGGCAGGCTCCGTGACCGGCCTGGTGCAGGAGAGGTATCCACGACGTCGTGAAAGGGGCAAAAGTCCAAGACAGAAAAAAGGGGGATAGTAAAACACTTAAGAGACATGTCAAAGCATGGCCCTACATGACTTTCTCATCCCTCCAGCAGCCCTTGCTTCGCATCCGGATCTTTATTGTCTCTGCCCATCGTTCGTGACCATCCATGAAAAAACCCCTGTCCTCGCCCGCAGCGTTCCCCTGGCTGTCAGCCATCATGGCCATGTCAACAAAGCCACCCAGTGTAACTCAAACATTATGAAATGTTTGCTTCTTCCCTCTTTTTCCCCCCTCACCCTGCTTCCATGGTTGCTTTTTGTTCTTCTTTCTCTCTTTCTTTCTGTCGTCATCCATTTTCCTGGTCACCTGATTCACATCGGCTTGCTGCTCCACCACCATCGTCAGGCCTGCGTTTCTCCCTCTCAGGGAACATCCCGTCCACCCCGCCGCCTGGAGCCCGATATCTTTCCCGATCACGCATGGTCTCCCCAGCTGAGCAGGGAGAGAAATAGCCCACAATGACCAACATGCCTGTGGTCTGTGGCTGCGAGACAGGGTGACGCGGTTCTTGGTAGTTTGGTTAGCTGGGATGGCTTGCCGAGGGCTCCGTCATAGCCTCGTTTATCCCACTATTCAGCCCATGCGTCAGCGTCCAGGTTGCACAGATGCCTACGAATCGAAGGCACCGTAAAGGGGGCGGTTGAAATCGACCACAACGATTGCTGCACCTTAAAATTAATGTATTTAGCCCAAGACTATTAGCCCACAGGGGGAGTTAAAAAGAAATTCATGAATTCTTGTGGCTACACCTCTGAGGCACACTCGTAATGCCTGGTCTGAGGCTGTGTTTCACTCTGATGCCTCATCACCATTCCTTATGTCTGTATAGGTCGTAGCTGAGACCGTCTCGCACCTCGTCTGAATCTTGATAGCCACGAGGCGAGGTGCAATCCAGCTCAGATCATCAGCTCACAAACCGCCGACCCCGGCTGAGCTCAGATCAAGTCGTCTCATCCCTCCTCTCACAGGCCGCTCCTCGCCCTGTCCTCGCCTCTCCCAGTCTACTACATTCGCGAAACGCACGTCATACCTCGACATTCATGCTTTGAATGTTCACTCTGTTTTGTTCACTAGGTAATATGTACCGTATAACGTGGTAAGGTTAGAGAGCGTCCAGTGTGTACTCTCTTTTCTCCCCCTTGACTTTGTGCTCAGAAACCTCCAACTCCAAATTTGAATTACCGTCATCAGCCATCATGCCAAGCGTCGCTTTTTGGTGTCCAGGAAACAAGTCCAACCCCGACCCAAAACACTCCGCCGTCCCATGCCAAACAACCAAACAAATTGCGCCGCCTGGAGTCAGAGCCCGCGCTCAACGCCCCGAGTACAGTATCCCCCCATTTCTAATGCAGACATGTGCACAAAAAAGAAAGTAAATGCCAGACTCCATCCCAAAATCATCGCCCAAAAGATCGAATATGGTAAATTGCCTCAAAAAGGCGTCGAGGCCTCATGCCAGTGCAGAGACCTCTCCATGGGCGTGGTTATCTTGCTGCATCGCCGAAGCATCCACCTCAGCGTTGATGGCCCAGCTCAGCGCCTGCTCGGCCGACATGGTCGGCTCCTCGACACCCCGGCCGAGCACGCCCGCAATCAAAGTGTCCTCCTGGTTGGCAACACCCTCAGGAGGGAACTGAAGCCACTGGTCAACATCAAAGTCGGTTCCAGCAACGGCGTTCCAGTCGAACTCGTCATGTCCCTGCATGAAATCGAGATCCATGTTTCCGACATCCAGTTGGATCTCTTCCGACGCGGCGCTGACACTCGGCGTCAATCCAGCCGCTGGGGATTCTTCGAGTTCGGTCTGAGGTGGCGAGTTCGTAGAAAGCTCCAAGGCCGCGGCATTGACAGTATTGGGCGGCATCATGGTTGGCGTCGGCTGCGGCTGCCGCTCCCTCGGCTTCTCGTTGAAGAGGGACTCGGAGGCTGTCATGTACGGTGCGTTCTCGGGAGGCGGCGTGTGGGCACTGAACTCGACCGGCACTCGCTTCATCATGGCCAATGTCGAAGGGCCGACGTTGGCGTTGATGTCTATGGCAGCCTTGCGCAGAGCGGCATCGAGGAAGCCTGTCGCATAGTCGGCCGCTGCATATACCTCGCGAAGCTTCTCCATCACTCGCATGCACTGGCGGAAGCCTCGAGTGGCACGCTCCCGTGCCTGGGGAGCCGGGTTCTTCATCTCCAGCAGATGAATGATCATGGCTGGTAGAATGACTGTGACACCAGTGGTGGGCAGGAACCGCTCCAGACGGCACTGGTGAAGCTCCGTGGCCATTCGCGTGATGTGCATCGCGGCATCGCGCACTCGCAATCGAGACATATCCTGAACCTGGCGAGATGTCGTAGGGGCCTGAAGAGGCGATGACGGAAGGAATTGGGGTCGGTGCAGGGCCGAGATCGTCGTGTAGTAAACCATGTGGAGGAGTGTGCGCTGCACCGCGATCGTAGATCGTCCATCCTTGACATCCAAAGGTGTCAGGGTACGGTATTGGCAGCAGGTTGGCAGAGACTCGGCCCACGCCATGAGCTCGTGGTCGACTTCATTGACGCTCTCAACATTGTCTAGCTGCTTGTTAGGGAATAGCATCATAGTGCTGTTGGTAGTGTTCTCGGGCTTCATCTTGTCCCGGATCAGAACCGAGTACTGGGCCTTGAGCATGTGGCTGATGCACACGCAGAGCTGGGCCTTGGCAATACACATGGTGGCCAGTTCTCGTTGCATGTCGAGATTTCGGACCAACGTGCAGCCAGCTGGGATGACGGTGTTGTCCTCGGGTAGGACCTCAATCTCAAAGTCGCTCTCCTCGAGCATGGGGACATCAAAGTCTTCGTCCTTGATTCGGGTGGGTCGGCGCATGCCCAGTGCAATGAGACGGTCTCGCATGAAGCACGACCACCAAATTCGCTTCCACAGCTTCTGCTTGGCCGGGGCCATGCTGGTCGATCCAGGGTTGCGGTGGAGGCCGATGGTGTGAGCCAGCGAGATAGCGACACCCATCCAGTGCCAAGTGTCTTTCTGGTCATCAGGGGTCTCGTACCAATACGTCATCAAGAGCAGAGCCTGGACGAGGACAAGGCGGTCTGACTCGTAATCGAAATCGTAGAGCAACTATTGGCAAAAATGAGTTTCAGTTCCAAGGAGTTTTGACTTGTCGGGTTGATACTCACCCTTGTCTTCTGGAAAAAGGACTTGCGGGCGGCTTTCCGCGTCGTGTAACCACCTTCGCGGAGGTACTTCATGTCCACAAACGCGGACGCCGCGAACATGACGGCCTGGTAGAGTAATAGACTGGTCTGTCCATTCTGTCCGTCGCGAGTGCTGACGATGCCGAGGAAGTTGTTGAGGTCCATCAGCGGCATATACGGATGGACGTATTCGACGTAGGCCTGGAGGAGAGCATTCTGAAGCGGGAGGGTGGGCACGGACAAGGCGCCCTTGATTTGCAGGTACTTGACATCCTCGGCGGCAATCTTGGTTGGCAGAGGGCGCAGGAAAGCAGGGATCTGGGTGCTGGAATCTTGCTCCTCAAGCGAGTTCAGGAACTGGGAGGTGCGCAGGTTGTCAAAGACCGAAGGCGTGGTCATGAGATTGGACCACGCTGGGCGCTGGGCATTGCTACTATCAGAGGAATGCAGCTTATTGAGCAGAACAGGGTCGTGGCGATAGCCAGACCGTTGGTCTAGGGATCACATGGTCAGCGAGGGCGTCTTGGGAAAACGGCACGTCGTTAAATTCATGTGATCAAGATTCGGCGGGGTGCAGGAGGAAAAGCGGACCAGGGGCGGCTGAAAATGCGGAGAATGGAGCGTTCTCCAAAAATATCGACGCCAGCCAATCAGTGGTCCCCAAGGCTCTCATGCGCACAAAAATCAGGGTTGAGAGGTTGGAGGGGCTCAGTCAAAACTTACAAATCATGTGAGGGACATGGTTGTCGAGTCCGGAATTGCTGAGAAAACTGCTGGAACCGTCAATGCTGCTGGTCGAGATTGCAGAGCCGCTGCTGGGACGCCGAAGATCGGCAGTGCTCATGCCCAAGGGATTGCTGGAGGCAGTCTTGCAGCGCAGCTGGGCCTCGGTGGAGACGGGCTGGCCCGCGGTGCTGGCGGTAAGAAGATTCTTCCTGCAGGGCCCGTTAGCAATGCAAATTCAATCGAGTTCCACGTCCAAAGTGCCGCATTGCATGACGCCATCCGAAGCAGCCGCTCCAGTGAACCGGAAGCCGGCTACGAAACCCGGGATGGATCCGATCGGTACACGATGACCGGAAGGGGTTTTGCAATTCCACTCACTTTCGCCGGCGGCTCTCTTGGACAACGCACTGCTCAAGAGTCAGTCATTGCTGTGAGCTTTGAAGCGGGTCAGAGGCCTCAATGGCCCAGGCGTTCAGGTCCTCGTACCTCGACATTGTCCCAGCGACAGTTTCCGCAGGGAGCTCCCTCGACCACGTCGCAGCGGACTTTCCGTGCCCGGCAGGACACGCAGGCACGAGCAGCACGCCGTTTCGTCACCTTCTGAGGTTGCTCTGAGTCGCCAGAGGGTGAGGCTCGTTTCTTGTTGCTCTTGTCGGTGACAGTCTTTGCTGAGGTAGATGCTGGCGATGGCGGGGCAGCCGAGCCTTCTGGAGTTTCCACAGCCATGATTGCTTAAGTAGGAGTTTTCAATTGGGTTAAAACAGGGCGAACGTCGGGGTAGGCCTAATATTGCGGGAATTGATAAGAGGACAAAAGATGAGGGTATTTGTCCAAGGCCGTACGTCGTGGTCTAAGTGGTGGGCGAGCTCTGGAATGTGCGAAGGCCGAACACTGCTATGTTGAGTGTTGTAGGTTTGAATATGACCGAGCAAGGTGAAGGCGAGGTTGAAACAGCGAGTCCGGACAGAAGCGGCACGCGCTGGCTATAATCACGAAGCATCCGACGTTGCGGACGTTACGATGAGAGCGGTAGAGTGGAGAGTGGAGATTGAGATGAATAAGTCGCCGATCAGTCGTTACCGTGGTCGGTTGTCTGGATTATCTTGGTTGTCGTCGTGAGGCGGCGTGTCCTGGACTTGTTAAGGTGAAGAGTGGAGAGTAAGCGCAAGGCTTGAAATGCAAGGCAAAGCAGACAAGCTGATGGACAGGGACAGGATGAGGCTCAGCGGTCGACCACGATCCTTGGGGATTTGGTTGGAGCAAATGCCCAAGTCCCCGTCGAAGAAAGAGTTCAGTCACAGTTGGAGAGTGAACGAACACACAACGAGGAGGAGTTCGAAGCCAAGGGGACGGAAATCCGGGGGCGGCAGGTGGGGGGTGTGGATGGTTATTATATTCTTGTCGCTAGTCTGGCTGAGGGCTCTTTTACTGACGAAGGGGGGGCAGAAGAGTCTGGTCGACGAGACCAAAAGCAGGGCCAAGCCCAGTGGAGGAGGGCGTGTGGGCATTGTTGAGGGTGTCGATGGCGTCTGAGAGGCCAAAGGCACTGAACGGGCAGGGTGCCAAGAGGGTGAGCGTAGTACCCAGTGTACTCCACACAAGGAACCCGGATGATGGAGAGCGGCGGAGAGCGGACCTACTCCGATTACGGTAAGATCCAAGAGCCCATTGCTGGGAAGAGAAGTCTGGAGGTGGCACCGTGGCATTGGGGTGCGTGCGCGTGCGTTTGCAAATGCGGTGCCATGGGTGCGTGCGCATGGGTGTGGGGATTGTGTCGGGGATGTTGGTGCGGCGGTGCTTGTAGGAAGTACAAACAAAGCAAAGGGTGGCTGTTGAGATGAGTTTGAGAAGAGTAATAAGAATCAAGGTTTGTGAGCGAATGAACGAGTACGAGCGTAGGGACTCGGTAATAACGCGCCAAGTAAAAAAACCGTGTGCTCGTCCAGACACAAGCATGATTTTGTTGCGTCTAGTCCGTAGTCCGAAGCATAATGGCGTGCGATAGTTTTACTTTTTCATTCCCGCCCGAAAGATGGAGGAATCCAATCCAGGAATGGTGGGGTTAATAACGTACCTGCCTACGCGAGGTGAAGTGCCTGACTTGAAGACATTTCAGCGCCTCCATCACTCTCTCCACACCTTGACATTGATGAGACTCACTAATCCAGCTTCTCCAAACATTTTGGCGCGCCCTAGATCCTCATACGCTGGGGACTTCGAGGCTCGACACTCGAGATAGAAGAACCCTTGTGGAAGGTCCCGGATAAATCCTTGCCCTCTTCTTCCCCTCTTCCCCCTCTCTTTATCTTATTCCAGCAGCCACCACATCCGCGCCCAGACTTCTCGACCAGGTTCTTAGCGGCTGGGCCTCTCTGGCCAGATGCAATTCTCTTTTCTTGGGTCATCCTCATCCGGGATGGGCGTTTCAATCGTTCCGGGTATGGGCGGACACGACCGGGGAAAAACCTGGGGCTGAGAGCTGGTTGGACAAGCCCGATGCCATCGCCGCTCAAAGCCATCGCCTGCCCACGCTCAAGCCCTGTCCTGAACCTGCCACGCAGACAGCCTGATCCTGGGATATCCGGGGCACTGATGAAGGCTTGGTGTCGTCAACAGCGCCTTCCCCTCCTTATGCTGGCTGGCTTCTCCCCCGGCTCCACGCGAGCGCGCATCCTTCACCAAGGCCTAGGCGCTGTCACTTTGGCACACGGACACACACACGAGGCGATCCCACACGATATCGATAGTGGAGATGGCGGCGATTTCGACGTCGACGTACGACGGCACCAGGTCCCAGGGTCTGGAAGTTGAGGAATCAGCCCAAAGTCTGGGGATCTGGGTTTGCTATGTGTTGAGTTGTGCGGTGATGTCCACGCCACCAAGCTTCCGAATGAAACAACGAACAACAAGCAACCTTCAGTCATCACGCCCTCGTGGCATCAACGATGTGACAACCAAAAGAAGCAACGGTTGTTCAAGGTACGCGCGCTAGACCCCGACAAACATCGTACGGGGCCTTATCATAAATCAACTTTTTTTTTCCCAAGAGCCACAGAGTGCGCTGCCTTGTCGTCAAAGGAGAGGCACGACATGCCTGCTCTCTTTGGGGCCCTCCCTTCTCCAAGTGCTACCCCGAGCCAGTGAGGTACCCACTCACCGGAAAGCTCCAAGTACCTCATTCTCATGGCTGTCCTCCTTCACCTCACCAGCCTTCCCCACAGTCTCCCAGTTATCACGAACCAGTACAGCCAGCAGCTTTGAATCTTGACAGATCTCACTCGCTTGCCATCAATGGCGGGATTCAGTGAACGGACCCGGCCCCTTCCATCAAGGACGCAGAGGCCGCCCTCCAGGCTCCCCCCAGCTTCCCAGGATCCTGTCCCAGCTGCTCGATTCGTCTCCGATCCCTGATTGCGGGCTCCATCGCCAAGGTGGCTTTTTTCCAAGGCCTTCCCCCCACAGTTTGTCATTGTAGTGTGGAGCGGCCAATCACAAGCCCTAAATCAAGGCTCAAATCGAGTCAGCAGCCCCCCAGTCAAGTCAGGGGGCGTGCCAGAAAGGTTGGCGGATCACGAGGCGCCGCAAACGCAAGACTGCGGGCTGTGGGGACAGATTACGGCCAGCATACGCAGTCTTTTTTCTTTCCTTTCTCGCCATTGATTATTCCACGCTACCGGCTGCACGTCCAATGCCGTTTCGCCATCCCGGGCCCCCTGCAGGTCTTGTTCAAAGTTCTTTTTGGCGACATTGAAACCTCAAGACAACGACGATGCTTCTCTTGTCATCGGTCCTCGATGGATGCGGAGGTGGATACTGCGCGGTGACATGGGTTATCACAGTTCGCGGGCGGATGCCGTGGTCCATGCCAAGTTCCTTTCTGGGTCCCGTCTCCAGGCTAAGTCCTTTCTCATAGGCTGCTCTCCTCTTGTCAAATTCACCAAGGCATCCCCCCTTCTCTCCACCTTGGACGGTCCATTCAAATGATGATATCTTTTGCCATCTTCTAAAGGTAAACCACCATAAATTTGACGGGATGTGACACAAAGATTGCCATGCTCCAATACCGAGGATCCAGGGCGCTTGTCCCTTTAGTCCGGCGCATCCCTCGCGGACAAGGGGAAATCTTGACTTGCAGGATTTGGCGTTGACCCAATCACGACCCAGTTCTCGAGGAAATGTCCAACATCTCAGCCAATAGCGGAGATTAGTCGGTAATGTTCGGCTATCCAGGATGGCAGCCAAAAGGAGACGCCAACCCTTGAGGTGCGGCCAACATTTTTGGCGGCTAGCGAATCACAGGGCTATGAAATCTCTGTCGTCGTCGCCGAGACCCCATTTCCATTTACAAGTACTGGCGTAACCACCATCCCAACGGCTGGGGGCGTGAGTTTTTACGAAAAGGCAACGCTGTTCTGGTTCTGTCCAACGGTGCATGTTTTGACGGGACGCCCCGGGTTGGCAGAACCTTAATAACGGGCCTGAATTCCCTTTGGTTGTCGATTATTGGAACAAGCGGGAGAAATGTGTGGGCAAGGCTACAAGGATCCAGAATTCGACGACTTCGACAACTAGCAACAACACCTCAGTTAGAAAGCGCCTCCTTCCTACGGACTTATCTAATCCCGGCTGTGATGAAAGGTGAGCAACCCGTGGAAGTTGCGACTTCGGGGTTACGTACCCTAATAGGTTGCTACTTGCCGCGCATTGTCTTGGAGTAGCCTCCATGATGTGAGATGAGGTAGGCAGGCATGCATTACTGCATCTGGTGCCTGTCTTCCTGGCGGCTGCCTCGTGTTGATGGGCGCACTGGCTGGCTGCCGCTACCAAGGTAGGTAGTGAGGGCGGCTGGTGAATGAAGAAAGGGTACGCAAAACGAAAATTCCCTTCACGATCCATCCATCTCACTCAACCCACGCCGCATCGCATCGCCTCCGTCATCATAAAGTGACCCCCCCCTTCTGTCCTTTTGGCTACGTATTCCCTCCCCCCAATCCTGTGTCCGGATTAACGATGGTGGCCAAGACCTCAACCACACAACGAGCTTCACCATGTTGGGGGTCGCGCGGATGGGATCAATCGCTTAGTGGGTAGTAATTCCTCCCGTCACCGCTCCCTCCCGGGACTCAATTGAGCAACCAAGGTGAGTGGCCAAAAGGGGAATCAAACTAACAAAGGTGAGACGGCTCAAGAAACCGGAAAAAAAACTCAAGGGATTTCATCGATGCCAGGATGCAAGTCAATCACCGAACCCGGCTCCAGCAAGCCAGCCAGCCTCAGCGGAGCCCAGACCGCAAGTGGGGCACCCGGCCCCGGTGCCTCCGGTCCTCTCCCTCAGGAAGACTGGGAGAGAGAGATCTGCACCCTCCATCGGCCACATACCGAGCCCGCCGGATATCACTGAAGGCTGCTGGGGGCGTGGGCGGGGCGGATTTGGACGTCCGACTGGGCTCTGCCCGGCCCTGGCCTGGCCAAGGTGAGAGCCCCTTGTCAATGTGGACTTCAAAGTCCATGCCAAAGCGGGCCCCGATGCCCTCTCAGCTTCCATACAGGTGGCTCTAATTTTTCTCCATGGGGTGCGAGTGGACCGCGAGCCTCGCGTGCGTCTCGTGCCGGGTCAGGGCCATCGACTTGCAGAACTAGTTTTGACGTGACCGGCCCTGACAATTGAGCTCTTTCTTCTTTCTGGACCGGCTTGGTCGGTGAGCATCGGTCTGGCTTGAGCGAGTTTCCGAGGACCCTCAGGGGCGTCAACGATCGCAGCAGCTCTCCGATCGTCCTGTGCTGACAGTCAACAAAGCCGTTGTGGCCGTTGGACCTGGTTGACGTGAGTTGGCCTGCTTTTTTTTAGGGTCCGACCCTGAGCCTCATTCCGACTCCGTACGGCGTCCTTCGTGCTTCCGCATTGCATCAGCGATTGCCCATGGGGCAAGTTGGAGGAGGGGTGGATGATCTCCCGTCAGTGGGCGTATAGTCAGGAGTCCTACTTCTGTCCCCGAATGAACCATTCCCAAGATCGACGTCTCCGTCACTGATGCTAACCTCCGGTCTTTAGTCCACACCAACGGACAAAGTCGCGGAATGAAGCACACCAATGTAAATGCGCATAATACGTACTCCGTATATACGATGGATTCTCAGGAGTTACTAATTAGGTGGTTGAACCCAAAGCGGTCGAGGAGACCTTCCAAAAACCGACGCAAGTTCCGCAAGGCATCAGTTCTTCCAAGGCAACCCATTTCGGATATTACAGAACGCATTTTCCTTTTTTTCATCCGTAATTAAGAATAACAATACATTTCGATACTGTCATACTGATGACCGAGTCTCCACTGCCTTATGGAGTCTTCTTGTGCAGGCTCAAGGGCCCCAGCCAAGGGCCAGGAACAGGCGGAGCCGTGGAAGACTACACGTTGCAATGGACAAAGCCCATGATGATGATGATGATGATGGGATCTTGGATGATGGCCCGGCAAGTTTTCGCAACTTTCGCAACGTAGTCCAATCACCGATGCCCAAGGGCCACCTTTCCGATTCTTCGATTCCGGCAGAGCACTCGGCTTTTGCTCAGATGTCTCTGTCTGCCGTTTGCACGCCACAAAGAACAAGGAGTAGCACAGGAGGTATAGGACTGCCCCGACATGATACAAGGAGCAAATGCAACTCTGAGTCTCGACGCCACCGTATTCTGCAGAACCATCATATCCAATCCCTTTCATGTCGGGTCTCTCTTACAGTCTCTTGCACTCAGAGATTCCGCGCCCTCCGGCATCAAGCCCCGAAAACTGGGCCCCGGCCCCGAACAGTCTCCACCAAGGCCTGCCCCACGCCCCCATGCCGTGACGGAGGCACCCATCTTCCACACAATCACCCCCAAAAAAATACTTGTCGACGGCATCATGAAAGAAACTGAAAAATCAAGCAAACCCTTGTTCAGTTCAAAACTCCTCCACCCACCCTTTCTTGTCATCCAATGGTAGAGGCTCTGTTTTGCTTGACCCAAATATGTCTCATCGCTTCCCGCAGCCACGCGCGCCTCCAGCTCTCATTGCCCCAAGGTTTCCCTGGTGCCAGAATTGCCTCATGCGCATTCGCTAGCTGCCGCCCTCCCCCCCCCAATCCCCACCCAACAGAACCCCCCCCCGGCCCCCCTGCTCGGCGTTGACCACCCCCATCCCCGAGCTTCCAGGCGAGCTTCCGCTCGGCTACCGACGCACTGAAACGGCTATCGATCAAACTCCCACCCATCTTACGATTTGTGCGAGAAACAAAAAACCACTTGGCCCCAACAACCCTCGCTTTGCCCTCATGCATCGATCCGGAGGGATTCCCTGAGATCTCGGTGTTTGATTCCTCCTTTGGTGTTCTGCGTTGCGGATCTCGGGACTCAACCCCAGCATCACTCCAAACTTCTACAACACCACGTATCCTCGATACGGGCAGCATCACCATGTTCAGTATGCCTCACTTGTCAGGCCCGGACATGTATGTGCGGAGGGGTCAATCAATGACCTCTCATGCTCCCCTCGTCGACCAGCACTCAACAAGTGCTGGTCAAGCCTATTCATCATGAGGGCACCCAGAAGCGACATCATTTCGCAAAACCAGCCACCACAACATCATCTGGGAACTCTGGCCATGTCTTGAAGCTTCCCTCGACAGCACCCAACTCAAAGGTAGGTCGGCAGCCGCCCTGAGATACCCCAAGCAAGTGTTCAAGTCCTTCACCAACCTGCTCTTCGGCACTTGGTGTGCGACTTCGGGATGCATCAGAGCCTTGTCACGTCTCCTTGGTCACCATATGGGCGGATGGTTACATGACTGTCGCCATGCCGACATGGCATCTTCTAAAGATGATCTCTTGATTCCATGTGATCAAGCCCGTCACCCCGGCCAAGTTGGTCTGGGTCCAGGTTGAAGGCAAGTGCCTTTTGATTGACAACACCAAGGAGCATCAGCATCCACATCAGCTTGCCGCATATATTCACTTGGATCACGATCATGACAATCCGAGGCAACTACTCCGGTCGTCCCCAGAAGCACCCAGGACCTACTACCCAAAGACATGGCGACACCATCTGGACCGTTGGATTCATCACAAACAGCAAGACATTCGCGGCGATGACCACGCATGCAATCGAGTCGTCACGGGATGCAAAGACGCGCAGTGGGCAAGGCTCAATCCAATCCTTGTTCAACAATCTCATCTACCGGTATGTACGCTCTTTCCACGCCTTGTTTTTGTCCACCTCTATATCCTAACAGGCCCATTGCGGATGAAAACAAAGATTAAATAGCCGTTAACACATCAAAGCAGATTATGGAAACGCAAAAACGCCCATCACTGGGAACCCGCTCAACAGCATCCTCATGGCCACCGACCAAAGCGCGCGGCATGACATGAGTAGGTATCAAAGTTCGTTGGCAGGGCAAACGAGGGACGAGCTCGATGACCTCAAGGCGGAAGTCCGCTCGAAGACATCGGGACATGACCCCCAATCGAAAAGCCCGAGTGTGTCACTGCAAGTGCGCCCTCGACGACGAGCACTTCGTGGTCAAGACGACGCACTCTGCCCTTCCCTTTCCATCTCAACTGAACATCATTCCTTCTGCAATCATACACAAGCGTGCACAAAGAGGGGAGTCATCCCTCTACAGATGGGTCTTGGCATCAGCGAAGCAGAGGGGGTCATAGATGTGCTTCCTGATGTATGTGGTGAGAGCAACATCGCCCCATTCCTCCCACTCGGCCCACTGCTCCTCTGGAAGCTCAGAAACGCCACCACGTCGGGCAGCCTTCATAACCTCGCGAGCGACAACGACGCTAGCGTCGCGGACACGCTCAATGCGAGGGTAGATGAGACCCTTGTGGACCTCTTCGGCGTTCAAGGAGCCAGCGAGAGCAGCGGCAGAGGTGTAGATCATCTCGTCAGTGACGCGAGAAGCCTTGGCCAGAATGGCACCGAGACCGATACCGGGGAACACGTAGACGTTGTTGCCCTGGTTGGGGTAGTAGGTGGTGGGGTTGGTCTCGTCACCGAACTTGGCCTTGACGGGGGAGAAGGGGGAGCCAGAGGCGAATATGACAGTGCCATCGGTCCACTCAATGGCCTGCTCAAAGGTGCACTCAGCCTTGGTGAGAGGGTTGCTAAGAGGGAACAGGATGGGGCGGCGACCAAGACCACCAGCCTCAACAGAGTACTTGAGCGCCCGGACGACGGACTCGGTGAAGACACCGAAGGTGGCAGTAAGACCAACGAGAGCGCTGGGCTTGACATACTCAATGACCTCCTCAAGAGTTCGGTACTGCTGACCGTCGTTATCGGTACGGGCAAAGTACTTCTTGTGCTCGGCAAGGCGGTCACCACGGTCCTTGGTGACGAGACCCTTGGTGTCGACAAGCCAGAACTTGTCGCGAGCGGCCTCCTCGCTCAGGCCACGACGAGTGTAGTACTCGACCAGCTGCTTAGCGACACCAACACCGGCAGATCCAGCGCCCATGAAGACGAGGCGCTGCTCCTCGATGGGCACGCCGGACATTTCTACGGCACCAATGTACCTGCATTATTGTCAGTCCTGATGTCAAGTGAGGTCGGAATGGTCAGATTGCAACTTACCCAGCCAGAACAACGGCACCGGTTCCCTGAACATCATCGTTCTGAATTGGGTTAGCAAATCTAATTCGTCATTTTCTCATGCATGCCATTTTTCTCGACTTACAAAGCATCGGTAGTCGTTGCGGTATCGGTCGAGGTAGTTGAAGGCCTTCTCACTATCGAAGTCCTCAAACTGCACAACCATGTCGGGGAAGACATCCTTGACAGCCTCCATGAACTCGTCCATAAACGCCTGCTGCTCGGGGTACGAGGGGCGCTTCTGTCGAAGACCCAGGTAGAAAGGGTCCTTGAGGTTCTCCTCGTTGTTGGTACCGCAGTCGAGGACAATGGGGAGGGTCTTCTGGGGGTGGATACCAGCAGCGCCGGTGTACAAGGCCAGCTTGCCAATCTATGGCGGAGGAACAGGTTAACACACAAATTCTACCACTCTCGCAGCCGCCAGAAAAGGGAACGGATTCGACTTACAGAGATACCGACACCGTTGATACCCAGGTCACCGAGACCGAGGATACGAGAACCGTCTGTCACAACGCAAATCTCGGGGTTCTGGCAGGGCCAGTTTCGGAGCATGGTGCGGATCGACTTGCGCTGCTTGATGGAGATGTACAGAGCTTCAGGGCGGGTATAGATGCTCGAGTACTGGAGGCAGACATCACCAATGGTGGGGGTATAGACGAGAGGCATGAGCTCGCGAACGTTGTCGATGAGGAGGCGGTAGAAGAGGTCGGTGTTTTGGTCCTTGAGGGAGGACAGGTAAAGGTACTTGTCGATGGGGGTCTGGCGGGAGTGGATCATCTTCATGGCGCGGGCGCACTGAGTCTCAAGGCTCTCCATGGTGTGGGGGAAGAGGCCAGTGAGGTTCTTGGAGACACGCTCCTCGGGGGTGAAGGCGAGGCCTAAGAGAAAGAGGACGATGTCAGCGGGGGCCTATCGGGGATGGTCTGGCGACAGTGGAAGCGACATGATGCTTCAAGCAGTCACAAGGGGAGGGAAGGCGACCTGGCGTCCAGCAGGAACACCAAGATCTGACTTGGGCGGAACGGAACGTGGAAGGGGGGTCACCACCATGGTGATGTTGACAACAAGTGTTGTGCAGCACAACATGGAAAGACTCAAAAAGCTTACCCTTGTTCCAGAGAGGTTCACGGACAAGCTGGTAGCCGGCAGCGGTGGCCTCATCGATGTACTGGGTAGCGCGGTCCTGCTTGATCTCGGCATAGTGATCTTGGACGTAGCCACGGTGTTGGTCTAGGGAAGCCATCTTGATCTGGTGTTCAATCTTGGAAAGGTCGACGGAGGACATGGGATTGGAATCTGAAATTCTTCGCCTAGAGATGAGGGACAAGGGCCGTTTAGATATAGATGTAGACATGCGGGCGGGAAAGGGGGAGGTGGTGGAGGAGGCGGATGAGGGAGGGGCAGAAGTGGAGGGTACGCACGATGATGTTGACGAGCGAGAGCGAGGCGTGGCGATGTCTGAACTGGCAGTGCTATGGGGGGACGACGACGCCATGGGCAAGGGCAGTAGATGGGGTGATGCGGAGGAGAATGGATAGGAGAGACGGAGTCGAGGGCGGCGATTATTAGTAGTTGTGGTGACAGCAACAGACGAGCGGGTGAGAGACGATGTTGCCGTCCGCAAGGGGCCGCTAGCGAGGAAAAGTCGGTTTAAGACGTTTTGGGCGGATCCGGATCCCGAAGAGGCCACCGTCATGGTCGAGAGCGTTGGTGAGGGAGTGAGAGACTCGAAGGAGATACCGCAGTATGGGGGAGGGGAGCAGGGGGTAAGCTCGGGGGTGGGCTTGGCCGTTGGTTGGTTGGGTAGGGCAGGGCAGGGCAGAGGAGACAGGTCAGGGCTTTGATGCAATGGATGAATGGATGCTCTGCGATGCCGATTCTGCTTTGCTCTGTTTGCTGATGATTGATGCCGATGCTCCGGTGTGTGCGTATCGCAGGGGGACAGTAACAACCTGCTTCACGCAAAGATCCCGCCGTTGTCTGTTCCCGACCCTCAGAAAGGTGATCAAGACCAAGCAACTTTGTCTGAAGCGCTGGGCTGGCGATCCAGAAATTTTCGAGTTTTGACGGAGGACAGCAAATAGATGGGTGAAACGAGGTTTGACTTGGGACGGGGTACCAGGTACTCTCTGTCTCGAGGTACCGCTTTCTGTGACTCCCTCTCTCCCCCCTCTGGGTTATGCGCCAGGGCGCCAACGAAAAGTCTGCGGAGTTGAGCTTGGAGTCAGCTTAGAGGACGGACAGGCGGAGTGGATCGGTACAGTAGACCTGGGTACTGTTGGGTTTGGGAATGCTGCTATGGGGAATCCGTGGGGCGATGGGGCGGTGGGGCCTTTGCCCGCGTGGGTACCAGGGGTACGTACCTGAGTGGGATTAGTTTGCCTGATGGAGAGACCCCTGCTCGGAAGCTGCAGGTCGAGCTTCTGTGTTCTTTCCTCTTGAGGCAGGTTTCCAAACTCCAATGTCTGGGGCAGTCTGACCTCGCTTCTCGGTGTGAGAGAGATGGCAACAAGGTTGGAGGTACGTATAAGGGTTGTTTGTTATTGCGGTTTCTCTCACTTCTTGGGAGAATCACTTGAAATTTTGAAAGTGGTGATGATAATGATGATGGAGGACGGATGTGCTGTGGAGACGGGGGAAAACAGCAAGAACAGAGCAGTGTACGTGCCCTGCCTTGTATGCGCTGGGATGTAATTGAATGTGGTCGTGTCCTTGAACCGATCAGCGATATGTCCACTTTCCCAACTGCTCATGAGCCCTTCCCACAGTCGCGCTCGCTCGCATTACCCGACCAAAACCGTGTGTGTATCGGTTGACACACGCGGCAGACCGAGCACGTCAGGACTCAACCGCGCGGCGAAACCCCTTCGAACCCTGGGAGATAGGCTTGGTTTGGTTTGCCTTACCTTGGTGAGCCTCGACGGTGAACGTTCCAGGCGACGGGATAATAATCATAAAAAGACGCAACGGCCACGGGGGGTGAAGGGGGCCCGTATTCTGCGGCGGGCGCGGCGTCGCGGAATGAGATGGGCGCACACAGGAAAAAACCACACGAGAAGGGGGGGGGGGGGGGGGGGGGGGGGGGGGGGGGGGGGGGGGGGGGGGGGGGGGGGGGGGGGGGGGGGGGGGGGGGGGGGGGGGGGGGGGGGGGGGGGGGGGGGGGGGGGGGGGGGGGGGGGGGGGGGGGGGGGGGGGGGGGGGGGGGGGGTGTTGTTGATGATGAGCCCTGATCGGGTGACAGTGGGGGTCGCGTCAGGAGACAAAGAATGGCAGAAATGCTGGGTTTCCCGACGACGACGAATTGCGGTTTGATGTTGATGATTTGATGATAGAAGGGGCGGAAGATTGTAATTTCCAGAATAGTCACATCACTCGAGTCCGCTTTGCGGGCAGAAATGCTTCAAGGCCTAAGCCCTAAATCGTTTGCTCCTGGTGTCTTAATTCTATCAACAACGGCCGCTTTTTTTTTTTTGGTCCCCGACGCCAAAAAATTTCGTTGGGGACTTCTACCTGGGTCCTCATGCCGATGACTGCCGTGGTCCAGTTCGCCTCCAGAGTACTGAGAAAGCATCAATTGACAACCTCAAGTCGCGGAGCATGGAACGGCAAACGGAGGTACAAGTCAAAACTCACGGCTCCGACTACGGGGGGCTCATTGAGCGAAGTGGGTACGTAACATGGAGAGAGGGAGACGGGGGTTCGGGGCAAGACAAAAAACGGGGGTTGGTTCCTTGTACCATGTCGTGGCCGGCCTCGAAAAGAAAAGAAAAAAATGTCAGACATATTTGAGATTCGACCGGGGGAGGGATGCGGTTTGTAACATGTACGTAGCAGAGTCGTAGCAGAGGAACCTGCGGACAGGAGACGGGACTAAAATCAGGCTTGGCAGGACAGGATCGATGCCGGTTGGACAACAACGAATGAGACCCCGGGGTCCAGAGCCCATTCGACTTCAGCGTCGAAAAGGGCCGCCGCCCCATGCATGAGCAGCATCATCGCCAGTTCCTTCATCAGATCCCAAAACAACCCGACATTGCGCGTTCGCGCCAGCGCATACGGGGGCGGCCTCGGTTTGAAATCACCAACCTCAGGGCATCAGGTCCCGGCGAGAGAGAGCGAGAGATCCACCAAAGAACCCGATATCCACCGTATATTCTCCTCTCCGGCCGACGGCGAACTGGGCTCCGTTAGCTAAAGTGTAATTGGGTGCTTGCGTGGTCACCCTATGTAACGGGTCTCTGGGCTGAAACTTTTCTGATCAAATCTCCCAAAAGAAATCTGGGAGATTTCGTGATCCTCCCTGGGTCCTTCTAGACGCCGGCTTAGAAATCTCTCAGAGCTTCCGAGGCCCCGTAACGCCCCGGCTCCGGAAAGCTCTTTACTGGTGCCTTACGCAACTAGCCCCGATGAGGAAGCGTTTTCTTGACACGGCCACACGGGCCCAAAAGCCGCTTGTTGAGCGATTCTTTGGGCTTGGGATGTTGGAGAAATACAACAAAAGCTTGGGGGTTCAGACATGATTGGAATCCATCCGGGCGATCAACGGTTCTGGTCTCAAAGGAACTTCTCGTGTTGCGCATTCAAGGTGAGGTGAGGTGACGGTGTACGTACCGGGTCTCCCGACGTCTGGACCAGTCAGAGTGGGCGCTTATGCCTCATTAGGCCAGGCGACATTGGATCCATTTTTTGGGCGCGTGGAGACGGGACTGGGACCTTGCTGTGGGACCCGTCCAGAAAGAAGTCAACAATGACGACCACACATCGATTTAGGTCTGGAGCCGGCATCCAGGCCACTTACAAGGTCCCAAATGTGTGATTTGATTCATGGATCGGAATCTCCTGAGCGGTCGCCTCGTTGACCGTTTGCCCTGCGACTCTTCTCACCGAGAAAACAGCGCGACGTCCTGGCATTAATCGCATCACGCGAGCCAAGGTTACGGCCCGACCCTTCAGCCTACGTGGTATTCCTCCCAAGGCAAAAGGGGCATTACCAAGAACCATGTTCATCGAATGTGCAGAGGGGCGCGGCGCACACCTGGCAGGGTCCTGACCGAGCGCCCCGGGCGTCGGCACGATGGTCGCCTTTTGCCGGGTCCGGGGCTCGGCGAGTCGTTGCGTCTCCAGTTTACTCGACACGCTGACTTGTGAAGGGTTTCATCGACAACAAAGCACGGCTTTGGGCTCCGGTTCTTGGCTATCTTTTACCGCCCCCAGGAACTTGGCTTAGGCTGGCACAAAAAAAAAAAAAAAGAAATACAGTCACGGAGACAAAGAATGCCCCACAAGCCTTGCCCTCCCCCCATCCCTAGCTTCAAGACTTCTAGGGCTGGGCTTGCATGTGCTGCCGTTCCTGTTGCTTGCTTCTGCTGAGATCCAATCCCATCATTTCTCTTTCCCCCCGCGCGTCCTATTGGCTCGTAGTCGATAGCCCAGCCGATGAAGGGTGGGATGGCGGTTCCAGGGAGCTCCTCCATCAGCCTCTACATACAAGTCGGGTGGTGAGATGACCTTGCACCCTCCGTACCGTCTGGATGTACTCGGTACACAGGCCTTGCAAATGTGCGTGCTTGTGCCTGCAGCGGCTTTTCTCTCCCTGTGTTTGGGGCTTGCTGGGCTTGCTGGGGGCGGCTATCTCCAGAGGTAGGGAGTACTTGCATACCGAGTCACCGAAAGTCGCCGTCACTTTGTTTGCTTTCTCAACGTTTGAACACTACCCAAATACGTCAGCTAAAGCCATCAACGGAATCCCCCCTGGGACAAACCCCAATGCTTTTTTTCCCCCTCTGTTTGATTGGCATCAGTCATCGTTTCTCACGAAACAGGCAATGAGTCGCGCGCATCTCTTAACTTTTACCCGGTTTGCGTAAAAGTCCCGTCCTGAAGGGCAACTAATAACTCCTCCCTGATACCTGACCTAGGTATCCGTAACCCATCAAACGTCCCTTCTTCTCATTTGTCTGCTCTCCGGGGACAAGCACACCGCGGGCCCCGCCACCCCCGGCCCCTCCTAGGTCAGACGAAAACAAAAGAGGTGCATCCGACCCGGCTTCTCCCGAGGGTGAAGAATTACATGACCGCTTGGCCCCGGGGACTGTTTTCTTTCACCCTAGCGCCCCTGGCTTCCCTCAGGCTGGGGATGGTGGCGGAGTTAGCGAGGCAGGGGACCCATGCAAGCTCTGCTCCACCTTGATCCTCTCACACGGGGCAGGGGCCTTGCTCGGGTACGCCTTACCTCTAGAGGTTCAAGGTCACGGAATCTCCAGGAAAGGTGACTCCACTGCTCACCCTGACCTTCACCTCAGCTTTGTCCCGCCCCGGCCCCGCCGCCCTTCGACGGTGATCGATGCTCCACCTTTGGGCCTCCCACGTCCCTTGTTTGGCTTGGGTCAAGTTGGGCTTTGCTTGGGGGTGCTTGGGGTCCGTCTGATCTCGCGCTGTGACTGTTGTGACTGCTTTCTTCCGTAACTGCCAATAAACCTCTCGCTGGTCTCATCGGACCTGAGACTTGTCCTCGACGAGTGCCTCTTAATTATTACTGTACCAATCTCAAGCTCCAGATATCGTTTTGAGTCGAATCCTCCCGGGCCAACTCTCCCAGCTCCCCTATTGGAGCCCATGCTTTTCCCCCGCACTTTTTCGTCCATCCACACCAGGATCTTGTTGACCAGCCTCTTAGCAACTGTCAACAAAATTCTAACTTGGGGATCTCCCCCCCAGCACAACATCAGGCACTCTAGATCACCCTTCACATGCGCCCCCAGACGGGGTGTGAGACTTTAGAGTTGACATTCCGGACAAGCCTCGGGGTTCTGTGTCTGTGTGTCTGTGTGTTCCTGTGTCATAAACTTGGCTTGTGTGTCATGTGTCTCGGAGGCTGATACTACTACCCTGGACATTTTCGTCTCGACATGCATCACGATAATGGCAGCTCAACGGAGAGAGATAGGACAACTCTCCGCCTCACCGAAGTCATGCCTCGTCACTTCTCAGATGCATTTGGGAGCTCCTCCTGCTACAGTGTGCATTGACGACCCGATGTGGCGTCCTCACAGCGACGTCTGTTGCAGCTACTACGAAGGAATTGCTCGAAAGCGCCGTGAGCCCCAGGCTTCAGAGCACGTCACCGCGGTAGTTCATCCACTCCGCTGCCGGCAGCTTTGAGCATGCTCAACAATGGATCCAGCGGTGACGGATCAAACACGTGTGGCTTGTCCCCTCTGCATCCACTCCATAAGCCACCAGTATTCGCAGCTTCCGCTGTCTTGAAGCCAAGGATCAACAAGTAGACTAGGAACCTGGATCGGCTCGGCTGGCGGTTCCGATCCCCCTTCCGCCCCAGCTAAGACTCTGGGGAGGGAGGTTCGAAGAAAGTGTTGATGGCTTCATTTCCGCAACGCTCGCAACAGCCTATGGATCCCGGCTTGTTTCGGGCCACCAGAGCTCTTATCATCGCCGCAGCAATGGCTCCGTGACATGCAGCTTTACACCTCTGTCTCCCCATGGAGTCGCGTTATCAATCAATATTCTCCTTCCTGGGGATACATTTCCCTGCACTCTGGCGCGAGTGATGCAAGCCTGCATCTGCTCTTATTTCCTCCCATCATCACATGGGATTCGACAATGACTCAGATAGTACATTGAATCTCCAATCACAGAACCGCCTTGTCCGTCAACCCTCAAACCCTCTCCCATGCTTCAGTTCTCTCACAAGCCAAAGCATCCCAGCTTTCAACCCGCCGTGTTTTCTGCGATTTCCCGATCTCCGGTTCCCCGGACTAGCCTCCCCCGCGCGGAGAGAGACTTTGGACTATCGTCTCCCGCTTCGAACAAATTACGACTCCCGGGATGACTGAGGGGATCGACTACCACAATTGGCAAACGACAACTCTCCCCGCATTCTGCGAGCCACAAGCTCAGATTCAAGCTTTCCTCTCCCGAGCGAAACCCTCGACTCGCCGAACCTCCGAGGCTCACACACGACGGCGCCTATGATTTTTTTCATTTTAATTTTCATTTTCCTGGCGCATCTCCTCTCCCCTCCCCCGCGTCCACTCACGGACAAGGACCGAGGAGCACTACCACCCTGCGGCTCCGTCTAAACGATGGACCCAGATTCATCTGACAGCTGGGGGAAAGAGGGGGAGCTCCTCGAGCCGTTTGTCCTAGCTCCATTCCCCTCGTCTGAGCATGATGCATCCGTTCCCCCAGACGACTAAGTTGTCTGCCTGTGACCTTAACCGTGACGCCACCTCTGACTCCCACGTTTGATGTCTGGGGAATGACATGAGCGAGCCTCGGGAACATGTCCTTGAAGAGTTGCAAGAGTCACAAGAGTTGCTTCATGGCGATGACTCTTAAACGCCGATACCGGCTGCTATCCTTAAACTAGAGCTCAAGTTCCAAGGTAGCTCCCAGCTCGACCATAGCTCTCCAGGAGGTCCAGCTCAACCTCGGCACAATAATTGACGATGGACCTGACATAATGTAGACTTGAAATTCTCCAGAGCCTGTGCCAGCGTAGCAACAGACTGTCCTCGTTTCCATCAAATGCCGATTATGCAGTCCTAAATGATACACTTGCAGACGCAGTTTGCATCCATTGACAACCTCACCAGAGGTTCTCCCAAAACTATTCCCTTTCCCCTTGATCATCACCAATCATGGATGTACCGGTATGTTATCACGGCACTATATGTACAAGTGCCGGAAGCAAACGCCTGCATTGCATAGCTTTGCCGCACAAACACCTGTCCCCGTTCTCCATTTCTTGCCCGTTCCC
>JAVIXY010000001.1:870224-926606 GCA_033030565.1 Fusarium nematophilum
CCCCCCCCCCCCCCCCCCCCCCTCTTTTTTCACCTGTGATCTTCCTTGCCAGCCTCGGTCACCTTCCGGCTGGCCCTCTCGATCTTCTCCATTGCCTTGTCGTCCTGCAGGCTCCACCAGCGCCGCAGACCCTCGGCGTACTTGATCTCATCCGCGGTAACCTCGACGGGCGGGCCCTTGATCTGCGGGAGCATCTCCTCGTCCACCTTTTCAAACACTGCCCACGCCGAGGCGTCCCCAGTGCGGACGCCGTAACCCCGGCCCTTCATCGACACAACGTGGACCCGCCGGAGCAGTACCACGTCCCCGGGGCGGACAATCGGCAGGGACGTCTGGTGCGGCCGGAAGATGTGGGCCACGCACACCCCTGTGGGGGCCACCGATGGGTCGGTGATGTTCAAGGTGAGCATGTAGTCCCGAGGCCCATGTTTCGGCCGGTGCGGCTGCGCCGGCGTAGCGGTAGCCACGGCGAGGATGTCGGCCGTCTTGTTCAACGAGTTCCTGAGCAGCTTAAGCGACAGGTTGTCGGGCAGGGTTGTTCGCAGGCTCTTTAGTAGCTGAAGCTTTAGGGAGCCGACGCTTTCATCCTCTGGAGCGGTGGCAGTGGAGCCAGCAATGGAAGGCGACTTGAGTGCCGTTGACGACGCCTCCGGGCTATCTCCGCGCAGCTGAAGGCTCCGAGAAGCAGATCGAGTCTCCCGCTTAGGTGTCTCGCGTCTTCGATCTGGAGTGTGGTGGCGGCGTGTCTGCCGCGTTGTTGGGCTGGATGCCTTTGCGAGCAGAATGCTGGGATCCTTGTGCTCAAACTTGTTGCGGGTGATTCGATGCGACCCCGGTGAGCTGTTGGCGCTCACGATGCTTTCATCATCCGGAGCCTTTCGTTTGCCTCTTCCCTTGCTTTCCTCCGCCTGCAGTGATGCCCTTGCCAACTGAATGCTGGGGTCTTCGCCAGCTCTACTGCGCGTCATGCGAACTGAACTGGTTGGACTGCTCTGATTGACATCACTCCCCAAATGTGTCGGTGCGCCTGAAGCCTTGGCCAATCGGATGCTGGGATCAATTTGCGCGAGGTCGCTATAATCAGATGATTTGGTCGACCTATGGCGCCGGCTACGCAGGGACTTTGTGGCAACGGGCACCTCGGGCACTCGCTGAGCGTCTCTCGACGGTGTTTCGTTGGGGGTCTCGGCCAGCTCAGCCCGGGGAGGCGATTTGGGGTGCGAGACTGCGGGGGAGGTTTCGGCAGGGTTCGCATGTTGGATGGTATCTTGTCGCACGGGGGAGTGTTGTAAGATTTCGGCCATGATCTGATCCTCTGGGCCTACATCATCTTCATCGGCTGGGTTGTTGTGGTTCGTCGCCGGAGCGAGGGTGTCGACCATCTCGACTTCGTGTCCTTGCTGTGTCTCGCTAGGCGTGGGTAGATGCGCTCCCTGCTCGTCATTCGAGATTATCGATGTAGCCTGAGAGAGCACGGGTTCCTTTTCGTTGTTCTGAGATGGTTGTGTGTGAGTAATTTGTGTTGGTGGGGTAGAGATCTGGCCATCTGTCGCCAGCTGCTCGTCAGTGTTTGCTTCCCCAGTGCCCTCACTGCACTCTGTTTTGTTCGAGGCTGCTGTTTGCTGTGGCCCAGACTTGGCCGTTACCTCCAACGACGAGGCATCCTGCATGGTGGCGTCAGGGGCCTCGGCAGGCTCTTGGCTCTGGGGTTCTTGAGCTTCTACAACCGCTTCTCGAGTGTCTGGGGTCGCATCCGCCTTCTCCGCAGTCAAGGACACCCCTTCTGCGGGAGCGTTCGCCGCAGTCGATGGTTCGACGCCATTTCCTGGGGTAGCGGGTGGTTCTGCAAACGCCTTCTCGCTAGCTAGGGCCTCCTTGTCTTGTGCCAAGGATGCCGACGCGCCCTCCGCAATGGTGCCACGGACTTCGCTGACAACAGCAGTTGTGTCAGCAATCTCTCGGGACGTTGTTGGCGTTGGCTCATCGTCTTTATCGCGGGTCCCCTCATGTGCTTCGTCAATATCCATGGCCTCGGTCGGTTCCTCGGTCATAGCGGAGGGAGCCTCATGTGGAATGTCCGTGTCAATGGCCTCCTTTCCGGTTTCGTCTTTCGATTCATCAGCCAACGCCGGCGCATCGTCCATAACCACATCGCCCGACTGTGTCTTCTCCGGAGCCGCTTCGGGTTGTCCTTCTCTTGATTCACCCTGTGAGCCTTGCTCTGGCATAGATTGCGGAGATTGAATCGCGGGAGCCTGGTGTGCAGATTCCCCATCTGTGATCTCCTCACTGTGGGCCGCTTCATCCTGATCTTGGCCTTTGCTTGCGTCCAGGGCTGAAGAGACGCGGGCGGGTTCGGCATCATCTTCCATAGCGCCGGTGGGAGGTGAAGTTTCGGAACCTCGGTCACCATCTGGATTCTCTGATACTTCCGACTGCTCTGGCTTGTTGGTAAGTGCATCATCCTCTTCGTCGCCTTTCTTCGTCTCTAAACTTGCGCCGGGTGACTTGTTGCGTGATTTCTCTGGCTCTGCCCTGAATGGGGTAATTGAATCTTCCTCTGCTAGCGCTTCTGTTTCCTCTCTCGATTTCTCTGGTTCGGTTTCAGGGCCTTCTTCCAATTCCGGCTTTGCTTTTGACTCGGGATGAAGTTCTGGTTCAGGACGAAGCTTTGGTCCTGTCTCTGTCTCTGGCTCAGGTTCTGGTTTTGACTCAGGCTCAGGCTCAGGTTCTGGCTCTAGTTCAGGCTCAGGCTCTTGTTCAAGCTCAGGCTTGGGCTCTTGCACCGACGCCTGCTCCTGCTCCTGCTCCTGATTTGGTTCCGTATCAGGCTCTGTCGCTCCTTCGTCCTCATCTTCTGAATCAGAGAGCAGGCTGATAAAGACAGGTTCTGAGGCAGCCGAGGTGCGAGGAGGACCATACTCTGTGCCTTCGTCTTCCTCCTCCTCCTCTTCATCATCGTACGAACCCTCCTCTTCTGAGTAGTATTCGCCCTCCGCATCACCATCGGAGCCTTCAAACTCCTGCCCCACCACTTCAAAGTGCTCTTCGTACATGTTCTCTTCGTCATAATCGCCATTTTCATCGAGCTCCTCTTCTTCGGCTTCTTCATCCTCATCCTCTCCATCTCCCTCGGGGTCCATGATTTGCGCATCAGGGTCGTTCTCATCGGGATCCTGCTCTTCTTCAGATGACTCGACATCATCGTCGTCATCATGTGCACGGTCGTAGTTTCGCAGGTCGTAGTCGTCCCCGGGCTCATCGCCACCATCCCGATAATGCTGGGCTTCGCTCGATGGTTCCTCGAGTTCTGGGTCAGGAGATGCATGTGCATTCAACGTCCCATCTTGGATCTCTTGCGACGGAGATGAACGCCGTTCGCCACTCGATTCTCCATCATCTCTCATTGGGGATGAACTGAGGATTTCTACCGGGTTCTCCACGTCGGCACTAGCGATTACAGTAGAGATTGGCCCAGGTGAGACCTCAGGAGCCC
The DNA here is from genome assembly GCA_033030565.1 of Fusarium nematophilum. Taxonomy (NCBI): domain Eukaryota; kingdom Fungi; phylum Ascomycota; class Sordariomycetes; order Hypocreales; family Nectriaceae; genus Fusarium; species Fusarium nematophilum. The sequence goes on from JAVIXY010000001.1 coordinate 873,721, forward strand.
AAGCACTTTGTGAGGGTTGCGGAGGAGCGGTGAATGTCGGATGGAGGGCTGGCTCCGTGCCAAAGGGAACTCCGTGCGTTGTGGTCAGAGGACCAATGTGGGAGCTAGCATCGGCTAGAGTTGGATGAGCGTCTATGGTAGTAGGTTGGAGATGTGTTGTGTCAAGGAACTCTGCTGGATAATGTTCCGCTCTTGCACCATGAGTGGGGGACTCTTCAGCATGTTGGTCATGATCCGTGGGGAATAGACCTGGCGCAGTTGGGAAGAGCACAGTGGGTGAACCAAAGCCAAAAGCAATGGCTGCATCGACATGGCCGGGTGAAGGACCCAAGAAGTCAGGGTGAGACCGGTGATGAATGTCGTCCTGGTTTCTTTCGGCGTCCCCTTGGAGGTCCAAGGTGGGATTTAGCATTGCATTTCCGTCCTCGATCGGCTTTGTCCTTGGAAGCGGCGTTGGAGTCGAATGCGGGAATCCGAAAGTTGGCCGTGATTCAGCTAGCACTTGAACACTGGCCATAGGCGTGAAGTCGACATCCACGGTCTGACACCCCTCGTCGACCATAGCCGGCCGCGGCGGCGTAACCATCGGTGTATCCACGACTTCGCCATTCTGCTGAAGGGAGCCGTTTGTCTCGGGACCTTGATCTACCTCCCAAGACTCCTCGTCCGGCTCTGGGCTGGGCGACCGACTAGCATATCTCCAGGCATTGGCAGGTAGGCTGAATCGAGTGCGCTTCTTTGCCTTGGTCTTTCTGCTCGCGTCCTCATCGAATATGTCCAAGCCTCCCTCGAATAGTGACCCATACGAAACACGAGCCCGCTTGAGGAAGGCAGGCGATGCGAACTCTTGGGGCTCGAGCGGCGAGGGTGCATTGCGTTTCGCGGGTACAGACACCTCTGGTGATTGTAGTGGTTGAATTTCAGGGTCGGAATCGGCCGTGGTGGTGTTGATGGGCGCGGTGCTCTCTGGTTGACCATTGGTGGCTTCAGCCTCTGTATTAGGTGAATCAATGTCGATATTCGTCACATCTTCTGAATCGGGTCGGCGGATGCTGAGGGCGACGCGGTTGGTGAACTCGAGCTGCCACTCCAATGTGCTCCCGGCAACTTGTGTTTGCGTTTCGTTCTTCTCCCACTTCACGCCATCTAAGCTGAGACGAATCTCATCGCCACCCCCTAGAGAGGCGTCCGCGATTGCCTTTGCGGCTGCGCCGTGGAACCGGATGCGAACTTGGCCTTTGTCGCGTCGAAGGCGAAAGTCACGCTCTGCGAGGAGGAATGCGATCGACTTGTTGATGATACTGAATGGCCATGTAATCGTGATCGTGCCATCGACAACTCGTTTTGAGTGGTTGGATATTCCGGGATTCAGCTTAGCGATTGCAGTTACCTCACCGTCGCGGAGGAGCTCCGATGTGTATTGGCGGTCCATCGTTTTGCAGTCGCAAGGTTCTGGTCGCAGGGACCAGCGCAGACACGCAGGCGACAAGGCTGGAATGGCCAGAGAGGGAGCTTCAGAACATGAGCAGTCTGCGAGGTGCGTGTCTTTATAGGGTGGCCGGTGGAAGTAAAAACATCGCGCCGCGCAGAGATGCGCCAGGCCGTGATTAACAAAGACGAAGCTGCTTGCGGACGATTGGTTTGGTTCGAGGCGACGGTGAATTGCAGCAGGCAAGCTTCCGTTACAACAATGGGAGCAAGCTGAGCTCTCGCGGGGAGCCTGGCCAAAAAAAGAAGGCGGTGAGTCTGGCACTAATCACTTTTATTTCTTCCCTTGCCTATCCTGGCGCATCGGTGGAGGGTCGGCCACTAAACTATTCGGCTCCGCGCCGCCGCTCACCGGGCGGGACCTGGAAGGGGCAAGTGAAGAGTCACGGCACGATGTCGAAATAGTTCCACTCCCCACTCGGTTTTTTGGTGCGTAGTAGAAGGCAATCATCGTCCGACAATTTCTCATCTTCCATATAAACCGAGAGAGGGAACTGATTTCCTCCCGCTCTCAACAAGTTCCACCAACGAAAACGCCGTAATCTTGCCGGCCTATCAGAGAAGAAACTATGGGCTCTTATCCTCCGGCGTCTTTCGACGTGAAGAAGGTCGCCATCATTGGCGCAGGTCCAGCAGGACTCTCTGCTGCCAAATACCTCACGGCCCAGGAGGCATTTGACGAGATTATCGTCTTTGAGCAGCAGGATGAGGTTGGCGGCATCTGGAACTACAGCGGCCTCGCTCCTGGAACTTGCCCTGTTCCGCAGGAGGATCCGTTCTGCCCTCCAGACGAGCCCATCCGCTGGTGCTCCTCGGCGGCGCCCATCTTCACGTCCCCCATGTACGAAAAGCTTCATGCCAACATCCCCAAGGCCATAATGAAGTTTTCCTGCCAAGAGTTCCCCGACAACGCCATGCTGTTTCCTGAGCGAGGCATGATCCAGGAGTATCTGCTCAAGTACGCCGAGGACGTCAGGCCCCTGATCCGTTTCTGCCAGCGGATTAACCGGGTGACCCTGAAACCTCAAGATGGCGGTCGGGATAAGTGGGAGGTGGAGGCGCAGTCAACACCAACCGGCGACATCACCACCATCATCTTTGATGCTGTTGTCGTCGCCAACGGTCACTACTCGACGCCCTTCATCCCTGACATGAAGAATCTGAACGAGTTCAATGAGGCATACCCGGGAGTGATTACGCATTCGAAACAGTACCGCACCCCCCATCCCTTCAATGACAAGAAGGTAGTCGTCATTGGCAACGGCCCCTCCGGCCTCGACATTGCTCTGCAGATCAACCAGGAGTGCAGGAAGCCGGCTATCTTATCTGTCCGGCATCCTACGCCCCCGGATCGGCTAACTCACTCGGGGTGTGAGGAAGCGGCCGAGATTGACGAGTTTTTGGTCGAGGAGAAGGGGGTCCGCTTCAAGGATGGCCGAGTCGAGACGGACGTTGACGCCATCGTTTTCTGCACTGGCTTCCTTTATGGATTCCCTTTTCTCCCAGACCTGAACCACAAGCTCACCACCACGGGGCGAGGTGTGCATGGGCTGTATAAACATGTCTTCTGCATCCAGCATCCTACGCTCGTCTTCCCAGGCCTCAACATGAAGGCAGCCCCGTGGCCCCTCTGCGAGAGCCAGGCAGCACTATTCTCGGCCGTGTGGTCCAACAACCTCGAGTTGCCCACCCGAGAAGCCATGGAGGCGTGGAGCCAGGCACTAGAGCAGGAGGGAGACGCTTTACATGTGTTTGGACCCAATGGAGACGGCCACTACATTAATGAGCTGCATGACTGGGTCGTTACGGCGAAACGGCTGGGCAAAGAGCCGCCTCGGTGGGATGATGAGCTCATGTGGCAGCGGAGTGTCTTCCTCGAGGCCAAGGCAAGCTTTGAGCGGCAGGGTTGCACGGCCCAGACCCTTGGAGAGATTGGATTTCACTACCAGCCTGGAGCGTAGCCAAACTCGGAAAAAGGAAAAGCACGAATTGCACGGAGTAGAGCATGATGGGATACGATAGACTATTTTCGCCATTTGTTAGGCCCAAGATGTTACGATATAAGATCCGCTTCCGACCTATCTCGCCTAACCCATGGAGGCTGTCGAGGCTGCGCGCGTGCTTTGCAATAGGGCGCAGAGGACGAGGAGACCCTGCAATGCCGTCTGCAGCAGGGAGCTACATATGGTTGGCCTCTCCGCTATCCCGCTCAGTGTCCGACCCGGGGAAATATGGGGGGTTTGGTGAATGGTGCAGCGATGTTGTGATGGTGGATTAGAATGACGGGAGTCGCGGTGGATTTGTAATGGTTGGTGCGATGCCGCCATCGGGGGATACGATTTACAAGAAGCCAACGGCCGATACGGTCAAGGAGATCCGGGGTACTTGAGGAGGGAAAAGAACCGACTCACCCTCTGGTGATTCCTGCCCACGATCGTATCACGATCTGAGAACCAAGAAGTCGGCAATCTACTGGAAATCGCGAACTATGGCGCCCTCAGCAAACATCGATAGCATCGAGGCCGCGGCCGCAGCGGCCCAGGCTGCCGCGACGCTCAAGGCCCTGCCTCACCCCAAGGATCTTTCGCACCACTGGTCAACCGTTACCAAAAATAGGGCCCCTAGCCGGATCAAGGCCTTTTATAGATTTATCCAGATCCCCGGAATCAGCAATTTCTCTGGAGGTGGGTTATTCTTTTTTTTTTTTTCTACAAGTTGTTTAGATCCCGTCCGTCTACCGATGGATCTCCTCCGAGATCTCGGAGCGGGGACCGCCCCGGTCCGGCCGGGACACAATCGGAGAATCAATGCCAAGACGAGCTGACACGATTTATTCACTCAGGTATGCCAAATGTCAAATACTTCCCTTACGATACCCTCGAAGCCCAAGTCTCGAATGCCGACCGATGGCAGCCCTCCGCCAACACTCCGGTTCAAGTACAGCAGCAGCTAGCTGAGACGGCGACCAACGGCAAGGCCAACGGTGATGCCAATGGACATTCCAATAGCAAAACCAATGATTTTGTGAAGGGATACGCTCCCCATGAGCCCGACTACGCGGCAACATCAACACATCTCACGGTGCCGAAGCTCGTCGTTGAGCCTGACCGGACAAAGGAGATCGATCTCGCTACGGCTCTTCAATACGGCAACTCAGGGGGCTACCCGCCCCTACTGTCCTTCATCAAGCAGTTTACCAACGAGGTCATCCACCCAAGCGTGCCCTATCACGACGGCCCAGACGTGATCCTCGACTGCGGCGCTACGGATGGCTTCGCGAAGGCGCTGCAGCTCCTGGTGGACCCCTGGTTCCCCGGGGTGCACCCAGTGGCTGAGCGACCAGGCATGCTGTGTGAATCGTTTGTCTTTGGCAACATCCTCACGCAGGTTCGGCCTTTCGGAGTCCAGGTCGTGCCCGTAGAACTTGACAGCGAGGGCATGTTGGCAGAGGGACCCGGAGGCTTGCGGGAAGTACTCGAGAACTGGGATCCTCAGAACGGCAAGCGGCCGAGTATCCTGTACACTGTGACGTGAGTGCCTCTAGGAGAGCGTCCGTGGCTCGACAGATATACTGACGGTGCGGTTACATAGCATGGGACACAACCCCACGAGTGGTGTTCTGGGCATCAAGAGGCGAAAGCAGATCTACGCCCTCGCCAGCGAGTACGACATCATCATCGTCGAGGACGAGCCCTACTGGTACCTCCAATTCCCTTCGGCTGCCGTCCAGCAGGCCAAACTCAGGGGTCTCGAGGCTCCTCAGGCTACCGAGTCCGATGCGCCGGCCAAGACTTCTGGCTACGAGTTTATCGACTTTCTCGCGCCCTCATATCTGAGCATCGACGTCGACGGACGAGTCATCCGGCTGGATACCTTCTCCAAGACAGTTGCCCCTGGTTGTCGATTGGGCTACATCACTGCGCAGCCTGCATTCATCGAGCGCCTCACCAGGTAAAATCCTTGTGCCTTCCTTCCGGTAGCTATGAGCTCCATCCCATACTGACTCGCAAATGTCATAGAATTACCGAAGTCACTACTCAGCAGCCATCGGGCTTCGTCCAATCTCTCATCGCTCAGCTCCTCATCGGGCCCCATGCTTCCACCCTCGCCGAATTCAACGCCCTCCCCGACGCCGCCAAGCCCTCCTTCAAGGGCTGGCAGCTGGACGGCTGGGTCCGCTGGCTCGCCGGTCTCCGCGGCGAGTACGAGCGCCGCATGACCCGCATGTGCACCATCCTTGAGGAGCACGCCTTCCAGCTCAAGCACTCGACCCCCGTGAGGGAGACCGACGCCGACTGGGGTGTCATTACTAAGACGCGGCTGTACGAGTTTGACTGGCCCCGCGGCGGGATGTTCGTCTGGGTCCGCGTCTTCTTCGAGCAGCACCCCCTGTTCCAGGCCCGCGGCGGCGCCCATATCCCCGTGGTGGATGGCCCTGCGCTGGCCAAGGCTTTCCTGATTCACAGCACCCATGCGCCTCACCTGGTTCTCGGCAGCCCCGGTGGCATGTTCAGTGCCACCCCCGAGATTTTGGCTGAGCGTGGTTGGAAGTATGTGAGACTGTGCTTTGCCGCAGAGAGCGACGAGAATGTCGATGCTGGCAGTCTGAGGTTTGCCAATGCTGTCCAGCAGTTCTTCAGGATCAAGGACGTTGCCGAGATTGAAAAGTTGGTCAAGGAGTTGGAGTAAACGAGGAGAAGAAAAACCAAAAATTTAAGTACTACAGGAAAATTAAAAACTTGGCACTACACATTTTCAGCTCTGGAGCCTCTGGAGCGGATATGGTAACAGATGACTTGCAAAATACCAAGCCACAATAGCCAATGGGGCTTGTCAACTCTCGTCAGTTGACAACTTAGCCTGTGCTGAGAACATCTTTAACCAAAACCGAGGATCATATGCGCCAAGTTTGTCAAGATCCTCAAGTAGAGGAGCTGAAGTTAAGAGTCTTCCGTAGTACGTAGTAGAACAACATTCACATCACATCACCCCCCCTCGGAATGACACAAGTCCCAGCGGTCACAAAGAGAAACAGACAGTCAGTCAAAATGTGGGAACCATGGCCAAGTCTAGGCTGGAATTCATATCAAATCTCTGATTCATTTTTAAGAGCTCAACCGTCCAGAAGCCATTACGCCTCGATATCAAATCATGCTAAGACCCGTCACCAAGTTCCCCTCCTAACCCGCTGCACACCCAGCAAGTCAAGAAATCTAGTTCTGCTTCTTCTGAGCCTCCTGGGCAAAGACAGAGGCGTAGGGGTTCAGGCGAAGCATGACCTGCTTGTTCTTGAGAGGGTTCTTCTTCTGGACAGCAGATCGGCGGGTGACGGCGTCGCCCTTGGGAGCGTTGAGGGAGCTCTGGATCTCAGAGCTGTTGATCAGGCGGGTGAGGTCGGCCTGGGAGACAACGTTGGAGGGCAGGAGGAAGTCTCGCTTGTGGGCGGAGGCCTCGGTGGTAGAGCCGTAGATCTCGTCGAGGGCCTTGAAGGCGGCCGAGGTCCAGACGATGAATCGGCCGAGGTGACCGCCAGGGGCGAGCTGGAGGAGGTTGAGGGCGGTGACGGGGGAGGTCTCGACGCCGGGGACGTTGCGGAAGGCGGTGACGAGCTCCTTGCCGTCGGTCTCGGGGTCGTAGATGACGAGAGGACCACGTCGCTGGCGGTGGCGGCGGCCTCGGAGCTTGCCCTTGCCAGCTCGGAGCTTCTTGGACTTCTTGACCTTCTCGACATCAGCGCTGGCACCGACGGCCTTGAGGAGGCCGAGGGCGGCAGCGGTCTTGGCGACGGCGGCGTTCTCGAAGACGGCCGAGTCGACGACCAGGGGAACCTCGGGGACGGAGTTGACCTGGTGGCCGCGGGCCTGGAGCAGGGGAACGGCGGCGGAGGCAGCCAGGGCGGAGCAGACAGCATATCGCCTAGAAATGTCGAGGTTAGTGTTTTTTTGTTCCGTCTCGTAATGACCCCGGAGCCCGGAGAACAACTCACTTCTGGCCCTGGTTGATCTTGATGTGCCACTTTCGCCAGATCTTGGTAGGGGCGAACATGCGACCGGAACGGCACATGTTACCGAAGGCGGCCTGACCGGCACGGTGAGTACCACCACCAGAGACACGGGGGATACGGGCGACGGCGCGACCTATGGGAGATTTCCGTTAGCTCCAGGTTTCTCCAACGTCGTGATAGTGGTTTCAAGCAGCTCCTCCTTCGCCTTCTCTCGTCGACAGCTTGCTGAGATTTTTATCGCCCACAAAACCCCACGCTGCTCCCCAGAATCTTCCAAAGAAAAGTTGTAGTCTTCACTCACCAGTTCCCCAGGACTCGGCAGAGGTCTGGTGACCAGCCTTCTCGCTCACAGCATAGGGCTGTCGCTTGTTCTTGGCGATGCCGGTGTGAACCTGCTGGACAATGTCCGGTCGGATCGGGCTGGTGAAGACGGCGGGAATGGTGTGGGTAGCTCCAGTTGGAGCACCATCTTTGCCGATGATGGAGACGGTAGGTCGCGAAGCCATTTTGAAGGTTGGGACTTGGACCTGATGATAGTAATTGAGTCAGTAAAGGTCTTGAGAAACCGGAGCAGCTGGCGTTGGGGATCTCACCTGGGTCGTCGTGCGGCGTCGAAATTGGGTGATAGAGAGGGGAGGTTGCAATTGGGGCTCGCGATAAATTTCACCTGGGATATTTTGCGGTTTGGTGGGCGGAGACCCTAAACCCCACTCTGCTACTCCGCCCTAGCGAATTTTCGCGAGGAGGGGCACGTGATCAAAGTAGCACAGTGCATTCTGTGTGTTCGCACTTGATATTGAATCCGAGATCGTCGATATCAAGGCCAACCCAGAGCCTCACGAAATATCTGGGACACGTATTGCTACCCCCAAACTTGCTATAACGCCTCTCTTTTTCATCTCATGGCTTATCCGTAGCTTCGTTGCAGCATAAGTACGTTCGTATATCATCAACATGCTCCGTCTAGGTATTCCAAAATGCAGACCACCACCCACCCAAGCCACCATCCAACCCATCATTCCCATCTCTTCCACTCCTGAATCAGCTTGTCCACCTGTTCATCTACCCATTCTTCGTCATTCCCGGATCTGTCCAACTTGGCCAGCTTGTCATGGATCATCGCTTCGATATCCATTCGCTCAAGTACCTTGGCCTCTAGGTACTTGGGGTCATTCCATCGGCATGCCTTCTGGAAGATTTCTCTCATCCGAGGAGAGTAGAGCTGGCAAGTTGCCAGCGGTAGCCTCTGTGGTTTCAGGTAAAAGTTTCGAGCAATGACGTTGTCGTCCTTGATTAATGGCCGGACCACCTCGTCAAAACACTCGCCGCACACTGAGAATGAGCGGAGGAACTGCATGATGTGCCAATACCCATTGGAGATTGGCGTGTCCTCTTGGCACTCGCTAACCGCAGCCATCCTCTCCACCTCTTGCGAGAGGCTCTTGATGTCTGGTTCCTCTTGTTCAAAAAAGGCTTGGTCCGATGTCGTCTCCATGGCGTCGAAGTACATCACGAACCGTTTTCGCTTCGGCTTGAAACGCATCGCGCAGAGCCCTCTAGTTGGCTCTGAGCGGGGGTCAACGGGAATGAAGATGCCCGCGAGGTTGGGGAGCAAAGCTTGGATGGTCTTTGCACATTGGGGGCAAACAGTAAAGTCATAGACGGGCTGTCGCGTGTAGGGGTTGTAGAGCGTCAGCCAGTTCCGGGTTGTCGTCCTATCGCCAGGGCATGGCAGGTTCTGGGTGGCAGATATAGCATCGGCGACGCCATGAAACAAGCGCAGGTCTGGGAGTTTGTTTTTCAGTGTGAGGAGCCAAGCGATGCGATACCAGGGGCCAACGCCGAAATCGCACGAGATCGGCCTGTCCGACGGGCGAAGCATCGGCTGGAATGGCTTTCGGTACTCTGTCTTGGCAAAGACGGCACCGTAGCAATCTGGGCAGATGTTGAAATCGGTTCGAGGTAGTGTGAGCCAGTCCACCAAGCCTGCGACGGGATGTTTGCGACGACACTCAGGAAATTTGGTGACACCACTCGCTTCCGCATGCTCCGAGTGTCGTCGAACGGCGCCAACTGGCTTCTCGAGGTGAACGCCGTCCCGATTAGGATCGAAAGCCGGAGGCTGCCACGACTGAGATGAGGGAGGCTGCCGAGCACTCGACGGTATAGCTGACGATGGCCTCGCCTCAAGGGGCGTTTCGGGGCCAATGGCTATCGGAATTGGTATCTCGGGCATCGAAATGACCGGATCTGCCTCGTAGCGTGGCCGTGGCCCGCTAAATCGTTCAGAACTGCCGCGAGGATCAAGAGGATCAATGGCGGGCTCATCATCGACGGGGTAAGGGAGCTGTGTCTTGGGCCGCTCAGGAAGAGGTTGTTCGTCCTTGTACGCGGGGAAAGTAGCAGCGCCACGCGGTTCCGGAGGTAGGTCATTGGAAAATCCGGAACTAATAGGGATTGGAACTGGGATTGGCATTGTCGGACCTCGAGGCCTCAGTCTTGGGCCACTGGGCGCGTCGACCTTTTCCATTTTGGGCTGAGAGTCTCGTTCGTCCTGTACCACGACTGATTTCCCACGTCGCGGCTGAAGCTCTCGCGGGCCCTTGGGATGGTCGTCGCCTGAACGGGTGTCGTCCACGCGATCATCACGGCGCTCGTTACGACGCTCTTCTCGGCGGTCATCATGTCTGTCGTCACGTCGTTCATCACGGCGAGCTGCGGCATCTCGGGCTGGGAATGCTGAAGGCCGTCCAAACTCCTCGCGGTCCACTCTCCCATAAGATGGCGATCTCTCCTTCTTACCAGTTCGAGCCGGTATGTATTCGCCTCGATACGGCGATTCTCCAACTCTTTCCTTGGAGAGCGGGCGAGCTGGCCTCTCAGGTTCCACGTTTGAGCGCTTCGACGTGGATGCAGTCGAAGATGTACGGGTATGGCTCTCCTCATACCGTCGATCGTCCGGCTGATTCGAGGAGTAAGTCGGTCGAGTGGGCGATCTGCGACTGGCATTCTGAGGCTGTCCGTAACTGTGATATGCCTTTTCGCGGCCACCTGCACTGTGCTTGATGACTTCGGGCGCAAGTAATGGGTCGATCGGCAGCTTGGGCGGCCGCGGAGGGGGCTGTTCAGGTCGGCTGTTGTTTGTAGCTGATGGGCGAGTTCGATACTTCTCGGGCAGCTGGTCGTCTCTAAAGTCAGTTTCAAGTCGAGGCAAGTCTTGTCTGCTCCGGCGCTTCTCTAGAGGAGGCCTGCTGCGATCCCTGCTGACGGGCGCATCCGCTTTGAGGTTGGCGTCGTATCTTCTACTGGGCCGAGTGTCTGTAGAAGTGTCACTTCGTGGTTTCTCGTTCCGCTCAAACCGTTCAGCGCGTTCAACACGATCAACTCTCTCAGACCGTTCAACTCGCTCCGGCCGCTCGACACGCTCTGCCCTTTGGGGCGTTGGTTTAACCTTTCTCTCGGATGCACCACCATCAGACCCGCTTGACGACCCAGTCAAAATAACGAACCGACGCTCTGGGTTGTATTCGTGAACTTCCACCATCATAGGCTCCTGGTCGATTTCTCCACGGGAGGGAGGTTCACCCTCACAGGATTTGATAAAAAGGGACCCATGTTCTCTTTTGAGGGATGTTTCCTCATCTTCGACGGTCGGGGGTGGTGGGCGTACTCTTGGCGTACGCGACGACGATGGCAAAGAGTACGGACGGGATGTTGACGGCTGGTAGGAGGGCTGATATGAGGACTGATACGTCGGAGAAGGTTGAGAATAGCGATCATCCTCAAAATGCGAGGATGACGACCTACAAGGGATATGTGAGCAAGGCGACTCTCTTCTCGTTGTCTCGACTGCAAGGACGCACTGTTTTGGGCTCTTGGCCCGAGACGTGGTGAAGTACCCCGTCTGTAGGAGGTTCTGGATGTCAAACGACTCGACCATGTTGCGTCTCTATTAGGCTGGACAATGAGAAACCATGATACTCTATCGAGAAAGAGGAAAACAGGCAAACGCGCCCAGCAGAGCAGAGGCCGGGAGTTCGAGAGAAGTAACTCGAGAGCGGGGGTTCGGGCTGCCTGCTTGCTGGTGGATGTTGTTGTCCGCTGTCTGCGGTCTTGGTGTCGCACAGGCCTGCTGGCGCCCTCCAAACAGCTGGCGCAGCGCTTGTCGTGACCAGGAGGAGAGAAGCTGGCGTAAGGGAAGTTCTGTTGAGGATATTTTACGGAACAGCAGAGCCCAATAAGAGGAGAGCGGGAAAAAAGAGACGATCTGTTTGGTTTGGAATGCTGCGACGTCAGGGAAGATGAGCAAGTCGGGGGACGCCTCCAGGCTTTGGGGCGCAGCTTGGGCCCAACTGGGAACAGAAAAAATGACATAGGCACCACAGGCAAGGTACCTGGCGAACCGCCTGACAGCCAACTGAACACCAGGTACCTCTGGGTAGCGGGGCACCCACCCCGCCGATGCCCGCCAATCGCCCCCGCCAGGTTGCCCCTCCTACTCCTTGGTCGACTGTCTGTTTCTGCACGGCTTGTCCATGCCGTGGGCTGCACGGGACCAACCAAAGCCACATCGAAAATGTTCCGATTTTCGGCCTGGGCTGGACCACCAGCTCACTTCCTTCAAGTATAACACAGACAATAGGCAGTTTCTCGGTGAACCGACGGAGTCATTAATGCAGCAAGTGTATCGTCACACAAAGTGTTACAGCAGCAATCAAGCCTTTGACCTTGCTGGCAAGGCAGATGCAGCGAGTTTGCTTCCATCTCCAACGCCCGGACGAGGGTGTGGTATAACAGTCGTCACCGCTTTCGCGCTGATGATCAATGTCGCCGTTGGCGAAAGCAGCTCACGCCATTATGCCGCCAGCAGGTTTTTCAAACCTCTTGCTACGACGCATGCGGTGAGGTGACTGAACTAATTGATCACATTTATGCTGGTCGGTCAATCAGTCAAGCGATGAATACCACGGCACAGAATAAGATCTGCCCAACGGTCAAGGATGCCATGGACGCTGTGGATACCCATCATGAAGCCCTGCTGCAAGCCATGGATGATCTTGGTCCCACCAGCTCCGATCCACATTTGGGCAAGACAGTGCAGGTTCTGGAGTCTCAGCTTCTCCGAGAGAACGCCCGTCTAAGAACCAGATTGCCCAAAGTACCTTACTCCCGTCCCCCCCTGCTTTCCGCCTGAAGCCCAAATATCGACCAGTGATTCGGGTTACTTACGAGGTATCTACAATGGGAGGCCCTTTAATCTGCCATTAGCGGTGTTTTCTGACAGTCCGGTTACCAGAGTGTAAAATAATCATAGGATGCTATTGTTAGTACTAGTTCGGTCACACATATATAGCGGAGGGAAAAACTTCCCAGACTTTCAATAGGGATCTGAACGTTGGAGACAATAGATCGATGTTGTTAGGCTAGGTTACAGGGGGTACCCTGATGATTTTATCGGTGACATTGGCCTACGATTCAGAAGGGGAAAGCCATGCGGTGGATGAAACAGCACCGAATATCTCATAACAACAAGAAGGCACACTGAGACATATGTCAATGGTATGTGGTAAAGTGGACTGGAGTGGGGGCATATTTTGTAAATTCCATGGCGACTGTCCATGGGTAGAAGCACCGCTCATGTAGTTAGAGACGAGCGCTTGGTTACTGTGGGAGTTATGTCCGTCATTGGTTACCCGATATGTGTCTCAACACTATCCAAGTATGCGAGTCCGTTTCTTGGGTGATGTAGACTTCAAATACCTCTAACCGGTCGTACTTGGTAATGATATCTGGGATTTTCCAAGTGGCAAGACTCGGAACCTGATGGTGACATGTGTCGCAAATCCTCACGAGTCACGCCAACACGCATGACATTCTTCTCACATAATGTTACATTATTCTTCACACCCCAAGTGATATAGCTTCATACCAACCAACGTCCATCAGTGCTTCCAGTTCGCCCTCATTAGTCCTCAAGCAGGTCCTCGATGTCCTTGTCTTCCCACTCCTCCTGCCTCCGTCGTTCCTCAGCGTCAAGCAGGTTCTTCAGCATGGTCCTCTGCCTCACCCTGGCCTTCTGGCCCCAGTCGGCTCCCGTGCCGTCACCGTCCTCCTCAATATCGGGCTCATCTTCGACCAAACCGCGCAGCTCGTTGGGTGAGATCTGAGCCTTCTCCTTCCTATCCTGCTCCTCGAGCTTCTTGACCGCACCCTTAGTGACAATCTTCATCATGTAAGGACGGAGCAACATGTAGCCGCCGACAATGACAACGAGGCGAATCCAGGACTGCATTGTCATGTTGTTGAATGTATCCGAAAGATTGTTTGACGCGTTGGCTCCATACTGAAGGAATTGCGCCGTAAGCTTGCCGAGGGCGTTGAGCTCTGGTTGGGCTTCCCCAGGCTGCTGTTGCTGCTGGGCCACGGGATCCATTGTGAAGAGCGAAAGTTGCAAAAGAGAATTTGTGTGTGTTTTGGGTGGCGACAGAGGTCCCTAGGGTGATTGCGTCCGGAAGTAAGAGAGATATCTGATCGTTGAGAGTCGAAATCTTCAGAAGCCAGGGAGCCCGAGCAGATGCGTGGAATAGGCACGCCCAATCGCGAGATTAAATATCAAAATTAATGAGAAGAGCAAAAGATAAGCCGTGTATCTGGTTCGAGCAAGCCGGTGAAGAGACAACAGGAGGATTGAGATTGTGGTGCTGGTGAAATGAGTTGCTAGAGCTCCAAGTTTTTATATGACGCGGGTTGTCGGGAGGTCTCTTTCTGGCTGGATTTCTCCGATGGGGCCGGGCCCCTCTGGCCACCTCTGGATTCTGGAACACTTGCTGGTAGCGGGCGGCTCACAGTCTGAGCTGCAATAAACAACGCAATCCAAGGCGCGCGTTTTACTTTTTGCCACCTTTATTAATTGCTCACTGGGAGCTGGTTTAAATGTATGAGTAACTTATTAAGCGGCTCTTCTGCTAGGATTTTTTTTTTAAAAGCAGTCGAATGCAAACATTAGTAACTAATATGACATGTTCTGTACCTTAGCCACCTTTGGAGGCAGAACATGAGGTATCTTTTGGGTTTAACATATCCGTTTGAACAATCTCACAATACCAAAATTAGACACAGCTTGTACTAGGAACATTTTTGCACCCATTAATATCTACAGTCTACTATTTCGTGAGTGTTTGAAGCCAGACATCTGCTTTGAAGGCGACGCACGTGACCTGATTAGAAGGACCGCCCTCTGACTGGACGCCTTGATCCCTTGCTCAGCGGTTGGTCGGCTCCACCTGGCACTAGAAACGAGACACTTTGGAGCCGGGACGAGAAAGCAGAGCTCGAGAAATTTTCGAAGCCTCATACCCGCTCTCCATCCTCCTCAGCAGCACCACCGCGTGTTCTTGGACTTGTCCATCTCCTCTCCTCCCTCCCCTTCTCCGCTCCATCTCTTCCTCGTCCTGTTGCAATTGTACTTTATATACCCATAGTCGCCAAAATGTCGACCGCCTTCCGATCCCTCGCGCCTTTCTTGCGCACCGCCCGACACGGCCTCAAGGCCACCCCCATCAACCCCCTTCAGTCCGCCCTCAAGAAGCAGAACGCCTCGGGTGTCCTTAACCTCTACCGCACATACGCCGTCTTCGAGCGAACAAAGCCTCACGTGAACATTGGCACCATTGGCCACGTCGATCACGGCAAGGTACTACCGTCAATTGACGTATCAGCGAATCGCCGATCGGCTGACTTGCAACTCCCAGACCACCCTCTCTGCTGCCATCACCAAGCGACAGGCCGAGAAGGGCCTTGCCAACTTCCTCGAGTATGGCGCCATTGACAAGGCTCCCGAGGAGCGAAAGCGTGGTATCACCATCTCCACTGCTCACATTGAGTACTCGACCGACAACCGCCACTACTCCCACGTCGACTGCCCTGGTCACGCCGATTACATCAAGAACATGATTACCGGTGCCGCCAACATGGACGGCGCCATCATCGTCGTCGCTGCCTCTGATGGTCAGATGCCCCAGACCCGTGAGCACTTGCTGCTCGCCCGTCAGGTCGGTGTCCAGAAGATTGTCGTCTTCGTCAACAAGGTCGATGCCATTGATGACCCTGAGATGCTTGAGCTCGTCGAGATGGAGATGCGTGAGCTCCTCACCACTTACGGCTTCGAGGGCGATGAGACTCCCGTCATCATGGGCTCTGCTCTCATGGCCATCCAGAACCAGCGCCCCGAGATTGGTAGTGAGAAGATTGACGAGCTTCTCGCCGCCGTCGACGAGTGGATCCCCACCCCCGAGCGCGACCTCGACAAGCCCTTCCTCATGTCCGTCGAGGACGTCTTCTCCATCGCCGGCCGTGGTACCGTCGTTTCTGGCCGTGTCGAGCGTGGTGTCCTGAAGCGCGACCAGGAGATTGAGCTTGTCGGCAAGGGTCAGGAGGTCATCAAGACCAAGGTCACCGACATTGAGACCTTCAAGAAGTCTTGTGAGCAGTCCCAGGCTGGTGACAACTCGGGTCTCCTCATCCGAGGTGTCCGCCGTGAGGATGTCCGCCGTGGTATGGTCGTCTGTGCCCCTGGCACCGTCAAGTCCCACACCCAGTTCCTTTCTTCCCTCTACGTCCTCACTAAGGAAGAAGGTGGCCGACACACCGGCTTCCAGGAGCACTACCGACCTCAGCTCTACCTCCGAACTGCTGACGAGTCCATCGACCTGACCTTCCCCGAGGGCACTGAGGATGCCTCCAGCAAGATGATCATGCCTGGTGACAACACCGAGATGGTTATCACCATGGGCCAACCCAACGCCATTGAGGTTGGTCAGCGATTCAACATCCGTGAGGGTGGCCGAACTGTCGCTACCGGTCTCTGCACTCGCATCCTGAAGTAAGCTGGACTGGAGGATGCATTGTTTTAGACTGGATGAGGAAAATTTTGGGGTAGTGTACGAATTATCACGCTCATGTACAACCGGGCAATGTCTCCCACTTTGAGCCCAATTTGGCTCTTGTATATCTACGGCTGGGGGGGGCTCAAAGATCTCCACTCTGCTTCTTCCCGTTGTCTTGATAATTGTAACTTAGACAAAATCTGGGGAGGCAGTAATAAAGACTTGTAAAACTAGCATATCATCCTTTTGCTCATTCATATAGTGGCTTCCTGAACTCAGGTGTTGAAGAGGAGATTGCCCCATTCAACGGCTATCAACTCAGACTGGCCCGGCATACCACTCACGGTGTGGCTTTTCTGGTCTCTCCCAAAACAACAAGGTGAAACTAGTAATCGAGGGAGATAATGTCAATTCTCTGTTCTCAGTTGCTGTAATCATCTGCTCTGACTTGCTCATTGACACCCAGTACCAGCCCCATCAAGGATTTGTTATGCCGTGCACTGGCTGAAGTCTAGCGGAGGGTGCAGCACTGGTTCTTTGGGAAATGCATACCGAGGCACACGGCAAAGCAATAATGAAGGCAGCTTCTGGAATGGGGCCAATAAGATTTAAAAGGGTCTCTCTAGTATTGATGTCGTTGTGTTCGGTTGCACACTAATAAAACGAATATTCACTTGGATTGTGATGGCTCGTGTTCCAATTGAAGGGAGCAGAAGGGTTCGGGGCATTGCACGAAGTGCTGATCAGTCCCAGTTCATTCTTCACATTAAACCGACACGCTCCAGGGTCGAGAGCTCCTCGAATCATTTGGACAAGGTCGAGGGCGAACACACAGTGATGTGTGAGGTCCAATGCAATGGTATTCGTCTATCCTCGGAGGATGTTCGTCAGACGCACGATCTTCCTAAGGGACCCAAGCAAGCCATAAAACTCCTGTTCCAAGCGGCCGCCCTCCGAGTGCTTTTTTTGTTCGCGAGGCCTTGACTTTCTGCCGAGAGTTCCCCCATCCACTACTTGCCCTCCCAACAGACTCCCCTTAACCGAGAAAACATGGTGTCATGATCGCTTATCGGTACTGTAGAGACACGGCCGGTCAGTCTCTCGCTCTTGCGCAATGTCGTTGTCGGAGCACCCCTTCGGGTGAATGCTGCGTTCGCTCACCTTGTTGAAGCCAATGTCCTTGGCCTTCTCACGGAAGCACTGACGGCACAGGTTGAGGTCATACTTGCGGATGAGACCAGCCTTGTGCTTGCAGACGCGGCTAGAAAGACGAGATGTCAGCAATTGTATTCGTTCGAGGCGGGTTTCTTCGAAGAGAAGCGAGGGCCCCGAAGATTTGGGGATTGAATCAGACGAGATCCGGGCGTATAAGATGGTGAATCGTACCAGCTGCGAGAGCCCTTGCCGTAGTTTCGGGGGCGCGAGTTCCAGACGCTTTCGTGAGACATGGTTGCGGTGTTGGGGGATGGCCGAAAGGTCGAGGTTGCGGGATGGTTGATTTCGCGAGGGTTGGAAATGGGCGGGAAATTTTGTGTGAATTTCACGAGACGTACCGCGCACCGATTGGAGGGTTCTGCAGCCCCAGCCCGAGTGAGGGCAGTTGGTCTCACGGTGGGGTATTTTACACGTGACCGTTATCACTCCCTGCAGGTTTGTCTTATCTTATCGTCACGTGTAAGTAAATTCATCGCACTGTGACGAAAGCAAGGAGCTCAGCTTAGACGTCGGTGGGTACCTTAGCTCGCCCGCTTACCTCACCGTCACAGGGCCGTTTCACCTACAAGGGCATCCGCTGCAAGCTGGCATCTCCAGGGACGGATTTCCAAGCAACCTTAAAAGAATCACAGCATATCGTCGGTTGTGCTTTTGACTTAATTGCTCCCCCTCTCATTCAACCAATCTATTTCTTCGAGAATCTTGGCCCGTCTTGAGGTCTACCATTCACAATGGTCTTGATCAAGAGCTTTGTGCTCGCTGCCCTGGCCGCCTCGGTGGCAGCTAAATCCGCCGTCATTGAGCTCCTCCCGTCCAACTTCGACAACATTGTCCTCAAGTCCGGCAAGCCCACGCTTGTCGAGTTCTTTGCCCCGTGGTGCGGTCACTGTAAGAAGCTCGCCCCCGTCTACGAAGAGCTCGCCCTAGCCTACGAGCATGCCAAGGACAAGGTACAAATCGCTAAGGTCGACGCCGACGCCCAGCGAGAACTTGGAAAGCGATTTGGCATTCAGGGTTTCCCTACTCTCAAGTACTTTGATGGAAAGAGCGACAAACCCCAGGAGTACAAGTCTGGTCGGGATCTTGACAGCCTCACCGACTTCATTGTCGAGAAGACTGGCGTTAAGCCCAAGAAGAAGCTCGAGATGCCCAGCCAAGTTGTCTACTTGAACGATGCTTCGTTTGCCGAGACCATCGGCAGTGACAAGAACGTCTTGGTGGCCTTTACTGCTCCTTGGTGTGGCCGTGAGTATCCTTTCACTGAAGTCTCCCTAGCCACGGCCGCCATTGCTGACAGTTGATCTTTTCCAGACTGCAAGAACCTCGCTCCCACATGGGAGGACCTCGCGACCGACTTCGTTAACGACAAGAACGTTCTGATCGCCAAGGTCGATGCCGAGGCCGCCAACAGCAAGGCCGTTACCCAGCAGCAGGGCGTCAAGTCCTACCCCACTATCAAGTGGTTCCCCGCTGGCAGCAAGGAGGCCGTGGCCTACGAAGGTGGCCGCAGCGAGAAGGACTTCATTGAGTGGATCAACGAGCACGCCGGAACTCACCGAGTCCCCGGTGGCGGCCTGGATGTCGTCGCTGGTACCGTCGAGTCCTTGGATACCCTTGTTGCCAAGATCGCTGGTGGTGCCGCCCTCGCTGAGGTCGCTGCCGAGGTCAAGAAGGAGGTCGAGGCCCTCACGGACGCCGCTCAGGTCAAGTACGCCGAGTACTACGTCCGTGTCTTCGACAAGCTTAGCCAGAACGAGGACTGGGTTTCTAAGGAGCTCACCCGGCTGGATGGTATCCTGTCCAAGGGCGGACTCGCCCCTGCTAAGCGAGATCAGATCCAGCAGAAGACCAATGTCCTTCGCAAGTTCGCGCAGAAGGTCGAGGAGACAGTTGAGGATGTCAAGGATGAGCTGTAAAGGATTAGGGATGTGAACAAAACGGCAAGAGAAAGAAAGTACAGAATCATCGACATTATATAGTGGATTCTTGAGTTACTTGATGACGCGACTGAAATACTGTGACAGGCAAGGCAGCTTTGTTCTATTGGGTGAAGACCAATCAAACCTGTGAAGGACAACCGAGAACGCCCTGCTTCCAACCTCAATGGCCAAGCCCATCTCATGAGGACTTGGTCGACCCCCCATCCTTGGCTTTGCTTTCTTGAAGAGCCGCCTCGAGGTTGTCTAGTCTCCTAGACATCTCATCCACTACAGGGTCAGCATGGGGTCGAGCATCCAGACAATGCACTTACTCTTGGCAAAGATCTCGGAGGACACGCCGGCGAACTTGTTGGACAATGTGTTCAAGAGCTCCTCGACGGCCGCTGTGACATCGGCACGAGCATCATCGGAAGCCTGGGAAGGGGAACAAAGACAATCAATCAGTGGCGTTCTCTGGCGGGCTGGGGGTGATGGATGGGCACTCTGCAGCCAACACGGCCTTCTATCCCGCGACCGTGTGTAACCCTGCCTGCGTCTTGCAACGGGCGTGCGGCTGGACAGTCGCTGGCAAGAGTTTGGGGGGGACGACAATGCACATACGTTCTCTGGCTTGACGCTGGAGGCTGGGTCTGTCTTGGGGTCGTTGCTCGCCATGATGTTCTAAGAGTTTTGGGGGGGACGAAAAGAAGCCCCGAGAGTACGTGGTACAAGACTCGAGGCAAATCTATTACAAGCTGCCCGCTGCTAGTAGAGGACAAAAGCAGATGAAAAAAGAGAGAGACGCCGTGTTTGGTTGCAAGCGTGTGTCGTCGGGGGCTGGCTTGGGTGTTTGTTTGCTCAGTGGCTGTTGATGAAAATGCCCCGTATTCGTACTGTGTCTTGATGCTGCGCCGGGATAAATAACCCCGGCCGGCTGCATCGATCGCTGATGAGAGCGCCCCGGACACGGCGTTTCTCGGCTTCCGCCAACTCAAACTCCACTAAGCCTCAGGCTTCCACCGCACCCCCAATTCCGTCATGATACGTAACGTCGGGTACCTTACTGAACTGCCTTGCAGCTGATTAACAACTCTAATAAGCGCCATCACCAGCATTTGGAGCACGCGACGTCATATCGGCCTCCAGCCAGTATTTACCAGCCCTTCCTTGACCTCTCAGAGATCTCAGAAGTTATCATCGCCGCAGATAACCGACCCCTGGAGACCTAGCATGTTGCAGCGGTAGTCGCGTGCCGTCGTCGGTCATCATGCCGCAGTCGCAGCATCCGATCGCTACGCTGGCCTTCATCGTGTTTCTCATCTGGCTCATCTTCCCCGAAGGCGACTATCAGAACCAAGGCCTCGCGCTCTCGGATCTGGCAGCCGAGAGGCTTGATCGCTTTCACAATGCGCTCGATGTGTTGAATGCGACCCGCTGGGGAGACTTTGCGCCAGCGCCGGACAAAGGCTCCAAGATCAAGCCTTCCTACCTGAATCTTACAGGCTTTCGCGCCCAAGACAAGTTCGCCTGGAGAGACCTGCAATGGTTCCGCAAAAGGAGTCTGGAGTTTAGCCGCAATGCCATACCGCCAGTCGGTGGGCAGAATCTCTGGGATGCGGGTCAAGGCGAGGCAGTCTGGATGAATGCGTCGGGGACTGTCCACGGCGAATGGATCAGGCGAAAAGGCACTGTCCCCCGAGGGCATGACAGCTACAACCTCAGCAGGATCGCTCCCGGGATGGAATGGATAGGCGACAAGATCTCATGGGCGCGCAACATCACCGGCCACACCGGACGCATGATGCTGCGACTCGAAGGAAACAAGACGGTTACAGAATATGAGCAACTTCCGGCGGACACCAACACGCCTGTCGCCGGGGGGCTCATCCGCAGTGTCAAGGGCACAACAACCATCGAGGACACGACGGGGTCAGGCCATGATTGGGAGATGAGATTATGGGGTGTTCACTGGCCGCGTCAGGGTGTCGTCCTGATGACGACCACAAGCGAGAAATTCGAGGGCATCTTCGGGTTACCACACTTGGCGCCGAGTGAAGACTTCTTTCGGTCCAGCCAAAGGCTTCTGAACGAGTCAATAGCCCGCACCATCGCCAAGAAGGAGGAAAATATCTACGTGGACCAGACTATGCCGTGGACGTCAGACCTGGAAAACCCCATGTACACCACCAACCCGTCACCGCATTGCGAGTACATCATGTATGCCCAAGTTTACCCACCCAGTCCACATTCTTTCAACCTCGACTCGAACGATCCGTCCAGAGACAATATGGAAGCGATCCTCGGCGCCATCGAGTCAGAACTGCAATCGCCGGAGGGCGCCCCAATCCCCAAAATTCCA
This sequence comes from Fusarium nematophilum, assembly GCA_033030565.1. Lineage (NCBI taxonomy): Eukaryota > Fungi > Ascomycota > Sordariomycetes > Hypocreales > Nectriaceae > Fusarium > Fusarium nematophilum. Next base: position 895,591 of record JAVIXY010000001.1, read on the forward strand.
AAGCTCCAGATGTCAACCGTCATCTACTCCCCCGATTGCGGCTTCTTTCTCGAGTCAAAGGGCCCCCCGGACTACAGCCCCAGCGAGGCCCAGCATCTGACTGGTATGAAGATGGAGGTCCAGATATACCAGGTCAAGACGTGGATCCTCGTCTACGCGGTCGTCGTCCTCTCGCAGGTCAATCTGCTTAAGAACCAGATGCGCGAGTCGTGCACCCCCTCGACCATGGGCCGCGTGAGCTTCTGGACCATAGCCACGATGCTCATGGTCGACGGTATGACCTTCACTGCCGCTGCTACATGGGTTTCGTCTGCTGCGGCTACATTCCTACCCACCCTGGCACTCCTCTTCGCTGCCTTCCTGTCCATGACTATCGGTGGAAGCTTCTTGGCCAAGATCCATGAGGTTCAGCTACCCGAGACCCGCCCGCGTCGCGACCGGGATCAGACGTCAAGCAGTTCGAGCAGCAGCTCCGAGAGCGCTCCGTCGCCCGCCATCATGACCCCCAACCCCACCGGCCCCGCCCCACTTCTCCCCGCCCCCGTAACGGCGAGCCAGCCGGCGAGACCTCCGCCTGCCCCTCAACCCGTCATCGTCCCATCCGACCAGGACATCGACGCAGAGATCGCGGCCGCCGCGACGCCCGTTCCTGAAGCCACAACGGCACAGCGCACGCCCTCCCCTCCCCAATCCTTCCAGAGCATCATCGGCCGTCTCATCCTCTCCTCCCTCTGTATCATCTTCCTCGCCATCTCCTCCACAACTTGGTACCCCAGCCTTCGTTCCCTCTTCCTCAACCTCTGCGTATTCATCTACCTCTCACTCTGGATCCCCCAGATCTACCGCAACACCCGCCGCAACTGCCGCCGCGCCCTCACCTGGTCCTTTGTTGTCGGCCAGTCCATCCTGCGCCTCCTCCCCGTCGCCTACTTCTGGGTCAAGGAGGACAATTTCCTATACGCCCGCCCCGACCTCCAGGCCTTCCTGGTCTTCTGCGCTTGGCTGTGGGTGCAGCTCCTCGTCCTCGCCGCGCAGGACGTCATCGGCCCGCGATTCGGCATCCCGACCGGCTGGACCCCCGACGCGTGGGACTACCACCCGGTCCTTCGTGAGGACGGCCTCGAGGCCGGCGGCCTGCCCATCGGTCTTGTCGCCGACGACACGCCTGGTATTGAGCGCGCCCGCGCTGGCGACGACGGCACTAAGAAGCGGGGCTCTACCAGGAGCATAGACTGCGCCATCTGTCGTGAGGTCCTTGAGGTCCCCGTTCTTGCATCCGAAGACGAAGATACAGGAGTCGCAGGTGTCTTCGCACGTCGGCTATACATGGTCACACCTTGTAGGCACATTTTCCACAGCGCATGTCTGGAGGGCTGGATGAGATTCCGACTTCAGTGCCCCATATGTCGAGAGGAATTGCCGCCACTATGATTAAAGAAAGATAACGGACTTTGGACAGTTATCTTGTAGAGTTTTCTGGAGCCTATCACGGCGTTGGTGGACCTTTGGTCTTAGTTGGACACAATAAGATGTTGGATATTTCATTCCAGTGCCCATTGTCTCTCGACCCTTGCTTGGCTGTCTTTGATGTCTTTATGCAACATGTTACACCAATAAATTGGACCTTCCACATGATTCATCTCGATCTACGGAGCACCCATTCTCCAACACTCCAATATCCAAAAGGGGGTATACAGGATAAATGTTATACACACAAAGAAGGAAGAGAGAGAAAAGGTCTTTCCTTCTTTCGTTTGACGGCTCACCAGTTTAGTCGAGTCTGGCGGAACTTGGGATCCGGCAAGCCGGGCTGAAGGCCACGAGTACCGACCTGAAGCTCTGCAACGCGAGCACGCAGGTCAAAGTCGACTGAGCGGATCATGACACGCTTCTCTTCTGGGATTGTTCGTGGGATGGGCCTCCCGCTTCCATCACCGGGGTATGATTCGGCTCCCATTGCAAGGGCGTCCGACTCCTCGAGATCCATGACCCAGCTGCTGATATGCGCCACCATCTCGCTATCCCACATACCCTCGCGTCGTGCGCTGCTGCGAAGCAGTTGGATGGCCTGGCGGCGAGTGACTGGATCACGGCACTTGGTCGCAACAACGAAAAGAGGTGCGACGATGCCTAGGTCAGCGGCGAACCGAGGTTTTATATGAGGCGCTGAGTAGCCCATACCCGAGAAGAACCCTTGATTCGGCCAAGACTGCTGTTGCTGGTGTTGGCATTGTTCCGGATTGGGACAAAGGCGCGCGGCAGCGCGTTTCTCCTCATCACTGACTATCTCAAGGCCCAGATCGACCATAGTCTGGAACTGAGGTAGGAAGGCGTCAAAATCAGACTCCTTGTCGCTAAACATCATCAAGTATAGAATTTGGCCGTTGGTTGCGAGCATCTTCAGAGCAGCAATACCAGCCTTCTCTTGAGGACTGACGGACGGGTTGTGCCGCGAGCGGAATATGTTGTCGAAAGCATCGCACCACGTTTCGATCTGGTTCTTGAACTCGAGGCCGTAATCTCGCCATGACTGAGGGAGGGTACCCTTAAGATCCGTTTTTACGGCGAACAATCCTTCGATATAGCGCATTATCCTCGCGTTTAACGCATCGCAAGCCACTCGTGCCTCAAGAACAGAGGTAAATGTATCAGGTATACTCCAGGGCTCCTCATGCGGAGGAGAGGGAGGGCGGCTCGAACCAGGGGACTGGGCTTGTGCTTGCGAAGTGAGCCGGATGCTGAACGGCTGAGGGAAGTGGAAGGCCATGTCGTAGGACTTTGCTTGGATTGCCAGACGGGTAAATATGGTCACCAGTTCCTCCTCGAGCGGCTCTTCTCCGGCCGTCAGGAGTCGCTCTCTCTGCTGGGTGCGAAAAGTGTCGAGTAATCCAAGGCCGGTCTGGATCTGATGAATAGCTTGTCTATGGTCGCCAATAAAGGAGTCGAAGCAAGCCAGGAGCACGTTGGCCATAATAAGAACTTTATGGGATCTGTGGTCTTGGCTGTTCAGCTTGACGAGGGCGTTGCAGGCGTCAGAATAACGCCTGATGGCCACCTGCCAGTGGCCCCTGACAGCCTCTGCGCGCGCATCAGCACTCAAGCCAGGGCGGGAGTGCAAACTCGGCTCAGCTGTCTGCTCGAGAGTCTGATACAGGGCGCCCAAAGCAATCACCGCGCACTTGATGGCGTCTTCGGCATGGCACTCCTGCAAGACACGACGAGTCCAAAAGGAGCTATCGAAAAAGCCGGATAGCTCGCTGGCCGTGCAGGACCGAAAGATTTCGAAGTAGGAGCCTTCGCTGGGTTGAACTCGCAGACCTGACGAGGGCTGGTAGGTGGTGGGAGATGGAGTCCCTGGCGAAGCGGTCCTCAGGATCGTTCTCTGGCGGGCTCGGCGGGGAGGCAGATGGAAGTCGCTGTGGAAAGGAACTATTCCTGTACTCGATGACCCCTGAGCCTCGCCAGCTGGCATAGGCTTCGGGGCGATTCGGATCTCCTCGAAAGGACGGGAGCTACGGCTAGGGGGCGGATAGCCAGTGCAGATCTTGTTACTCCGAACACATTGGGTGCAAGCTGGGCGAGCCTCGTCGCACTTGATGCGCCTTTGCCTATAGATAGCAAGGTAAGATGCTGGACACGATCGTGTCAAAGGGAAGAGGGGCTCGAAGGGAAGAGAGGGGCCCACGAGGAGGGGGAGACGAACTTGCAGTTGGTACATCCTGTCTTGACCTTTGGTTTGCTAGTCCGAACGCGTTTGGGCTTGAACTGGCCGGTTGCTGAACCTGTTGCTGAAGATGTTGAAGGATATGAAGAAACCGTTCGAGCAGCAGCTGAGGAGGGGACAGCAGCAGTAGTAGATGGAGGAGGAAGGTTGGGGGCGGTGGTCCCCTCGCCGGCGCCACCGCTTATGACTGGAGTGACGGGCGTACTTGTGGAGGCTGGAGAAATGTTACTACTGCTGCTGTCTGTGTGTGAGCCGTCCAGGTTGAAGGTGTTTATTGCGCCGAGATATAGAGGATAGGTTGGTTGAGTCGTCAAGGCGGCTGGGGTATTTGTTACTGAGCCGGAGGAAGTGGCAATCGAGGCGGTGGTAGTGCTCGGGGAGGGTACATCCGATCCTGTTCCATCCGCAGTCGTCGCCGAGGGGGGCGATACGGACTCGGACTCTTCCTTTATCCAACTGTCGGACATGGGATAAGGTACCTACCTAGGTAGGTAAGGAAGACAGGATACCCAGTAACCAGGCAAGTGCTACCAGGTAGGCTTGTTGGTCTACCCAGAATGGCAGTCTCGGATCGCGGTTGTTTCCCGCACGAATAGCTCCACGACCAACCAACACCTTTTTTCTAGCGCCCTCGCTCGTTTCGGCCGAGATGGCGGGAGTCAGGGGTGAAGATGAAGAAGGAGAGGGAGTGATTAGTCAAGAGCCCAGCCAGGTTCTTCGTAAGGAAGAGAGGACAAGCGGCGCAGTGTTGAAAGGAAGGGACAGAATAGGAGGAGAAGAGGAGGAGGAGGAAGAATCAAGTCGAATCAGCGGAGCCTGGGAGCTGAAAGAGAAGCCGTCACAGAGATAAGTACATGGTTCTTCATGACGCACAAGGGAAGCCGGACTTGGAGCGGATAACGTGAATCCCGGCACCCGCGCCCGATGAGAGAGAGCCCTTTCTATAGCTTAATACTTTTGGCCGGGGGCATGGAATCCCGGGAGGAAGATCAACCTGGACGCGGATGGGGCTTCGTCCCAATATCACTCCCGGACAGGAGATGCCGCTACGGCAGCCGGAGGAGCAGGAGAACCACAGCTAGGAGGGCAAAAAAAAAAAAAAAAAAAAAAAAGGGCCAGACAAGACAAGACGAACAGGAATAGTAAGTAGGGCAAGACGGGGCAAAAAGACCAAGGACCAAGTCCGGCCGTGTCGGTTCTCCTTGTGGGGAGGACAGCCGGAGGATGAAATGCAGAGCCCGGGGGGTCCCCAGCGGAAGAAGGACGAGCTAAAGATGGATCATGGATCGTCGGGTGGGTTTGTCTGGGCGCCTGTGATGTTGCTATTCCCACTTGTCACCCACGTCGTGCTCAGCCGAACTGGGAGTAGCACGGTCTGTGTAACCGTCACTAGAAAGATGGCGGCGAGATGGGCGGATGCCTGTCTCAGCTGCGTCCAAGGCGCATTGCTTATTGCTCCGTTCTTGTTGAAAGGGCAAACAAGATGCTAACTAGGAGCAGGTAGGTAACTACCTGGGTTGCATACTTGAATACCTTACCTCGCGTGCTATACTCCGACAGGGCAGGGCCACGCACGCTGTCCAGGATGTCCCGGGGGGGGTGTGGTGACTGCCAGCGGTGCTTTGGGGAATTTTCCCAGGTTGTTCATTTCCAGATGGGATGGGGATCCAGTCCCAAGCCCATCCATGTTCTCGGGGCATGGAGGGTTGGGATCCATGGAACTTCTGGTGGAGGCTCTCTCCCTCCCGTGGCACCGTGGCTCGTGGCTGATTAGAGATTAGAGCCTCCATCCACGGGCTCCTCTTCCTTGGTCCCGTCCAGGCTCCTCTCAGCGCATGTACCGCGCCCCAAAGCCGCTCTAGCGCATCTCGTTAGCGCTCCTAGGCTCTCGCCCCGGGCCTTTCCCCCCTCCCCCCTTCCTAGCCCGCGGGTCCCAGCGAGCGCTGTGGCCTTGACACTTGACAGGGGCGCTTCCGTCTGCGTTCCTAGTGTTGGTCGCACAAGGGAGTCGAGCCCAGTGGGAATCAGGAGGCGGCAGGCACGCTCGAGGGCTTTGTTAGGGGCGCTCTTAGCGCAGGCGGGGATTTGAACTTGTCCGGCGCTGTCTGGGCGTGCATCGCGGGCGCTCTTTGACGTCTGCCTCATCGAGGATCCAGGAGGGTCAAGGCTTTTGGCTCTGGGGCTGCTGGAAGTGAATCCCGTTTCGTAAGCGGCGAAGCGAAGCCTCCCAAGGAGTCAACCTGGGTGGACCTATGCCTACGGATTTGTCCAAAAGCAACCTAAGACTTGTAGGACTCTTGATCATTCTTTAGCTAGTATCTGTAGTGTTGTACCCTAAGAGAGAAGGGAAGAAAAAGAAAGAAGGGGAGAGAGAGCGGAAGCGTTCTCGGCCCGGGGTTTATCTTGGCAGTGTCTCCGTCGAGGACATTTCTGCTTCCAGAATGGTGGTCGCTTCAGCAAGCTCCAGGCTGGGGTCAGGATCCCATTCTCTCAGGTCAGGTAATCATGGATGGCCTGGTTGCTGAGATCAAATACGGCAACTTGCAGTGCATGAAACTTCATAAGAATCAAGAAATCAACAACGTGAGCATCTTATGGGAGGGTCTCTATCATGTGGAGCATTAAAAATCAGCCGCCTGTTTCCAGTACTTTGGTCTTGGGGCATCCAGACATCAGTGCTCGGCGCAGGGACGTCTAGAACCTTGGTTCTGGATCATGCCTCGAGTCGATCCCACCAGAGTCTCGATGCTCACAAATCAGGGGGCCAGGCAGCAATACAGGAAACAGGCTAAGAGACAATGAGGGAAATTCTTGCGAAGCAAAAATGCAGAGGAAAAATAATACGAAAAAGAAACCCTTTCCCAGGGTCCCCAACGAGGCCGAGGCCGAGAAGGAAAGACACAACACTGTAGGGCTGGCTGTTGGTGGCATAACATCTGTCAGTCGAGTCCATACTTATTACTTCATAGCGGACTAGGCCAGCCAATGTCATGCTCTCTTCTTTCATCTGATCTCTCAGATCTTGATCCTCCCCTTCGTTCCTCAGCAGGATCGCACCAGGATTTGTGGCTCTGCAATACGGTCGTTGTTGGATCCCTTGCCTCGTGTTTCACCTGCTAAGGTAAGCTAACGTCATGGCTTGCATGGCTGCAGTCGCACAGGCGTCTCGTGTCTCGTGCCTCGTGTCTCGCGTCTCTGATCGTGTCTCTGGCGGTGTCTCGTCGCAGGCCTGCGTGAAATGTATCTCACTCACCCTCCTGCAGGCGGCAAGGAACGAGATCGTCCACTGACAATGGCCGCCAAGGCTCTCCATCTCGCTGCAGGCGCCAGCTCCGGACCCTCGTAGAGGAGGACGCCCAGTTGGGCGGTACAGTTGCAAATACGTAGGTAAGTCATTAATATGTCCCCATTCTTTGGGTTGGCTGCTCCAGCTCCCGACGTGGAGGTAGCTGAGTCGCCAGGAGGGGCCGCTGTGTTTCCTGGGATGCATCTTTCCTTCCTAACGACGTAGCGCCGTCAGCTTCAGCCTTACGACACGAAGATCTTGGGAACGAACTCAATGTTGCTTCGCCCCGGGCCACACGGTCCGCCGTGAAAGCCGGGCCTCTCTGTTAGTTTGAGAGATCCTAGTTTCATCCTGGCTAACCTAGTCGACTCTCCTACTCCCCTTGCAAGTTTAGTAGAACTCGGCGGCTCCCCACCCACGTGTGCTGGGTCGATCACTGTCGCCGCCGTTGTCGCCAGCGGCGGGTGTCCCCCGAACTATGCTACCGTATCCACGCCCTGTAGACGGCTTTCCACGCCTTTTTGGGACAAATTGTCGCGACTCTCCATTTTTCTTTAGCGCCAGACTGGTAGTTGCCAAGTGCCGCCGCCGCCACCCAGCTGCGGCGGTCTCCTAGCGGAAATTCCCCAGCTCAGGCGCCCTCCGAAGGAGCCAACATCAGGCGATGACGAGTTTCAGTCCTGAATCCTAGCCGCTCCCTTACGGATCCCTCCAGTTGGGCGCCTAGTTCACCCTGGCCCTTTTCAGTGGATGGCAGCCATTCGCCAAGGAACAGAGTTTCCAGGAGGATGCCATAGTCCTGGACGACCTGGTCAGCAAGAAGTCTATCTCCTGGATAGTTAATAAGGGGCACTGCGTGAAACTCTAGCATCCCTAAGTACGTACCTCTCTATCTGCCCCGGACTTGGCGCCTTGCTGATCGTTATAGTTTGAGTCTCCGCAGAGTTCAGCCCTTTCGGCCATGATCCAACGCCGTCGGCTCCGAAAATATCGCCCTAATGAGGGCGGCCGACAACGTTCGGACCAGGCAGGGCAGACGCGGGCAGTTTCTTAAGCGAATGCGAGGTCTCTAGGCTGAAAGGGGGCAAAGGTTGGGATTTTTGGGTTTCTTCGGCCCACCTAAGCCAGCTTCTCGAAGAACCCGAATCAAGTAGCGCCAATCCGGGTCCAGTTCGCAAGTCATATTCTTTCTTAGTTGATAGGGCCGGTTTTCTTAAGAAATTCTAGATCATCGAGAGCATCTCCTGTGACCGAATACATCTTGGCATACGGAGTGGTTGTTTTCAAATGCAAATCGCGGTCCTCTTCAGGTGGATGACTATCGATGCACAATGTCGTAACGACAGGAACTCGTGGCCCGAGAGCTGGCTTGTCAGGCTGCAACTCTCAGAACTCTCAAACCCAACTAACATGCACAACCGCCGCTGCCGCCCCGGGGAAATGGGAATGGAATGGACACGCAGGCGGCCGGTCTACCCAGTTCCGGAAGCCTTTCCCGCTGTCTCCATCTAATCAATGGCGGTCATAGACGAAATGAATGATGTCGCTCCCTGGCTCCTGGGCTCGGCATGTGTCTACCCTGGATCCCCGGCAACCCCAAAGATAGACGCCACGTGCGGCCTGCAACGGTCGGGACTTTTGTGGTGGCAGCATGCAGTTGTCTTTGTGGAGTTTGACATCAGAGGTTGCTTTGGTTCCTGCATTGTTCAAGGGTCGGCTCGTGGGTGAGCGAGGTCGATATCTTGGGGGCAGCTTCGGAATTCTGGGAGAACCTCGAAAGTACGTCACACTAGACGAGCAGAGGAAGCATGTCGGCTCCGAACTCCCCAGGTAGTCCAAAGCATACCTTGGTCCCGTGGCTTAAGTATCCGAAACCCCTGGTTTTGGTGTAGGTTTCTTTGAAACGAACATGATCATGTAAGTTTGACATGTTGCCGTGGCTTGCCAATAAAGTTCATGCAGCTGCAGTTGGCAATTTCGAGCCGGGAGCTCCAGATTTATCAACGACGATGAGCTAGCTAACCCATGACAAAACGGGAGCTCCTCAACTTCTCAGGTTCCCGGCTTATCTCGAACCGGTAGATGGGTCATAGTCGCCAGATTTTATGGTACTCCAAGTCTCATGACAGATGCAGCTGCGGTTCGATATGTTGGCGTGGCTACCCTAGAGAGCATCATGGGACGCACTTGGCTAAGACATCATCGACAGAAGTCTCATCCAGTCAGACAAACAACACGGACGAGAGGGAGGATAACTCGGCCAAAGCACTGGGAGAAGGCTGATCAATCATATCATCTGACTACATCATAGGGATATTAATATTTTGGTTAGTAGACTTCAGTCAAGTGAATCCAGAATACCTAGGTAGGCCTCGGTAGGTGGGCGCGAGGGAGGGTACATGCCATTGCACAAAAGTAACAGCGAAACACAAGTACCGACGCCGTTTCGGTGTCATGACCAACCAGAGAAGCGGACCGGAAAAAAAGTAGACGGCAGATCTGCGCATCTTCAACCTCAAAATTCGCGACGATAGACGACAATCACCGGCCGCATCTCAGAGGTAGAGGTGAAGGCTCCTTACGGACCCCAAAAACCAATTCGACGCCTCGGAGCAAAAACGATCCCCAGACTCTCCCACCATGTCGCAGGATCAAGCGCAGGCTCAACCGCCACTGCCTCCGCGCAACGCCTTCATCCACAACTCTGCTATCGCCGGCGCCATCATCGCCCCCCTCGCGATGCTGCTCCCTCCGCGAAAGATGGACCTCCGATTCTTCGTCCTCGCCGGTGCCTTTTCCATCGCCACCAATCAGCTCGCCTACGAGTACACGGGCTCATCAATCTACTCGCGGTTCGGCAACCGCGTGGGCAGCGTTTTCGGCACTGAACTGCCCGAAGGTGCGAAGCGTACACAACAACTTCTCCGGGAGCACCGCGAACGCGAGGCGGCAGCGAAGCGAAAACAAGAAGAGGCCCAGGAGAAGCAGGGCGTGGCCAAGACGCTGAACGACGTGTGGATGGGAGGCGAGGAGAAGGACTGGCGTGAGAAGCGGGCAGAGGAGCACCGACAGAAGTTTGAAGAAGGCAAGGGTATTGGCGACATCATCATGGACCAGATTGCCGACGTCTGGAGTGGGAACTGGGGCAAGGGCGCCAAGAAGCAGGACGACGGGACAAGCTCGAGCGACGACGCATCGCGAGCGGAGAAGAAGTGATGATACTAACCATCATCACCGAGAACGTTACCAGCTCTCCGGCAGCCGGAAGAGGGCACCAAGCGCTGCAATGTGTACAACAGTCACCTGTAACATATTCACGACAACGTGCAGAGGAGGATGGCAGCGATGGTCAGCTTTTGGGACAAGCGCGAGCAGACGACGTACCCGGAGACCTCCTCTGTATCATGTACGATGGACATCGCAACGTGTATCTATAATCTGACGAACGGATATCACAAAAATTCAGATGTGCAAATGTGTGCGGTTCCCGAATGTCGGAGCAAGGGCGGCCTCTTTGGATTCTTAGCCAGAACGACATCCGAACTGACACGGACATTACCGGAACAGGAAGAGAGGACTTCAGTCTGAGTGAGATGGGGTGAGAGAATCGGCTGATGAGATTGCTGACAGATACGGCGCTGTTCGCAGTCCAAGAATAATAGCGCTCTGTTTGTCAAGGCTTGGCCCGTATGAGAGAAGATTTCGATTTGCTGGAGGAACATCGGCACGAAGAAGGGAACAGAAAAGTGCTGGTGGACGTTGTGGTTCCGAGGTGGCACCTCCTAAGAAAATACGGGGAAGTATTCGTCACCACGATGGTGGCTGTGGTTGGCCTGTCAGCTTCAGCCACCAGAAGGGCAAAAATGGCCGCTTTGCCGTCTTGGAATCCGTGCATTGGGCATTTTATCCCTTAACCTGTGGAGATGGGCCAAATACTCCCTTTTACTAGGTTGGTAAATATGAATCGAGTAGTTTGAGGTAGAACGAGGCTAAATACGACGGATCAGATAAGTCCAGAAAGGGGGGGATACATGCGCCGCAGACCGCCATCTCGTATTATATGAAACACCTCCGTCGCAGAGTGAGGAGTTGCGAGAGTAGTAGGTAGGGTAGGCTGTGATGTAGAAAATGATGCCCATCTTATGAAACCTGGGTGACTAAAATGTCGCTGTTTATTCATTCATCTGAACGGAAACCGCTTCTTCCCATGACTGGGCATGGTCATTCCTGACGAACCTCACATCACGGAATCGGGACAGCTTCATCGCCACGGGATGATCAGGGCGAGTGTGCCGGCACCCGTTCTAAATCAGGAACAGAGTGGCGCTAAATCAGCGTCTGCAGAGGCTCAACAGGCTCTGGACGACACCTCAGGGCCCTACCAACGACACAAAATCCCCCACAATCGTCCTTGGCAACAGGGTTCTCAGCGCTCACAAGCACAACCGGAGGGCTCACTAGGCTGCTCTGCTGGGTATGGACGCTGCATCCTGTCAGCACAGCCCCGGCACTGCACGTCACCGTGCCGCGAGATGTTTCGTCATGGCACAAGTCAGCAGAGGCCTTTGAAACAGCTCTGAATGGAATAAAGAACGGAAGCTTTACCCAGGACAGACCAAAGCCAACGTAGGCTTGTTCCCCTTCGTTCGTTGCTCCCCTCCCCTCCACCATCCCTTCTCATCCTCTCATTCTTTGCACTCATTTCGCTCACCAAACATCCCTCGTTTTGTGATTTCTCAACCTGACGGACGACCCCAGAGTGTGCCACGACTGTCAATCTCAAGCCTCCAAGACACCCAAGACCCGCTATTCCGACGCGTAGCCTCCCATCATCAGCGCCGATCCATCGAATCAGAAGCCGGAGACAGGCCAAAAGCTGCCTTGTTTTGGGCCTGCGCCTCCACGCAATCCAGCTCCACGGCCCACGGCTGATGTAGCGCGCTAACTACCTACGTACCTACCAACTGCCTCGTACAGGTTGCCCGACCCTTGGAGTGGTAGCGGCCCTTCAGCAGTATCCAGCCACCCCAAGCTGCATATTTTTTTTTTGAACCAGCTTTCTTCAACTTCAAAGCATCCATTCGACTCTCATTCATATTCTTCGACGCCTTCTGGTTCTTGCAGCCGTTCATCGACTCACCGAGAATCACGATCTCTACATTGGGTCTTATCTCGCAAACGGGCCCCGGTCGAATTCCGAAACCAACCGTCGCAGCTGATTCCCCTTTCTTTGCCGCCTGGCGGCTTACCCTCCACCGACTGCCAACCGACTTCGTATTTGTCGCTCGATAATCTCTTCCTCCATCATGGCCTCTCACGACTACTACCACGGTGGCCATCAACAGCCCCCTTACGGCGCCGACACCAACTCCAACTCATCACCCTACTTCCAATCCCACGACGCTCCTTCACCTCACTCTACTCCAGCGCCCCCGTACCAGGCGACTTACTCGGCTCCTGACACCTCCATCTACCCAGCTGAATCCGCAGAGCATCACATCGCTCCTACGAAGCAGACGCCCTATTCTCCCAACGATTTCTCGTATCCCCCAGCAGCCTCCTACACCAGTCCCGCGGGCCAAAGCCATAGCCACAGCCAAAATCCACAAGGGCAGCCCGATCAGTCTCCCTTCGACACGGTTTTCGACGACCACGTGTATCCAATGAACTCAACCGCGAACCTCAACTCGACCTCGAACCTAAACTCGAGACCAACTCCTGGTTCTAGCACGGGCGACATTGCCCAGCAAGATCTGTATCAAGACACAAGTTACTATGGCGGACCCAGCCGCCCGTACGGGCAGGAGGATATACCCCTTCAGGATCGGCCGGGAAAGGATGCCGATGCTGATATGAACGACCATATCTATGATGCCCCCGGAAGAAAAAGCAAGAAGGGCAAGAGGGGCAAAGTCCGTGTTGGGGAGCTGGGAATGCTGGGTTCGGACAAGAAGAGAATCCCCTGGGTTGTCTATCTCTTTTCTGCAATCCAGGTAGCCGTCTTCATCGCCGAAGTTGTCAGGAATGGTACGTTCCAGAGCCCTGATGCTAATAGATTTTTCTCTTTCGCTTCAATTTCGACTAACTGAATATACAGGTATTTTGACCGGATCTCCCATAATGATCAAGCCCCAGTTCAACCCCATGATCGGGCCTTCGACCTATGTTCTGATCAACATGGGCGCTCGATACACCCCTTGCATGCGCAACCAGAAAGGTGTCCAAGATGTCAATGCGGAGCTGGGAAATATCTTCTTGTGCCCGAACGCCACCAAGAATGATGAGTTCTGCCCCCTCAAGACCATCTGTGGCTTCGGTGGATCTGTTCCGAACCCGAATTATGACAAACCCTCCATCAACCAGAAGCCGGAGCCTAACCAGTGGTACCGTTTCATCATCCCGATATTCATGCATGCTGGTCTCATCCACATCGGCTTCAATCTTCTCCTGCAGCTTACTATCGCGAAGGAAATGGAGATGGCAATAGGATCAATCCGGTTCCTCCTGGTCTACATAAGTGCCGGAATATTTGGCTTCATCATGGGCGGAAACTTTGCAGCGCCAGGCATCGCTTCGACTGGGGCTTCTGGCTCTCTGTTTGGCATTATTGCACTTATCCTGATCGATCTCCTCTACTCATGGAAGGAGCGGCGGAATCCGGTCAAGGACCTCATGTTTGTCCTGCTTGACATGGTGATTTCCTTTGTTTTGGGGCTTTTGCCTGGCCTGGACAACTTCTCGCACATTGGTGGCTTTCTGATGGGTCTCTCGCTCGGAATCTGTATTCTTCACTCACCCAACTCTCTGCGAAGACGGATAGGCCAGGATCCTTCCTACGCAGCGGTTTCAGAACGCACAGGCGAGACGCCTCCTCCCTTCCTCAAGAATCCGATAGGCTTCTTCAAGGGTCGAAAGCCTCTTTGGTGGGCATGGTGGCTGGTCCGAGCTGGCTTCCTGGTTATGATCATCGTCGTGTTCATCGTTCTCCTCGACAGCTTTTACAAGAACCACGATACGACTTGCGATTGGTGCAAGTATCTGAGTTGCATTGTAAGTTTCACCTGGCCCTGCCATAGCATGTCGCGAGCTAACAATCTCGGCAGCCTGTCAACAACTGGTGCGAACTGGGAACAATCCAGAGGATCGAGAAATCAGGCTAGAGCGCTATCTCAGTACGGAACACTCATGGTGATCATTCCAGACCACTCAAACAGTGTGCATAGAGGGTTTGTTTGGACACGGGCGGGATGGTTAGCCGACGAGGGAGCGGATCTTAATGCATTGCACAGCATCGGCGTTGTCGGTCGAGTGGTTGCAGTTTTACTCTTGGAAGAGTTGTCAATAATTTCTGAGGAGACTAGTCCTCATTTCTATTTTGTTTACGAAGCCATGACCCGCATCGCATTATCGGATTGCCCGGAGGACTGGATTGATATCTGAGATGGTGGGCATCTCGGGACGGTGACGCAGCAGATGGCACTGGCAAATAGTCAGCCGGCAGTATGGAGGCTGATCTGATCGCTCCCCAATTCGCAAGGCTCGACATGGATATGAGACATGGGTTGAAATTCCATTACATGAGAATGCAGCTCTTGGCCCTTGCCAGGCTCAACAAACACGACACAATGTCATGCCATACCCCGCAGGCTGTTGGCTGCATGACTAAAAGGGACAGTTTTACAATAATATCTAGTGACTTGGCGATAATATAAATGGCGTTTTTTGCCCCCCTGCCTGCTTGCTTCTCTTCATTCCTGCCTCTTCTCGATGTCTGGCTCTGCAGAGAGGCTGCTCTGGGCGTTCATGGATGGCTATACGGCTGTAGATTCTCCCAAAGGACAAGCCATCCAGCTTTGCGAGAGAACACTGATGAACCACAGGCCTTGTTGCTGAATCGGCTCGCTCACAAGTAAGTCACCAGAAATCATTTTCTTACTTTACGTTGGTTTGGCGTTTTAATGATGAATCCTTTTAAATGCATGGCTTAGCTGAACGTCCCGAGAGGGATGACGGATGCTTCTAGAATGGATGTCTGAATATTGTCCTTTTTCTTGTTTTCACTCCAGGAATAGGAGATTGCACCGTTGAGTTATTGCATGATCCAGCTGACCTTGTGCAGGTGTGAGATGAGGGATGAGAGCGAAGACCGGAGCTTTGACATGGGAGGATGGGGGGTAGGGGGGTAGGGCAGTAATGCAATGGCTTGAAGCCAGCAATGCAGCGGTGAAGAGAAAGTTGTAGGTGATTTTTCAATAAAGGATCTTCATACATGAACGAAGAGTGAGAGCTGAATTTATCTGTTGCTTTTTTTTCGTGTACTACCTGCGTAGAAATGTTGTGAATATGAGCCATATCGTAGCGTGGAAGTCTTCGTGATGTCGTTGAGCTTCCCCGGATTTCAACGGCGTCCCAGGCAAAGTGGATGCCGTACCAGCAGGCTCATTGCAAACTTTTGCCTCAGGCCTCAAGATCGCCTAGTCACGTGAAGTCGCCAACACGAACAAGGTGGGGCAAGTCACGTCACGCCTCAGAAAGGCGCGTTGACGCGGTGCTATCAATTAAAGTCGTGTCGTCGATTTTCCAAACTCTCCAGAAACCTCCGTGCCGAATCACCCCCTCAACGTCAACAATCACGAAAACAACAAGGACATCAATCGCTCTTGATCAGTCCCATTGTTGATGAAGGCGTGACTTTTGAATCCTTTCATTTCTCCCCTTTCTCTTTTCCCCTCTCATTTTCCCCTTCCCTTCCTGTACAAAACCTGTCACCACCCACCATGGCCAGCGCAGTCCTCCCTCAGAAGCGGGTGTTGGGCGAGACCCTCACCCGCCAGAACATCCCGTCCTCTCCTGCTTCAGTGAAGAAGCGCAAGGTCGATGCTATACCACCTTCGCCCGCTGCTGCCCGATTTCGTAGCTCCCAGAACGACCCCCGATCAAAAATGAGTTCGAGTCAGCCGAAGAGCGCCTTCGAATCCGAGGTCCTTGAGAAGCTCAGCCAGGACTTGTCAGACCGAAAGCGAAACAACACGGAGAAGGATCAGGACTGGGAGCGGCCACCAGTTGTCGACTTTGTCCCTCAGCGTGACAGCCTTTGCTTCCAGTCTATCGAGGCCGAGGAGGGAACACTGCATGGCGGAAGAGCGACCGTCAAACTCTTTGGCGTGAATGAGGCTGGAAACTCGGTCATGTTGCATGTCACTGACTTCAAGCACTACCTTTACGTTCCCGCCCCGATCAACTTTCAGCCACAGGACTGCGCAGCGTTCAAGGCGTACCTAGAGACACAGGTTGCCCAACATCAGCCAGCAATCCACTCAGTTGCCTGCGCCATGCGGGAGAACATCTACGGTTTTCAAGGCAACCAAGCCAAGCCATACCTCAAGGTCACGGTGACGGATCCAAAGTTCATCAACAAGGTCCGGTCGACCATTCAGAGTGGAAACGCAAACTGGAAGGGCATGTGGAACACTGGCGGCCAGGAGGTCCAGACATTTGACAATATTCAATATGTCCTGCGGTTCATGGTGGATTGCAAGGTAAGCAGAGCCTCCGTCACCACTCCTCGCAGGATTCTGACATCCCCATAGCTCCAGGGAATGGCCTGGGTGGAGGCCCACGCGAGCACCTACAAACTAATCCCCGACCACCTTCGTCAATCCAACTGTCAAATCGAGGCTGAGGTGAGCTACCTCGATCTCATCGCTCACAAACCGGTCGGAGAATGGTCCAAGATGGCTCCCCTCCGAATCCTGTCCTTTGATATCGAGTGTGCTGGCCGGAAGGGTATCTTTCCGGAAGCAAACCACGACCCCGTCATCCAGATTGCGAACGTCGTTACTCGGTATGGAGAGAAGAAGCCCTTCGTTCGAAACGTTTTCTGCCTTCAGGAGACCAGCTCTATCGTGGCAACCCAGATTCTCGAGTACCAGAAGGAGGAGAAGATGCTTCACGAATGGCAGCAGTTTCTTATCAAGGTAGATCCCGATATCATCACCGGCTACAATATCGCCAACTTCGATTTCCCATACCTGCTCGATCGAGCGAAGCATCTCAAGGTGGGCGGATTCGAGTACTGGACCCGTATTCCGAGTGTGCCCTCCAGATCCAAGGAGACCAATTTCTCAAGCAAGCAGATGGGCAACAGAGACACAAAGGCCACCAATACCAACGGTCGACTGCAGTTGGATTTGCTGCAACTGATCCAGCGCGACCACCACCTCAGAAGTTACACACTGAACTCTGTTTGTGCACATTTCTTGGGCGAGCAAAAAGAGGATGTGCATCACACCATGATCACAGAACTATTCAACGGTACTCCCGAGTCGCGACGACGTCTGGCATTATACTGCTTGAAAGATGCCTACCTCCCGCAGAGGCTGATGGACAAGCTGTCTTGTGTGGAAAATTACACCGAAATGGCCAGAGTCACAGGTGTACCGTTCAACTTCTTGCTGGCCCGGGGTCAGCAAGTAAAGTTCATCAGTCAGCTATTCCGGAAAGCTCTTGAGCAGAAACTCGTAATTCCCAATCTCAAGTCTGAAGCATCAGATGACCAGTACGAGGGAGCCACCGTCATCGAACCTACTCGAGGCTACTACGATGTTCCGATTGCCACCCTCGATTTTGCGTCTCTGTACCCCAGTATCATGCAGGCCCACAACCTCTGTTACACTACTCTGGTGAGTAAAAAGGCGATTGATGCCTTTGGCCTGAAGAAAGATGAGGATTACATCGTCACGCCCAATGGCGATACCTTTGTGACAATCAAGCAGAGGAAGGGGTTATTAGCGCAGATTCTCGAGGAACTGCTTGCGGCTCGAAAACAAGCCAAGCGCGAGTTGGCGGTCGAGAAGGATCCCTTCAAAAAGGCCGTGCTGAACGGTCGCCAGCTGGCTTTGAAGATCAGCGCAAACAGTGTGTACGGTTTGACTGGTGCAACAACAGGAAAGCTTCCCTGCCTCCAGATTGCCAGCAGCACCACGAGTTTCGGCCGAAAGATGATTGAAAAGACCAAGGAAGAGGTGGAGAAGCGGTACAACATTGTCAACGGGTATTCACACGACGCCCAGGTCATTTACGGTGACACAGATTCGGTCATGATCAAGTTCGGGACTAAGGACTTGAAAGAAGCGATGAGGCTCGGCGAGGAGGCGTCGAAATACGTGTCGGACAAGTTTGTCAAGCCGATCAAGCTTGAATTCGAAAAGGTGTACTTCCCGTACCTGCTCATCAACAAGAAGCGGTACGCAGGCCTGTACTGGACGAAGCCGGAGAAGTACGACAAGATGGACACCAAGGGTATTGAGACCGTTCGACGCGACAACTGCCTGTTGGTTCAGACGGTGATTGAGAAGGTGCTCCGAATGATCTTGATCGACCAAGATGTGCAGGGTGCCCAAGAGTAAGTCCTCCTCCGATATAGGCTCCGAGATGCAATAATGTTATCAGAGGGCGCGCGGGGCGAGAGCGGGATGCTAACGGCGAGATTATCTAGATATGTCAAAGAGACTATTGCGGATCTGCTGCAAAATAAGGTCGACATGTCGAAATTGGTCATCACCAAAGCGCTCACAAAAGACGATTATGCCGCAAAACAGGCCCATGTCGAGCTCGCTCAGCGCATGAAGAAGCGGGATGCGGGCTCGGCGCCGGGACTCGGCGACCGAGTGGCCTACGTCATGGTCCGAGGCGCGGCCGGAGCGAAGAACTTCGAGAAGTCGGAGGACCCAATCTACGTGCTGGAGCACAACGTGCCGATAGACACGCGCTACTACCTGGACAACCAGCTAGCGAAGCCACTCGGCCGTATCTTCGAGCCGATTCTCGGTGAGACTAAGGCTCGGTCCCTTCTAACTGGCGACCACACGCGAACCATCTCGGTTGCGGCGCCCACCGTCGGCGGTCTCATGAAGTTTGCCAAGAAGACGCAGACATGCATGGGTTGCAAGAAGCCTCTGACAGGCAAGGAAGAATCCCAGGGAGCGGTGTGCGCCAACTGCGCGCCTCGCGTTGGAGAGCTCTACAAGAAGACGCTAGATCGCGTGTCGGACCTCGAGGTGCGCTTCGGGCGACTGTGGACCCAGTGCCAACGCTGTCAGGGCAGTATGCACTGCGAGGTGATCTGCAGCAGCAAAGACTGCCCTATCTTCTACATGAGAATGAAGGCCAAGAAGGACCTGGAGGATGCGGGCCGAGAGCTCACCCGCTTCGACGCCGACCAAGCCGCCATATGGTGACAGATTGGCGACGCAGAGGGCGAGACGCTGTCGTCGCCGTTCCGTGCCGTGTTCGAGGAAATTCCCTTGTTATTCTTTTTTTTTTCGGTCGTATAATACGGATATGAACTATTGTGAAGGTGGACACAAGCTGACGAGCAGCTTGGGATCTGTCGACGCAGGCGGCGAGACGAGGCGAAGAGCCAGGATGTGAAATGAATGAGAAGTGGTTGGGACAGGCGCACGAGTACGCGCCCAGGTACAAGCATATTGTTTAGGCGCAAGGCACCGGCATGGTATTTGATATTGTTGTTATCGTTGAATGTACGTAAGGCGTTCCGGGGGTTTGGGGCCGGGGGCGTGTTGGTGTTGACCAGGGTCCGACGTCATTGCAGATATCACCACATTTATTTCATATAGAATACAACACTTTGCTAGTATTGGACATTGAGGCCCTAGACAGATGCCGTGAGAATGCAACGGGACATTGGATAGCCACGACATGAGTTGCGAATTTATTACCAAAGAGTGGCGTAACCTGGGCACGGATTCGAGTAGATGTTGCATGTTGTTGAAGCACCAGTGGAAGCATCTATCAAGTGTGATGCATCGCATCAGTGGGAAACATTCGTGAACATTGGTGGAAGCATTCTGGAAGCATATGCCCAAGCAAGGGGCAAGTCTGTGGGTTTTGCGACGGTGAGAAGGTGAAGACAGGAGAAAAGTGGCATGGTATCTTTGTTGTCGGCTGCTTTCCATGGGCTCTCCCCTTGAAAAATCGACGGTCGAGGCCTTCGGGGTGTCGTTGAGGCGTTTCGAGTGGTTGGACCTGCAAGAATGACGGTCGGGAGAGCGAACCCCGGTCGTGGGCAGACCGACGGTGAAGGGTGAGGCGGTAAAAACGCAGAACAAATGAGGCACCGTTTTGGGGGACGAGAAAAACACGGAAAGGAGAGGAAGGGAGCGGAAAGAGTCGGAACCCAGGGTTTCTGCCCAGCAACTCCCCAGGGACGAGGGAAGAGGCATGGGGCATGGGGGGGTGTAGGTGGAGGGGCAAGAGAAAATGGGGGTTCGGGGATGGGATGCGAGACATCCGAAAGGTGGCCTGTGGGCAGAAAGAGATCCATGGGAAAATGGATTCATGATGGTGGTTGAATTGCGGAATCGGGGGATTGCCGATGCCGTGGTGGTCGGTTGTCAAGGCCGGGGGTGAGAACAACCCCCGGAGGAGATCCGAGGGATGGAGGCGAGAACAACGAGATGCGCTGCGAGGGTCGATTGATAATCGCAGCTTGAGCAGGAAAATCTACGCAGCTGATAATTCAGAGGCTGAACTTTTGATTCTGGATGCCCGGTATAGGAGCTTGAGAATTTTCAGCTTGCTCTCTTCCTGGAGTTCAATGTCCGGACCAGCGATGACGCGCGAACGGAGCTGGCGCAGGCGTGCTCCATTTCATTAGCCTCGGTCGAGAAAATAGCGAAGAGAGCGAGGCAGCCGCCGGTACCATGGCCTCACGGCGTAGGACGGCCGAGGACGGAAGAAAGCGCCGGAGATGAAACGTAGCGTATGGATGCCAATCGGACCGGGGAATATCGTTGACAGTCGACAACTATTCATGACTGTTGAGGCAACGAGTCACGGAGAAGCGTCGCGAGGGTCAGGATCAGTAAGAGAACAGGAACAGGGTCTTCTTGGACGGTCTCCCCCGGATTCAATTTTCGTTATGGCACCCCGCCGCAGAGGGGCAAAGGTGGCCGGTCCCGGCGTCGGATTGTGCCCAACTCCAAATCGAAACGGACCAATCCGTTGTTCAGGAAACGTTTGGTAGCATCTGGTGGCCTGCCTTGCCATGTCGTGGTTTTGGACTCTTGGGAGTTGTCTTTTCCGTTATAGGTGATTCAGAGCGCCAAAGCGGGCTGTCATTGGTCGGCGGTTCAGCTTGATGGCAATTGATTCTTCAAACAAGTTAACAAGGCGGCCAATGAGCGAGCTCTGATAGTATCTGGTCTAAGGGTCTGGGGAGGAGTGCCCAGAATGCGCGTCGATGGGGCCACGGAGCCAGGGCCGCGAGGCTTGGGATGCTTGAGCTGCCTGGGGCTGTTCACTGTCTGCGGGAAGATGGAGACCCCTCGTCAAGCTTGGCGAGCTAAGGTAAGGCATCGTAATACTAATAACGTAGCGAGTCTGGCTCTTGTCAGTGGAATCTGGCCGAGGCCGGACATGATTCGATACACCGATGGCACATCATGGCGGCTCCAGTCTCTGAGACTCCTCGGAGCACTCAGATTTCCCCTCCCCCCTTGTGAGCGAGACGCCAAGGAGACCTTTGCCTTTCCCAGTGGCGCGTCGCAGGCCCGCATAGCGACAGCAGTTGCTGCAGGTTCGCATGGTAGACAGGGTCGGAGGAGAGGCCGGGGAGCCAGGGTTACAGTTGCAGACGGGATTCCCGCGTGCTGACCTTTCTCTGATTCGGCGGTTCCGCTGGTCGGTTTCCTTTCTGGGCCATCAGATTGATGTTTGGGTGGTGAATTGGTAATGGATTGTTGTTTTGGGGCTTCGTCGGGTCGAATCCCCGGGGCTTTGCCCCATGCATGCCCTGAGTCCTACGTCTTGCTCGTGGTTGAGGGTTTAACTGGCGTGTTTTCTGCGGCTGTTGTGGCGGGAGATGAGGTTGTATGAGGTAGATGCCTGCCCTTTGGACGAAGCCGCGTCTTACACGGATATCCGATGCGCTTGGGAATAGCGACTAGGGGGTGAGATTGACTGCGCTGGAGCCTCGAACGTGGGATGTCATGATGATTTGATGTGTGGGGTGCTTGTTAGCTGAGACAGCAGCGGACAGAGGCTTCTCTCGATGGGAATTTCCCCCCTAGGAGCAGCAGGTCAGCCCAGCTCAGCTCGGCGCCAGAGGGCCAACATTATCCTGTTGAGCTGAGTATCAATGATTGATGGCGATGATTTCACCAAAATCAAGAGGTGGCGATAAGATGTGCATACCCCCACCACGCGAGCACCAGCGCCGCAACGGCAAGCGTGGAGTGCAAGGTGGAGGGGAGGGGGGGCATGTTTCCAGCCGATGGACGAGGATCTTGATATTAGCTGGGATAATGTGCGTTGGCTAATGAGAAACGGCTCATGATGGATGAATGGCCAGAGTTGAATCTGCTGGATGCTGGACGCTGGATGCTTGGAATAGATCCTTACTATAGAGGGGATGGTATGATACGACTACGACTACGGCTCTTGTGCTTGCTTACTGCCTAGGTAGGTAGGTGGGTAGGTCTGAAGGTAAGGAAGGTACAGTGGAGTTGAGATTGGCGGAAGAAAGGCGAAGGCGGCAGGAAGGACCAATATTGCCGAGCGACTTTCGGAGGACGACACCTCGATTGCGATGACGGCGGCGGCGGCGGCGGCGGGAGGAATGAAAGAGGAGCGGCGACAAAGAGAGATTGGTGGGGAAGTGGAAGGCGACGCGATCAGTCACCCCCGGGGAGTAGAGTTAAAGAGCATTTAGAGATTGCTGCCCTGGATTCTGGCGCTCTGGGTTAGGTAGCGAGGCAAAGGGTAGCTCTTAACCTAGCCCACCTAGCGTACCTGCCACAGATGGTGCATCGCTGCCACCCCGAGTTAGGCACGACTTTAGCCGTGCAGGGACCAGCCCGGCGGCGCGGACTCCAGGGCCGAACCATGGCGCACTTTCTACTTGTTGCTGACCTGAAGCTTTCACGTCACCGCCGACGACAAGCCAACGACAAGTGGTCTGTTTGGCTCATACCGTCGTACTTGGCTCCCGTCTGGAGCCCTTCTCATCCCGTCAAGGCCCGGCCGCCTATCCATGCCATCTATACGACCAGGGCCGAGTACGGGGGAGAAAAGAAAGCCCCATGGAAAGTCCCCCCGGAGGGGGGGGGGGGGGGGGGGGGGGGGGGGGGGGGGGGGGGGGGGGGGGGGGGGGGGGGGGGGGGGGGGGGGGGGGGGGGGGGGGGGGGGGGGGGGGGGGGGGGGGGGGGGGGGGGGGGGGGGGGGGGGTGTGAGGCTCTGACCCTTCCTTCCCCTTCACCTCTTTGTGGGGTGTGGCCTGGGGTTATCGGGAATGACAGAGACAGAGATTAGGGTGTGCCACACGATGAGATGGGATAATGGCACTTTGTCTTGCGGGTGCGACAGCGGGTGCGTGTGGAGTGAGTTCTTTTTTTTTTCTCTCTCGCTCTTGCGCGGTTACTGTTGGAAGCTTCCTTGTCGCAGGTCGTATGCTTGGAGGTAAATCGGATGCGGATGCGGATGAGGCTTGGATGGATCCATCGAGCCATTCCATGATGGAGGGAGGGACGGAGGGCGAGGACTCGGGGAGGCTTGGAGATCTCTCTCCCCATCCGTGAGGTCCTCTCGAAGCATATAAACCTCGACTCCCATCCGCTTCCGACCAAATTTCTCTTTCTCTCCATCTACCGACCTGGCATCAAAAAGCATTTTGACTCTTCTCGATTTCCTCTCCGCCGACCTCGACCTCGACCTCAACCACCCACCCACCCTTCTCCAACAACATCAACACAAATGCAGCTGAACACCATGTCTCACCTTCCCTCTGAGCCCGAGTTCGAGCAGGCTTATGGCGGTACGCCTCTCCAATCCTGCTACGCCACCATTCTCAAACGAACTCCCGTCCTAATCATACATCTCTAGAACTCGCCAGCGCCCTCGAGAACAGCACCCTCTTCAACGAGCACCCTGAGTACCGCACCGCTCTTGCTGTTGCCGCCATCCCCGAGCGTGTTATCCAGTTCCGCGTCACCTGGAACGACGACCAGGGCAACCTCCAGGTCAACCGTGGCTACCGTGTGCAGTACAACTCTGCTCTCGGTCCCTACAAGGGCGGTCTTCGATTCCACCCCTCCGTCAACCTGTCCATGTAAGTTTCTATATTTGGCGCGTTGAGACTTCTCATTGGCTGCATAGTTTGCTAACCCTGCCGCCCACAGCCTCAAGTTCCTTGGTTTTGAGCAGATCTTCAAGAATGCCCTGACTGGCTGTGAGTTACCCTCCCCTGCATCCACCTCGTCAAAACTTTCAACGTTCCTGCATTAAGCGTGGGGCGATTTGAAACGTTTTAGATCACTTAGACGATCGTGTCATGTCGCGCCAAAAAGTATGCCTAACTGACTATTCTCGCTAGTGAACATGGGTGGTGGCAAGGGTGGTGCCGACTTCGATCCCAAGGGCAAGTCTGATGCTGAGATCCGCCGGTTCTGCCAGGCCTTCATGACCGAGCTCTCCCGCCACATTGGCGGCGAGACTGATGTTCCCGCTGGTGATATTGGTGTTGGTGGCCGAGAGATCGGTTACCTCTTCGGTCAATACCGCAAGCTCCGCAACCGCTGGGAGGGTGTTCTCACCGGCAAGGGTCTTACCTGGGGTGGCAGCTTGATCCGACCCGAGGCCACTGGCTACGGTCTTGTCTACTACGTCGAGCACATGCTCAAGCACGCCAACCGTGGCACTTTCGAGGGCAAGCGCGTCGCCATCTCTGGTTCCGGCAACGTTGCCCAGTACGCCGCTCTCAAGGTCATTGAGCTCGGCGGCACTGTCGTCTCCCTCTCCGACTCCAAGGGCGCTCTCATCGCCAACGAGGGCGCTGCCTTCACTCCCGAGCAGATCCACAACATCGCCGCTCTCAAGATTGACCGCAAGGCTCTGACTACCTTCGAGCACGGGGGTCAGTTCACCTACATCGAGGGTGCCCGACCCTGGGTCCACGTCGGCAAGGTCGACATTGCCCTCCCCAGTGCCACCCAGAACGAGGTCAGCAAGGAGGAGGCTCAGGCTCTCGTTGACGCTGGTGCTTTCATCGTTGCTGAGGGTTCCAACATGGGCTGCACTGCCGAGGCCATCGACGTCTTCGAGGCCCACCGCAAGGAGAAGGGTGCTGAGGCTCTCTGGTACGCCCCCGGCAAGGCTTCCAACTGCGGTGGTGTCGCCGTTTCCGGTCTTGAGATGGCCCAGAACAGCCAGCGCATCCAGTGGACTTCCGAGGAGGTTGACGAGCGCCTCAAGAAGATCATGAAGGACGCCTTCTTCGCCGGTCTTGAGACCGCCCAGAAGTATGTCGAGTCCAAGGAGGGCGAGCTCCCCAGCTTGATCGCTGGCAGCAACATTGCCGGTTTCATCAAGGTCGCTCAGGCCATGCACGACCAGGGCGACTGGTTCTAAGTGCCAGGCCAAGGAAAGCGGAGACGAGAGCGAGAGCAGCTGAGAGAGAAGTCCACACATTCCTCGAGACCCCAAACAGAAAGACCGCCATACCCGAGCTGGCCTCACACCAAGGTTTTCTGGTCCTCTCATCATCAACCCTCTCACCCCCTGTTTTTGACTTTTAATCTGCACGGAACGGTGTTGGACTACCCTAGCTTCTGTTTCTTGTTCTTGGGAACTGTCTCGGGCACTTGCATTTGCGTAGGGCGTTGGTGGGGTTTCAAGAAGGGATCCCCCTTTATTTTGCTTTGGGTTTTTCGATAGACATGATTTGGGTTTTGTTCTACAATTCTTTTATTCCCCCTTTTTTAGGCCCCGATAGTACGAAGAATGAAAGACGAACGCTTTTATGAACCCTGGTCTTAGTTTCATTTGCGGACGTGCACTAAAGGCCCAGCACTAAAGTTGGATCAGATGAAGATCTAGAGTATCTCGAGGTGGTCCTCTAATCTGTTGAAATTGGGCATCTATGAATAGTAGATAGGCTGGATATCAGGACATGCATCAAGATGACCTCGGGAGTGTAGACCTAGGAGGTAGGTATAGAGCAGGGATGTTAGGTGTGAACCCAGCAAGTTTCCACGTCTTCCCCATGTCTATTTTCGAGACCCTCTCGGTGAAAGCACGTCAGCAGTTGTTGCACCACCCTCTCGTGATATCTACCGTGGCCCCCCCGGCCGTCCGGGGTCTCTCACCAACCCTTAACCGAGCCTCCACCGAACCAGGACCCAACAGTGTGGTATGTCCCTTCAGCCCTGCCCGCCGCCTTGCAATCACCTCGATGAGGCTCTGACCGTGGAGCGATGGTGATGATTTGTACGTAATAATGTAGGCTGGCTCTGGTTGCGTCGGGCATGTCATTACGAGGCAGTGTGGAAGGATACGGCTGAGGAAGACAAGGGGTGTTGATTACCAGAATATGGGGGCGATCAGAAGATTAAGACACACCAAAATACTTGAGAGCTGCTGAGATTTACGACGAGATATCTCGTGTTGCTGGCTAGGGGCGGGTTGCCATGGTTAAGACCGGTTTCACATGAATGGAACGCTGCTTTCTCCCCCAACCCAGTACCCCAATCTCTGATGGCGTGCTACCAGGGACCTGACCTTCAGCGGGTGCAGTTCCCTAACTTTCGGTGCTTTTCAAGGGGCCCAGTCAGGGCACCCCGCATTCCTTCTTGCATGCGGCAAGTGGGACGCGGAACCCCACCTGCCCTGGGACATACAGAGTGGATGAGGTGAACCCCGGCCCGAAATGGATACCTTGGGAGTTTGAAAGCCCCGGGTTCCGGAGCTGGAACCTCGGCAGGTGATGGCATCGCGGGGCGGGTAAACTACTCCGACCAACTGCATCCCTTTGGTGTAAAAGGCGTCAATGGAGTGCTGAGTACATACTTGATTTATATTCCTTGTGTAATGACTTGATGTAAATTTACCTGATCTTGAGACTCGATTGGCAGTATTTAGTATGGCTGGTCCTCCTCCTCTCCACGGCATCAAGGTCCTGGAGTTTGCTGGCCTCGCTCCAGGTAAGTTCTTTGGATCTTGGCCAAATGGATTTGGACTTACCCTTCAAGGTCCCTTTGCCGGCATGCTCCTCGCCGACGCCGGCGCCTCGGTGCTTCGCATCGACCGCGCTCAGCCCGGCACGTCTCGTCTGGCCCCCCGCGCTCTGCCCACCGAGGACATGCTCGCCAGGCACAAGGCCTCCATCGCCGTCGATCTCAAGTCCCCGCGTGGCGTCGCCCTCGTCAAGCGACTCGCCTCCCGCGCAGACGTCATCATCGACCCCTTCCGCCCGGGCGTCCTCGAGAAGCTCGGCCTCGGCCCGGATGTGCTGTGTGAGCTGAACCCGAGGCTCATCTACGGCCGGATGACGGGGTTCCGCCGCGACGGAAAGTACGCGCTCATGGCGGGGCATGACATCAACTATCTCGCCGTCTCGGGGGCGCTGGGGCTGCTGGGCCGGGAGGGTGAGAAGCCCCATCCGCCGTGGAACATCCTCGCGGATTTTGCGGGCGGCGGCGCGGTGCTGTTCCAGGGGATCTTGATGGCTGTTGTTTCGCGGAGTTCCTCGGGCCGCGGGCAGGTTGTCGAGGCGAACATGGTCGACGGGAGCTCGTACCTGGCGACGTTCCCCCGGATGGCGCTCAAGACGTCCCTCGGCAACAACGGCCGCGGGAAAAACCTCCTCGACGGAGGATCTCCGTTCTACGACACGTACGAGACGTCCGACGGCAGGTATATGGCCGTCGGGGCGCTGGAGCCGCAGTTCTTCGCCGCGCTGCTCAAGGGCCTGGACCTCGCCGGCCAGGGGTGGGAGTCGAAGCGCCACGACATGAGTCTCTGGCCCGAGCTGCGGGGGATCCTCACGGACAAGTTCCGGAGCAGGAGCCGCGCCGAGTGGGAGGCCATCTTCGACGGCACCGACGCGTGCTGCACGCCCGTGCTCGAGTACGGCGAGCTCGAGGCGGATCCGGCGCGGGAGGGCGACCAGCGGCCGGCCGTGACGCTGCGGGAGACGCCGTGTCTGGCCGTCAAGGCGGGCGCGGGACTCGTGGATGCTGCGAAATTTGGCCAGGGCCCGGGGGTTGATGGTGATGGATATGTAGGGCTGCCGCTGGCTCCGGGGGATGAAGGCGAGGAGGCTCTGAGGGGTTGGATGGGATGGGAGAGCGGGAGGGAGTATGAGCTGTGCGAGGGGGGGTTGGTGTTGAAGGAGACGTCCAAGCTGTGATGCCTTTTTCTCTCTCCGTCGTCGAGTTGAGAGGTTTCAGTGTTTGCTTCTTATAAGATTCATGGGCATAAGTACATATTGTACATACAAGCGAATAGGGGAGGTTGGCCCAGAATCGTGTGAAATATGTTCGAGTTCAAGTTGATGACACTGAAAATACTCTAAGCATCCAGAAGCCTGGCACTGGCAACTTTTAAGGGGGAATGATTATATATTCTACCTACTATAA
Organism: Fusarium nematophilum; assembly: GCA_033030565.1. Taxonomy (NCBI): domain Eukaryota; kingdom Fungi; phylum Ascomycota; class Sordariomycetes; order Hypocreales; family Nectriaceae; genus Fusarium; species Fusarium nematophilum. The sequence continues at coordinate 924,035 of JAVIXY010000001.1, forward strand.
CCCTGCCGCTCCGGGCAACCGCGGAGTAGGGAAAGGGATAGAAAGAGCATCAACAACGCAGAGGCCGAAATAAAAAATGCATCGCAATCCGGCCAACAGCATACCCTCCCTATACTCCCGCTCACTGACAACCTCACAAGAAGCAACCTCGCCTCCGAACCCCTGCCGTGTATGCATGACACAACCTACCATGCATCCTAATGTAAGTCATTAAGCAGTCTACTCTAGGTCTCCTTCTGAAAAGTGGTGGTATCGAAAAAAGGTGATGCTCGGGGCGTCGTGGCAACGGGAGTGTAGAGATGACTGCTGTGCCGTGATCCCCGGTGAGCGTTTGGTATATAGAAGGGCGGGTGCTCAGCGGGTGGCAGTCTGGCCATGACGCCAGATCGAGATATGAATAAGGAGCCTCAGTTCATGGATGGCATTACTGGACTTGGCTGACGATCTCGCTGGCCTTGGATAGGGACTCGACCATCTGCTGGCACTCTTTTCTCCTTCGGATGGTAAAGTCGCTTTCCTTCAGGAGCTCGTCGAGCGTGTCGGTTCGGTACATGTTCTCAAGCAACTCACGTTGCATCTCGTCCTTGGTGAATCTGCAAGCATCGTTAGAAAGATATCACAGCTGCATTATTATCAGGAATACTCACTGAACAAGGTTGAGCATAATGGCCTTGGGAACCATGTCGATCATGGTTCGCTTGACGATGTTGTAGTAAGAGGAAATCAGTAGCTCTGTCGATGAGTTAGCGGTAGGTCACAAAGGAACTCTACCGAGTTGCACGTACTAATAACCTCGACCTCGATATTCTCCCGCTCAGACAGGGTACCAGAAGCCTTCAGGGTTGGCGGGGGTGCGTCCATGGCGGCAGCCTTCTTCTTGTTCTTGGCCGCGAAGAAGCTGCCAAAGAAACCAGAGTTTCCGGAGCTGTCGGGTTCGGGAACAGTAGGGCTGGCGGCACGCGGAGTAGAAGCGAGGGGCTTGCCGGTCTTGGGGTCGACTTGCACGGGCTTGCTGGGGTTGTACCGCTCATTGACCATAGCCATCGCCTAGAGAGCATGGGTTAGCGATATCTAATGACACTGACTGACGCCCTCAACTTACTCGGTGGCCGTTCAAGAAGTCGGGATGGCCGGTGTTGATGTAGACAGATTCCATTGAGACCAGATCTCTGACCAGCTTGTTGGTGGGCTCCATGGCCTTCTTGAAGAAAGCAATCACCACACCGTGCATCTTCTCCTTCAGCCCGGGGTATCGGCGGTACAGCTGCTTGGCAAGGAGCTGTGATAGGATGCGGACCAACTCGTCGTAAACGAGCGAGACGCACTTCAAGCTGGGATCCTCCAGGCGCTTGATCTGCTGCTTCACGATCAACTCAAAGGCCGTGGTGCCGACAAAGAGCGCCGGGGATGAACCGGACGAGTTGTAGAGGATCGTGCGGATGTCAACATCCTTGACAACGTCGAAGGGATCAATGGCCTTGACACCGTTGGAGTAGAGCTCGTGGAAGACAAAGCTGATACGGGCACCGCCCGAAAGCTCGGTGCTGGACAGCTCAGTGTTGTTACCATCCAGAACTGTGCGCCACTCGTTGGTGAACTCTGTGATGATGTTGAGGACAATATTGGCGCTGTTGCCGAGCATGGAAGGGCCAAGGCTCTCGAGCTCGGCCGAGTACTTCTGGAGCGAGCTGGAGATACGGGCCTTGATGTCGGGTAGTGTCTGCTTGATGTGCATCATGAGGATGAGGTTCAGCTTGCGGGCGAGGTAGGGGGTTCCACAGTAGGAGCTCTTGTTACGGTAGGCCTTGTGGTTCTCGAAGAAGTTCTTCTCGGCCTCCAGCGCCTGGTTGATGGCCTTCCGATTGTCGATATCTCGCTGACCTCGGTTGACCACGGGGACGTAGCCTAGCCGGAGAGGAATGACGCGGTTCGACAGAATGTCGATGACATCGGTCCCTTCATCCATAAGATCGACCTTTGTAAGAACGCCGATGGTCCGTTGACCCTCGGGGTCCACCTCTCGGGCAAGCTTCAAGCCATCTGAGTTGGCCAAGTCCTGGTTCGCAGCGGTAACCGCAAGGATGATGGCGTTGGACTTTCCAATGTGCTTGAGCACCATTTCTCGGATCTGCCGCTCGATATCGCGGGGCTGGTCGCCGACGGGCACTTTGGTCAGACCAGGCAGATCCACCAGTGTCAAGGTGAGGACGTTCGGGGAGTAGATGCGCAGGTTGATAGGAGCAGGTGAGATGCCGGCATTCCGGCCAACCTTGGCTTCTGTTTCCCGATTGATCTCGTCTCGAATCTTGGAGAAGTCGTAGAACTTTTGTCCGGGGATATGGAGGAACTCTCCCCACTCGTCGGCGTTGGCGGCCTTGTCGTTGCTGGTGTCGACCTCCTCGGCCTTGACGCCGTTGGCTTGCGGGGGACGGTTGATGAGCTGGAGGACGAGGGGCCGTCGGGTCACGATACCGGAGCCTCGGGGCAAGCTAGGATACCTAGTCAGTCTCCAAGTGCCTCGCAACGCAGCTGGGTGCAAGCCCGATTCGGGCGCCGGGGGGGGGGGGGGGGG